>CM050529.1:4417399-4624899 GCA_027563665.1 Antrozous pallidus | reverse complement strand
CACACACGCGCGCGCCTGCATGCACATGCATGGTTCCTGCGCACCCTCGCACGCATATACAAGCACACACACGGCTACACACGCATGCCTGTGTGCACAAATGCACACAGGTGGGCACTGAACACATACACACGCGTGTTTCCGGGAGTAGGACGGGCGGGTGAGACAGACAATGACAGACGGGGGGGGGGGGGGGGGGAGAACGTCACAGACTCACAAACAGGGTGCTGCACTCGGTGTCGAATGGTATGATTTTATTGATACGAGGATATACAATGTTCCGAGCTAACATCCGGGTTTTCTCAGTCTGTGTATCTGAAGCCGTAACAAAATAACGGTATTTCACAAGCCAAGTCGGGATACAATACAATGTCCCGAGCTAACATCCGGGTTTTCTCAGTCTGTGTATCTGAAGCCGTAACAAAATAACGGTATTTCACAAGCCAAGTCGGGATACGATACAATGTCCCGAGCTAACATCCGGGTTTTCTCAGTCTGTGTCTTTTAAGCCGCAACAAAATAACGGTATTTCACAAGCGAAGTCCGTTGGACACAGTCTATGGGAATATGGGGGGGGGGGGGGGGGGAGTAATGCGCTTGCGGGTTATACACGTAATACATTCACTGTCGGGGGAAACACATTGCATATGAGAAACATTTTGGCGAAAATAAATATGTCAGTGAGGACGGCCACAGCTGGAGCTCATCGATACGGGAGCGGGGTTCTGGGCCGGGAACCGGGGAGGCTGGGGGCGGCCCCAGAGTCACACTGATCGCACGCGGGGCAGGCGCTTCGTTGTTACAGGGAACGCCCCGCAGCCACCACCCCGACCCTCGGCGCACAGGCCGGCGTTCCCCCCCTTCCCCCCACCCCCCCGTCACCCGCATCACCCCCGGGAACCGGGTCTCCACCAGCCTTAGAACCAGGGGCGCCTCCAATCAAGCCAAATCTTAAGTTACCGCCCCTCAAATCAAGTCAGGTGCTCGGCTTCGCCCATACGCAGCTCTCACCCAGAAACACAGGCGCGTAAAGTTCTACCACGGGCAGCTCCTGGTCGCCTTCACGATGCTTCGCAGCCATCCCGCTCGGGATCAGAATCTCCTTCTACACGGCCGTCTCTCCCGGAGAAGCTCGGACGTGATGGAAAGTCTCCTCTCGGAGACAGGGACCGTGGGTTTCCCCGACCGTCGGGTGTCCCCTCTGCCCCCTGCGATTTCCTCCCGGCAGGTGGCAGACCGAGGCGCTGGAAAAAGCAGCTCACACCTGCGCTCAGAGTTCTACCCCGTTTCCCGAAAATAAGACAGTGTCTTATATTAATGTTTGTTCCCAAAGGTAGGTGCGCTAGGTCTTATTTTCGGGGGATGCCTTATTTTACAGCGAGTAGGTCTTATTTTCGGGGGATGCCTTATTTTACAGCGAGTAGGTCTTATTTTCGGGGGATGCCTTACTTTCGGGGAAACAGGGTAAGCACCGTGAGGGGTGCGGCTGATGCGTTTGGGATGCGTTGGGGATGTTCAGAGGCCACAAGGAGAGGGAGGGAATGGTTTCCCGGCCAAGAACGCCTCATCTCACCAACCCCGCCGCCTTCAAGTGGACCTCGGCCCCTGGGCCACGCAGCCCGCCCTCCCCGGGGCGGGGGACACGTCGGTGGGTGCTCGGGGCGCGTGTCAGCTGTCAGTCAGGTGTGGGACCCAGCAAAGCTGGCGGCCAGCCTGCAGACAGGGTCGCCCTTGGCTTTGGGTGGAGACCCACTGATGAAGATGCGGGGGCCGGACAACCTGGGGAGAGGGAGGGGGTGCACGTGGGCGTCCTGTGCAAGTATGACAGTTAATGTGTGACTTGAATGTATTCCAGAGGCCACAAGAGAAATACTCACAGGACAACACAGAGCCAGCAGTTCCGTCCGCTACAGGGCGCTGTTCTCCAAAGACACAGGGCAGGAGGGAGGATCCCAAGGTCGGAACAAAGTTGGACCAAGGTCGCAGGGTGGCACCGTGTCCCTTGGTGGGGACGGCCACTCTGGTCACTGCTCACTCGGGGCACAGACGTGCCCGCCCAGCACCCATGAGACCGTCCAGGTCTGTGCCCTCCGCGTCCACGCCGCCCTCGCTCCCCTCACGCCCGGACACAGCAGGTGCTGAGCTTCCCAACAGCAAAGTCCGCCCCCCAAAACCCTCCCGCACCGGCTCTCCTCTCTCCACACACATGCCGAGCTACCGCCCTGCCGCCCGCACACGCCTCCCTCCCCGCCTCCCCTCCAACAGCCCAGACACACACACACACACACACACGCCTCCCTCCCCGCCTCCCCTCCAACAGCCCAGACACACACACACTCACACACACACACACACACACCTTCCTCCCTCCCCGCCTCCTCTCCTACAGCGGACACACACACACACACACACACACACACACACTCACACACACACACACACACCTCCCTCCCTCCCCACCTCCTCTCCCACAGCGGACACACACACACACACACACACACACTCACACACACACACTCACACACACACACCTCCCTCCCCGCCTCCCCTCCGACAGCTCACACATACACACACACACACACACACACACACACCTCCCTCCCCGCCTCCCCTCCGACAGCCCCCCCCACACACACACACATACACACCTCCCTCCCTCCCCGCCTCCCCTCCGACAGCTCACACTCACACACACACACACACACACACACACACCCACACTCACACACGTACAGATGGGCGATGGGCGAGGCTGGGAGAAGTGCTCCATCCCAGGCAGGTGCGGGGACCCCAGACCCCCCGCAGGCGCTCGGCTCTCAGGGTGTGACGTCTCGGGCAGAGGCACCAGGACATAAATAAGAAAGTGAGTGGAGAGTGTCAGGTCTTCTGGAGGGGACTGAACCGCCCATAAAACCCGGGAGTGGAGAGCCAGCGGCGGGGGTAAGCCCTCAGGGGCTAAAGGAGCCGAAAGACAGCACTGCCGGGTTATTGAAAGGGTGTTTTCAAATGTACAAACAGTAATGGAAACAGAGCCCTCGGGACGCGCCCCCTCCAGGCCACGCCGGCCACGCGGGCCACGCCGGCCACGCCGCTCCTGAGCCAGTCAGACGGGCCGGGGACACCGCTGTTTCAGTGCAGAGCGGATGCCACGGGAGACGGAGCAGAGCAGGCGGAGACGCTCGGTGTCTGCTCACGGTCCCCAGATGTCTGCACATTTCGGGGGCGCCTCTCGAACGCGTAAGCGAAGAAGGTTAGATGTCTCTCCCCAGCCGGTGTCCACGCTCCGCTGCGACCTGTACCGCAGAAGCCGGTGCCGAGACGGAAACAGTGTCCCGCTCTGAAGGCGGACTCCCGGGCGGGCTCCGGCCATGTCCGAGGTGGGCGGCTGAGAGGCAGGCGCGGGCGGTCTCCCCCAGAGGCCGGGCGCCCGCAGTTTGGCACCGAGCGTCCGTCCAGCACGGTCCCGCAGGAGAGGCCCCGATCTCCACCACCGGAGCCGGCCCGGCCCGGCCCTCTCCCAACGTGCAATCTGGTGACTCCAGCCGCCGGCTGTGCGAGAAGGCGCCGCTGGGGGACGGAGGAAGCTGATCGGACGGCCGGGAGGGGTCCAAGCGGGGCTCTGACGGAGTCACCTCGGGCGCGGAGTCGAGCGGCAGACAGCGGGAGCGGGCGCCGGCGCTCAGCTGCTCGCGGTGCAGGCGTGCATCCTCTTGGCCACGTCGTACACGTAGGCGACGTCCGGCCGCTTCTCGGGGTCGGGGTTGATGCACACGTTCACCAGCTGCCGGAGCTGCGGGGACGGGGGGACACTGAGGACCGGCCGCCCCCGGGACGGAGCTGCGGGGACGGGGGGACACTGAGGACCGGCCGCCCCCGGGACGGAGCTGCGGGGACAGGGGGACACTGAGGACCGGCCGCCCCCGGGACGGAGCTGCGGGGACAGGGGGACACTGAGGACCGGCCGCCCCCAGACGGAGCTGCGGGGACAGGGGGACACTGAGGACCGGCCGCCCCCGGGACGGAGCTGCGGGGACAGGGGGACACTGAGGACCGGGCACCCCCGGGACGGAGCTGCGGGGACAGGGGGACACTGAGGACCGGGCACCCCCGGGACGGAGCTGCGGGGACAGGGGGACACTGAGGACAGGGCACCCCCGGGACGGAGCTGCGGGGACGGGGGGACACTGAGGACCGGGCACCCCCGGGACGGAGCTGCGGGGACAGGGGGACACTGAGGACAGGGCACCCCCGGGACGGAGCTGCGGGGACGGGGGGACACTGAGGACCGGGCACCCCCGGGACGGAGCTGCGGGGACGGGGGGACACTGAGGACCGGCCGCCCCCGGGACGGAGCTGCGGGGACGGGGGGACACTGAGGACCGGCCGCCCCCGGGACGGAGCTGCGGGGACGGGGGGACACTGAGGACCGGGCACCCCCGGGACGGAGCTGCGGGGACGGGGGGACACTGAGGACCGGCCGCCCCCGGGACGGAGCTGCGGGGACAGGGGGACACTGAGGACCGGCCGCCCCCGGGACGGAGCTGCGGGGACGGGGGGACACTGAGGACCGGGCAACCCCGGGACGGAGCTGCGGGGACGGGGGGACACTGAGGACCGGCTGCCCCCGGGACGGAGCTGCGGGGACAGGGGGACACTGAGGACCAGCCGCCCCCGGGACGGAGCTGCGGGGACAGGGGGACACTGAGGACCGGCCGCCCCCGGACGGAGCTGCGGGGACAGGGGGACACTGAGGACTGGGCACCCCCGGGACGGAGCTGCGGGGACAGGGGGACACTGAGGACCGGCCGCCCCTGGGATGGAGCTGCGGGGACGGGGGACACTGAGGACTGGCCGCCCCCGGGACGGAGCTGTGGGGACAGGGGGACACTGAGGACCGGGCACCCCCAGGCCAGGGCGGCTGGGCACAGCGGGAAGCAGGCACATGCTCTGGCCGCATGCACATCCGACCCGAGGCCGATGGCCGATGGCCGGCAGTGACCTTGAGGAGCAGGGCCAGCGGCCTGGATGGGGAGCCAGGAGGAGAAACTGGGGGGACAGGCCAGAGGGGAGACAGGCTGGGATGGGGGTCAGGCAGGGAGCAGGCAGGACAGCCTCCTGCAGGAGAGTGCCCCTGTCTGGTTCTAAAGAGACACTGCTGGCCTGGTGAACGCCCCGCCGGCCTGGTCAACACCCGCCGGCCTGGTCAACACCCGCCGGCCTGGTCAACACCCACCGGCCTGGTGAACGCCCGGCCGGCCTGGTCAACACCCGCCGGCCTGGTCAACACCCGCCGGCCTGGTGAATGCCCCGCCGGCCTAGTCAACGCCCCGCCGGCCTGGTCAACACCCGCCGGCCTGGTCAACACCCGCCGGCCTGGTCAACACCCGCCGGCCTGGTGAACGCCCCGCCGGCCTGGTCAACACCCGCCGGCCTGGTCAACACCCACCGGCCTGGTCAACACCCACCGGCCTGGTGAACGCCCCGCCGGCCTGGTCAACACCCGCCGGCCTGGTCAACACCCACCGGCCTGGTGAACGCCCCGCCGGCCTGGTCAACACCCGCCGGCCTGGTGAACGCCCCGCCGGCCTGGTCAACACCCGCCGGCCTGGTCAACACCCGCCGGCCTGGTGAACGCCCCGCCGGCCTGGTGAACGCCCCGCCGGCCTGGTGAACGCCCCGCCGGCCTGGTCAACACCTGCCGGCCTGGTCAACACCTGCCGGCCTGGTGAACGCCCCGCCGGCCTGGTCAACACCCGCCGGCCTGGTGAGGCGGGGAGAGGGTGATTCAGAAAGAGGCAATAGTGCCCATAGAAACCGAGACCCACTGAGCTGCTGGCAGAACGGGGCCGGAAGCCGGGCAGGGGGGCTACAGAGCCCGTTTCCGTTCAGCCATAAAGCTGACGTCTACTGGCCGGGTCTCGATCACAAGTCCGTTCTCATCGTGTCCGGTGAGCTCCCACTGGAAAGTGCCCCGACTTGGACTTGAAGGACCGAAAGCGCCGGCTGCCAGCAGCCACCGAGATGCCCCGAGCCTGGGGCCAGGACCGGCGTGGCCTCTCCGACAGGAACGCGGAGTGACGGCCGCCCCGGCCACGTGGGGCCCACAGGAAACACTCGGGCCCTGCTCTCCCGGCCCCGCCCAGGACGTGTCCACACGCTGCCAGAGCCGCGTCCTCTTTCCTCTGGACGCAGCTGGCTCCCGCGCTGACCGGGACGGCACAGCCTCCGGCTCACCAGGCACAGGACCTGGGGGCCCGGGGGGACTGCGCTGCCGTGGGAAACCAGGAGCGGGAGCCCCGTGGAGTGAGGAAGCCGTCCCTTCCGACGGGACCTTCCAGGGGCCAACTCCGCACAACTGCAGACTTGAGGACCCGCCCGGGGTCGGGGCGCTGGCCGACCTCCCCCCGACCTCCCCCTCGGCGGCCAGACGCAGCCCCGCAGCCCGGCCCATCATTAAAATCCTGCTGGAGGTCACCATGGCAACCGCCCGCTGCGCTGCGCCTCCTCATCAGCAGCATGTGAAATGCAAATGCGGGTGGAAATCAGTGCGGGAGCCGCACGGGGGAGCGGGCGCGTGAAATATTCATGCCTCGCGGAGGGAAGGCGGCGTGAGTGACACAACAAAGGGGCGGCCCTGACACCCGTCCCCGCGGCGGCCGGGGCTCGGTGCAGAGCCCGCTGTCCCGTCCCCTCCCAACAGCCGCCGGAGCGGCTCCCCGGCCGCACAGCCCCGCAGAGACTCACCTCCTCCGAGTAGTGGTCGGAGGGCAGCGGCGGGTAGTCGCACTGCTCTATCTTCTTGCACAGCGAGTACAGGTTCATCTTGTCGCCGTAGAAGGGGCTCTGCAGCGCGGCCATCTGCAAAAGGCCCGGACCCAGGTCGTCAGGGGACCGCCTCCCGGGACCCCCGTTCCCCGGGCCGGACACAGCGACAGACCCTCACACAGGGCGCGGCCTCTGGCCCCCGCCCGTGCCCCTCCCCGCCGTTACCGGGAACGCCACAAACCTCCCTGCAGGTTTCAGGTGTCCGTTCCCCACCTTTAAAACCCCCTGAAAGGGAGAAATGGCCATCGCGTATTTATTTACGTACATGCACACCACAACACTGAGGAAAAGGACATAAAGGAATTGAAATTCGTTGTAACTAGTCGCCATCAAAGCAACTAGTATTACCTCATGACTAACCAGACCCCACAGTCTACACCGAGTGGCCAGATGATGACCTCTGAACACATAATGACCTGGCCACTCCGTGTGTGTGTGTGTGTGTGTATGTGTGTGTGTGTGTGTGTGTGTGTATTAGAGGCCCGGTGCATGAATTCCTGCATGGGTGGGTCCGGCCAGCCTGGCCAGGGGGAGGGGACATGGGCGGTTAGACAGCCTGCCTGCCGGTCGAACTCCTGGACAAGGGGACAATTTGCATATTAGCCTTTTATTCTATGGGACAGACACTGCGTGGCCAGATGATTATGGTTCAGAGATCGTCGCCCCCTGGCCACTCGGCATGCGGCCAACACGTCAGGCGGAGCAGCACACAGCGCTGCGGCTCCAGCTGAACGCCCACCAGCAGCGGCTCAGGGCGGAGGATGGGGGCACGGCTCTCGCCGTCCTGTGGAAAAAGGCCCCCCCCATCCCCCCGAGTCCCACGCCTGACCCTCAGGGCTGCAGTGACCTGGAACTTTCTTCCCTTTGAAAGCCTCTTAGAAAACCACTAACTACGCCCCACAGCCCTATGACTCACAGGCACTGAGGGTTTTTTTGTTTTAATATATTTTATTGATTTTTTTACAGAGAGGAAGGAGAGAGATAGTTGGAAACATCAATGAGAGAGAAACCTTGATCAGCGGCACACCTCCCACTGGGGATGTGCCCGCAACGAAGGTCCATGCCCTTGACCGGAATCGAACCCGGGACACTTCAGTCCGCAGGCCGACGCTCTATCCGCTGAGCCACACCGGTTTCGGCAGGCACTGAGGGGTTTAATGCAGGGAAAAAACCTGACTCAGGGAGTGAGCCAGTCTTAAGAAGACACCACTGAACTCAAATCCATCCCCAGACAGGCTCCGGGCTGGCCCTTCCCAGCTTGTGGGGCGGCGGTGAGCAGGTCCCAAACTCAGACTCGGTTCCACATGTTCGGGTCCCGTGCAACCCCGTGGCGGCTGGCGGCTGGCGGCGGGGATGCGGGGAGCGGGGCTGCCCGAGCCAGTCACCCCTCTCCGCCGCGCTAATCCTCCGCGTGTGGAGGACACGTGTACATCCCGCCAGGCGTGTGCGGGAGACACGCTGGTCCGGCCACACGCCTCGCTCCCCTCCGTCTGCGGTGCCGGCTTAACCCCTGCGGTGCCGGCCTGGACGCCCAGCCTGCACCTTTTTAAAAAAAAATATATTTTCTTGATTTTTTTTTACCGAGAAGAAGGGAGAGAAACATCGATCAGCTGCCTCCTGCACACACCCCACTGGGGATGTGCCCGCAACCAAGGTCCATGCCCTTGACCGGAATCGAACCTGGGACCTTCCAGTCTGCAGGCCGACGCTCTATCCACTGAGCCACACCGGTTTCGGCCCAGCCTGCATCTTATATGAGATCCCCCGGTCCTGCACAAAACACCTCGGATCAGCTCCCCAGGGAGAGGGAAGAGGAAAATCTGAATGTCCCCAATCACGAGCACACCCCACGGGGAGGACATTTCTAAGAGGAGCTTTTAATGGCGTGCTTTTGTGTTCAAATGGCAAGGACAGCCCTAGCTGGTGTGGCTCAGTGGACAGAGCGTCAGGCCTGCAGACTGAAGGGCCCCAAGTTCGATTCCTGGTCGGGGCACAGGCCTGGGTTGTGGGCTCGATCCCCAGTGGGGGGCGTGCAGGAGGCAGGCGATGCATGATTCTCTCTCCTCCTGGATGACGGATCCGTCTCTTTCTCTCTCTTCCTCTCCCTTCCTCTCTGCGATCGGCGGACAGACATCTAAAACAAATGCCCGATGACACAGGACTCTGCGGAACGGGGACGAGGATGCCAACGCCTGCGCCAGGGGCTCCCCGCTCGCGGCTGCAGCGCGGGCCCTCAGGGGTTAACCGGCCGGCGTGTGCTCACGCGTCTCCTGCTCTGACAGATGAAAAATGTCAACTGTCCTGTTTTTATTTTCCAGCTCGTGCACTATTCATCTGGCTCATTAGTGCCGCTCGGCGCGGCCCTGACAGCTGCTCGGCCCGGCCTCCCGGCAGCGGAATTTTTCAGGCTAATTTGGTCCTCGGCGCGGAGCCGGCCGCGGGGGTGACTGGCGTGCCCCCTGACCCGGGGGGTGCGGCTCCCCTGATCAGTATGCCGGGGCCGTCGCGGGGCCGCGGGCCTTGTCTGCCTCGGGGGCCGGGGGCGGCTCCCCCGTTTTCCGAGCTGTAAGCCGCCGACCGGAACAATAAGGGAGCGTGTAGAACCGCCGTTTCCGTGTAAAGGTCCCTGTCCCCGCGGCGGCGGCCTGGTTTTAATTAGCCGTCTGCGTGCCGCATGTCAATTAAAACGGTGCTGCGAGGGGTGAGGGCTTATTTATTTATTTATTTATTGTTGAGGTCTCGGGGATACCTGAGAGTCTAATTTTCGGAGTTCCTAATCCATTCCGAGCAGGACAGCGCGGGACAGCGCGGGACAGACCCGGTCAGCGCCCGGCCGGTTTTAAAGGCGCGTTTCCCGGGGGCTCCAGGAATGCGCTATTGGGGACCGAGCTGGGAGCGGACGCGGCATCAATGGGCAGGAACTCTCTAGAAGAATCCCAGCTCCCCCGAGCGACCTGCTCCCAAACGCAATGACAACGGGACGCACACCTCGCTCTAAATCGTCCACGGCCGGAACCCGGCGGGCGGGGAAGTGGCCACTTGGGGACACAGGGGACACATCCCCCGGGGCAGACCGGGCGCGGAGGGCGGCCCAGGCCTGACCTGAGGGTCTGCGGCCCTAAAGAATCCCGCAAACCTTTCCCCAGACCCGTCCGGCTTCAAGCAAACATTCCCTTTTCCCCGAGTCCCATCGGGGACTCGCTCTGCTGCTGCTTTTAGGGCTGAAAGGAAGGGGTCTGAGGTCGGAGCGGGCAGTAAAAGCATTTGCATGGCAGAGACAATCAGTCACTTTGTAACCACGTCAGCTCCTGTTCACACGGTGCCAAACGGCACCAAACACCCGAGTGTAAACATGTCACCCACAGACACGAAAGGACTGCCCATCCCCAGCTCACCATCGTTGGGGATACACACCATCCGAGGATAGCGCTGAGAACATTTAAAAGTCCTTTCTTTTAAGTCCTCATCAGTCACTGAGCAGGAAGAAGAAAATAAGTCATCTCCAAACAAACCATCTTTTTAACAAGGGGCACTGAACCCCCACTCAGTAAGACGACAGTTCAAGGTCAGGGTTCACGGTCAGGGTTCAAGGTCAGGGTTCACGGTCAGAGGCGGACAATGAGCCGGATGCCTCGCCGTGGGCGCAGCTCATGCAGGTAAGAGGCCAAGAGACAACAGGGAGGGAGAAGTGCACCAATGTCGAAACCGGTGTGGCTCAGTGGAAGAGCGTCAGCCTGCGGACTGAAGGGTCCCAGGTACGATTCTGGTCAAGGGCATGTACCCTGGTTGGGGGCACATCCCCAGTGGGGAGTGTGCAGGAGGCGGCTGATCGATGTCTCTCTCATTGATGTTTCTGACTCTCTCTCCCTCTCCCTTCCTCTCTGTAAAAAAATCAATAAAATGTATTTTAAAAGAGAGAGAGAATGGCCTGTTTTGTTTGCCTGCTATTCATAAAGCCCAATCACTCACAGGAAAGGGGAAAGATAATGGGATAAGGGTTTTTCCTGCTGCTTCCATATCTTCAATCATCCCATTACCCCTCTCCTGCAATGCACGGAGATAAGCCAGGTTTGTCCCAGATGTCAAATGTATATTTTTATAAGTAAGTTGTGCTAAAACATCATGATCAACGTAAAGAAAACATTGAAAAAGTAAAATTCTCATCAAAAGCCAAGTAATCTAAAAATATACCAAGAGGCGACTGTGCAGGAATGGACAGTCACCGGATTCCGCTATAAAAGCAGCCACCACACCCACGGGCTCTCAATTAAACGTTAATTCCTACTCAAAACCGGCACCAACGGGGGTGCCGCCCGGAAGGACGGGGGACGCCCGCCAGCGAACAGACACGGGCCCACGCCCGGAGACGGGACCTACCTCGTACAGGAGGCAGCCCAGCGACCAGATGTCGGACTTGAAGTTGTAGCCGTTCTCGTGTATCCTCTCGGGAGACATGTAGTACGGGGTGCCCACTGCGAAACACAGCAAACGAGACGCATGAGCGCCGGGCAGGGTGCGGCCCCGTCAGGAACCACACCCATACAGTCTGGAGGAGAACGCGGGAAACTTTCCGACCCCTCTATCAGCCGCCTCCTGCACACCCCTCACTGGGGATGTGCCGGCAGCCAAGGTGCATGCCCCCGACCGGAATCGAACCCGGGACCCTTCTTTAAATGTTTGGTGGAAGTCCCATGTGAAGCCGTCCGGATGTGATGTTTGTTGGTTGGGAGTTTTTGTACTTTATTTCATTACTGATCTAATTTCATTATGAATGAGTCTGCTCGGAATTTCTTCCCAAGTTCATCTTGGAAGATAGTATGTGTCTAGGAATTGATTCATTTCTCTCAGATTGTCCTCATGTTGGCGCATGACAGTTCGTGGTGTCCAATCTGCACTGTGCGTGACCCTCTACGGGGACTCAGCTGCCCCTCTCTCCTCCCAGCCCCGTGCCCAGCAGAGCCATCGGACTGTCAGCTTTTGGAGAAACATCGATGAGGACACGATGAGGCCTTACCACTACACGCCACCCCAGGACCACCCTCCCCGCCTGCCTTGTGCCCGCTTTGGAAAGCTGATGGATGTTTCTCTCTCATCAATGTTTCTGACTTTCTATCCCTCTCCCTTCCTCTCTGTAGAAAATCGTCCACAAAATCTCAGATAATCAAATTCGAAAATACTTTTAAAAATCATAATCATGACCAAGTGGGCTTTATGCCAGGGCTGTCAGGGTGTTTTAACATCCACAGCTTGACACGCCACAGCAACAAAACACGGAACTGAAATCCATACAGCACTTTAATAGATGCAAAAAAAAACCAACAATTCACCAAACTCAACACTAATTTCTGGCAAAAATTCTCAACAAAGTGGGTACAAAGGGAACGCACTCAATGTAATAGGCCATCATGTAGGACAGGCTCGCAGCCGATGTCACCCCAAGATCCGAGAAAGACGAGGATATCCCTCAGAGACCAGAGAAAGACAAGGATGTCTCTCCAAGATCAGACAAAGACAAGGATGTCCCTCCAAGATCCGAGAAAGACGAGGATGTCCCTCCAAGATCAGACAAAGACGAGGATGTCCCTCAGAGACCAGATAAAGACGAGGATGTCCCTCAGAGACCAGACAAAGACGAGGATGTCCCTCAGAGACCAGAGAAAGACGAGGATGTCCCTCCAAGATCAGAGAAAGACGAGGATGTCCCTCCAAGATCAGAGAAAGACGAGGATGTCCCTCCAAGATCAGAGAAAGACGAGGATGTCCCTCCAAGATCAGACAAAGACGAGGATGTCCCTCCAAGATCAGACAAAGACGAGGATGTCCCTCCAAGATCAGAGAAAGACAAGGATGTCCCTCCAAGATCAGAGAAAGACGAGGATGTCCCTCCAAGATCAGACAAAGACGAGGATGTCCCTCCAAGATCAGAGAAAGACAAGGATGTCCCTCCAAGATCAGAGAAAGACGAGGATGTCCCTCCAAGATCAGACAAACACGAGGATGTCCCTCCAAGATCAGAGAAAGACAAGGATGTCCCTCCAAGATCAGACAAAGACGAGGATGTCCCTCCAAGATCAGAGAAAGACAAGGATGTCCCTCCAAGATCAGAGAAAGATGAGGATGTCCCTCCAAGATCAGACAAAGACAAGGATGTCCCTCCAAGACCAGACAAACACGAGGATGTCCCTCCAAGATCAGAGAAAGACAAGGATGTCCCTCCAAGATCCGAGAAAGACGAGGATGTCCCTCCAAGATCCGAGAAAGACGAGGATGTCCCTCCAAGATCAGACAAAGACGAGGATGTCCCTCCAAGATCAGAGAAAGACGAGGATGTCCCTCCAAGACCAGAGAAAGACGAGGATGTCCCTCCAAGACCAGACAAAGACGAGGATGTCCCTCCAAGACCAGACAAAGACGAGGATGTCCCTCCAAGATCAGAGAAAGACAAGGATGTCCCTCCAAGACCAGACAAAGACGAGGATGTCCCTCCAAGATCAGAGAAAGACAAGGATGTCCCTCCAAGATCCGAGAAAGACGAGGATGTCCCTCCAAGATCCGAGAAAGACGAGGATATCCCTCCAAGACCAGACAAAGACGAGGATGTCCCTCCAAGATCAGAGAAAGACGAGGATGTCCCTCCAAGATCAGAGAAAGACGAGGATGTCCCTCCAAGATCCGAGAAAGACAAGGACACCCCATGGCCACTTGCACTCAGAGCATCAGAAGTCCCAGCCACAGCGATCAGACAAGAAAAACAAGGTGAACCGTCCCAGCAAGCGCGACACCCAGGAAAACAAGGGCGGTCTGTTCAGGCCGAATTCCTGGTCCCACCACGACCATCACTCGACACAGTGGTCTCCCGTCTGCACGGTATATGCTGCTGTTCAGATAACATGTGCATACGCGTGACGCTGGCAGGCCACCTGCCGGGTTACCACACCCTTCGTTCCGCAAAGGTTCAGGAACAACACGTGTGCTCTGTCAGCGGAGGACAGTGTACAATCAGAGGAGGACTCCACGCGACAGCTACAAGTCTGCTCACTGGCTCCCCTTCACCGAGAGCCGCAGAGTGCAGGGAGTGGGGTCCACCCGGGACCCCGGAGTGTCACCTGATTGGAAGGAGGAGCTGCGTGTGGCAAGTCCCCTGGGGAAAGAGAGGAGGGGAAGGGGGGGAAAGGGGGGAAGGAGGGGAAAAGGGGGGAGCCGCACCCCCCGTCGCTCACCTAGAGAGTGCGCCGCCGTGGTCTTGGAGCTGAAGAAGCGGCCGAGGCCCAGGTCGCCGAGCTTGACCACGCCTGTGGCCGTGATGAACACATTGGCCGGTTTGATGTCTGCGGACAGAGGTGGGGTGGTGGGCAGAGGTGAGGCCGGCGGCCGCTTTCGGGGACCAGAATCACATTTCCCAGGACAATCTAAAGTGCGCCCTGAGCCGTCAGTCTGCCTGAACCCTGGACCGACTGCTCTGTTCTGAGTGGTTTTTACGGATCCTCCGTCCTCTGAGACAAGTAACAACTAAGGCAGCAGGATTCACATCACAAATAATTCTCACTGAAAACACACCTTCCCCCTTGTCAAACACACGCTTGTGAAATGCAAAGCGTACGTAAGCGTGGCCCTTCGGGTCGGTTTTAAATAAAACATCTGGCTACTTATTGACATGCTTACGTAAAACATGAAGTCACAGCTCTCCATGCACCTAACTTAGGGACGGTCCTTAGCAACCTGAACTCCTGATGGAGCCTCCAGGCTGTGCCCGACCACGTGACTCCCGGCCAAGATGCTGTGAGCCCCGAGTGGCTATCAGTCTCCATGCATCGGGGGGACCCCTCTTTACGCGCATGGGGGAGACCACTACCCCACCCCTGCCTGTTTCCTTCACCCACCCAGTCGGTGAGATGCCCAGAAAAGCCGCAGGAGAGAACCAGCCCCCATTGGGGAGCTGTGACTGGCAGGCAAGCTCCCGCGAGGCAGCCCCGGGGCCGGCTGGGTGAGTGACTCGTGAACGCGGGGCGGCGGGCGGGCGCCTACCTCGGTGCATGACACGGCGGGAGTGCATGTGCTCCAGGGCGCTGCAGAGCTGCACGAAGTACTTCCACACGGTCCGCTCCGGGATCAGCCTCTTCTGCTTCTTAAAGTGCTGCGGGGGCGAGAGGGGGCTGAGGGCCTGCTGCCGGGTCTGCCCCTCGGGCCCACGAAGAGCTGGGGCGCCCCCAGGGTTTCCACCCGCAGCTCCATCAGCACAGCCGGCCCCTGCCTCTGCGCTCACTGTTCCCCTATCCGGAGCAACAGCATCTACCCAGACTGAGACCAGGGAGGTGAGGATGTGCATTAAGAGAGATTCTCGTGCCCTGGCTGGTGTGGCTCAGTGGATAGAGCACTGGCCTGCGGACTGAAAGGTCCTGGGTTCGGTTCCGGTAACGGGCACATGCCCGGGTTGAGTGCTCGAACCTCAGTAGAGGGCGTGCAAGAGGCAGCCGATCAATGCTTCTGTCTCATCACTGATATTTCTATCTCTCTCTCCTGCCCCCTCTCCTTCCCATCTGTAATCAATAAAAACATTTTTTTAAAAAGAGAGCGAGATTCTGGTGCTGACAGAACCCTTTCCAATAAACGCTGAACCACCTTGGTGACTGAAATCCGACTTCGATTATTGACCATTAAAGGGGTTGGGTTAAAAGCTTTCCCAAATATTTCTCTTGCTCGTTACAAGCCAGCCCTGCAGTTCCCTTTGAATGAATGAAACTAAACCCAGTGAAGAAAGGGATGGAAGGCGGGGCCAGCGTTGAGCACCAATAGGGACGTGGGGAAGGGGCCACGCATGAAAGGAGCTGCAAACCACAGGTCCAGGTGCCTGTCCGTTGTCCCACGTGACACCTGCTGGAAGAATACACTAGAAGGACACCCATTCAAAAACAAAACTGCCGTGGGTTGGCTACGTGACAGTATCTAGAGCCAGTAACGTGGGCTGATCATTATTATAACACACTGTGGCAATGAACTTGCCAGCAATGTCCATGGCCTTACCATCAGTAGCCAGAGAGCATTCCCACTCGAACCCCTTTTCTCTGAAACAGGACAGCCCGGTGCGAGGAGGACCCCGCGCTGCTGCCCGTGGGGTTCCTGGGAGAGCCCGTGGTCGAGTTGAGCCTGAGAGATCGCTGAGCAGTGCAGTGCCAGCACCTGCCACCGGTGTGCCTGACCCCCTGTGCGAGTCCCCCGTGTGTGACTCGGACCTCAGGGCCCGGGCCGGGGGGGCGGGAGGAGAAGGGGGCCTTGTGTATCCTGTGTATAAAGTGCAGCCGTGTTTCAGGCAGCGCCACCGATGTGTGACCCAAGACTCCGCACCACCCTGGGGGGACCCCAAGGCCGACAGCAGCCGAGTGAGCAGACCACGTGGGCTCCCCGGCCGGGCCCGCCTGTCTGCCGGCCGTGCACTTGACCGGGGCCGCCGGACAGCGGAGGATGCGGGTGAACGGCAGGGCAGAGGCTCGGAGACAGATGGCACCGCTGGGAGCGGTTACTGCTTTCGGGGTCCAAGGTCAAGTGCGGGAGAGACGTCCCGAAGTGGCTCTATTTCCCGGCCGATGCGCTTGGACAAGTGCGAGCAAAGACGGTCTGCAGACAGAACCGCCGCACCGGGAGGGCGAGCGGGATTTCTGCGTCATGTTTGCCGACCACCCTTCTCCCAAAACGCTGCTGGTGCTGGAGCTCATTTCCCAAAGTCGGAGGTCAGAGAAGCCTCAGTCCCCGCCCCCAATCCCCACGCCCGGGGTACGGTCCCCTCCCCGGCGAGCAGCGGCGTCCAGGCCCGTGATGTCCTTCCTCTCAGGCGGCACAGAGGGCGGGGCTGCACGAGCGGGGCAGCCCCATCGCCTCCGGGGGAGAGGCCACCCCGAGCGCGGGTGCCGACACGCAGGAGGGAGGTGACGGGGCACATGGCCCCGGAAGACGTGTGGGTCCAGCCCGGCCCACAACACGGAGAAGCCACCGCCACGCACACTGGATGCGCAGAAACCCGCCGCGTCCACCGCGTTAGAGCGGTGGTGGCTGGTGACAGACACGGGGGTGAGAAACCGGCCTCCTTTCATCCCGAGCCCCAGCTGGGGAGCTGCCTCCGCCGCAGCCCCGGGTCCTCCGCGGCCCCAATTAGAGACGCACCGAGCGGCTGGGCGACACGCCGATGCCACGTGCCGGCCGCTGCCCGTTAATTATTCATCGCGGGGCTCTGAGGCGTGCTCCGGACCAGACCGGGAGCGATATTTCCTCTCCTCCCAATTAGGCCGGCCGAGACACGCCACTCCGCGGAGCTCGTGATTTACAGCTCTCCTCGCTGCGGGGAGCGCAGCCCTCCCGCCCCGGCCTCTGCGCGGCTCCATAAAACACTGTCGCCGCCACCGCCTCGTCCAGATCAGCTCATGGCACAGACGCAGGAGCGCAGACAGCACTCGGGGAGTTCTCAGACCGAGAAAAAGTCTCCTCCTCCCCCTTCTTCTCCTTCTCCTCCTCCTCCTCCTCCTCTCGGAGCCGCGTCCTCTCCTGCCAGCACCCGTGGGGGTAGAGCGTGAATCGGCAGGGAACTGCCACGTTCTCCAGCCACGAGGCCGGCCCGGGCCCCCGGGGAAGTGCCAACAGGTGTGAAACAGGCGCCTTGCACACACACCGCCACCATCTGGGCACGGCCCACGCGGCCTGGTGAGCAAGTGACTGGTCCTGCAGTCCGTGAGCACCACATCCGGCGGGGAGCTGGGCTGCAGTGAAAGTCACCACGGAAAGGCGGCCACTGCATTAGCGGCTGCGTGTCCAAGGCTGCGTGGCTAAGGATCGTGGCCGAGGCTACATGGCTGAGGCTTGTGGCTGAGGCTGATGGCTGAGATCACGTGTCCGAGGCTGCTGGCTGAGATCACGTGGCCGAGGTTGGTGGCTGAGATTGGTGGCCGAGGCTGGTGGCCGAGGCTGATGGCTGAGATCATGTGGCCGAGGCTGGTGGTTGAGGCTGGTGGCTGAGATCACGTGGCCGAGGCTGGTGGCTGAGGCTGGTGGCTGAGATCACGTGGCCGAGGCTGGTGGCCGAGGCTGGTGGCTGAGGCTGAGGCTGAGGCTGAGGCTGGTGGCCGAGGCTGGTGGCTGAAGCTGCGTGGCTGAGAGCCATGAGAGGAGCCAGCTCCAAGAGCAGTGGGAGCCTAAGACAGGTCGGGTGGAGCGGTCCTTCCTGGGGAAGGCCGTGAGTGGGACAGAAGGACACAGACACTCCGGCGCGTTTGGCCGAAACGTCGCACGGACGTTGGAGCAGGACGAGCAGCCCATCCGGGGCCCAGGCCCAGGCGCTGGAGCCTTCTTTCCTCCTCTGGTTGTTCTCGGCGACTTTCCACCGAGCACGTGGCCAGCCACACGCACACAGGACATCCCAGCTTCCCTTGCAGCTGGATGCGTTTACGCCTGAACTGGGGCCAACAGGACGCAGCCAGCGAGCGCCCTGTCCCTTCAGGCGGGGGCCGTCAGCTCTGGACGGGCTGGGCTCTGAACCGGAGAGCTCAGAGCTGCACGTCAGCCCCAGAGTTCGTTACCAAAGAAACACACGCAACCGGGAGAACACAGCACAGTCACACTTAGGCAGCACGAGCTTTCTATGTGGCAGGCCCTGCGCTAGCTCTGTTTTTTTATTATTAAATATATTTTATTGGTTTTTTACAGAGAGGAAGGGATAAAGATAGAGTCAGAAACATAGATGAGAGAGAGAAACGTTGATCGGCTGCCCCCTGCATACCTCCCACTGGGGATGTGCCCGCAGCCAAGGTACATGCCCTTGACCGGAATTGAACCCAGGACCCTTCAGCCCGCAGACCGACGCTCTATCCACTGAGCCACACCAGTTTTGGCAAGCTAAGCTCTTAATAAACACCAGTCTACCGTGACTTGGGGGTGTCTATGGCTCGCAGCTGAATATACGCCTGTGGAAAAGGAAGTGAAGTCACTGCTAAGGGGCTGAACCGGGCCTGGTGCGCAGGGTCTAAACACAGAGCCCACACTCAGCTCCGTGAGTCGCCCAGAGCGCTCAGGCTGCCGGACGGCCTCTCTCTGACCCTGAGGGCGGCCGAGGGCAGGGACCAGGGGCACGTGGCCCTCAGAGGAGCCAGCCGCGGGCTCCAGCTGCAGCCCCAGCGACAAGGCTCTGCGTGTGCTCCCGGGCAGGCCTCGGAGCGTGCACGCACCCAGTGCCGGTGTGACCTTCACCGGTAAGCCTGCCATGACCACAGCCACGACCGAGGCAGGCCACGCCTTCCTTCCGCAGGTGCCCAGGTCCGTGCGCGGGACCTGACACGCCTGTGTGTCCGACGGAGAACGGAGCAGTGAGGACAAGCTCACCTTTATCATCCGGGACAGGTCGCCGGCATCGGCCAGCTCCAAGACAATGTTGAGCTCGTTATCCTCAATGAAGGACGCGTAGTACTTAATCACGTTTGGATGGTTGAGTTGCTGTGGAGAAAAAAACAGGCAACAAAACGTTTTCTTCTTATACGTGCCCAGGAGTTTCATAGCTTAAGAATACACTTAGCTACTGCATTTCATCTTTTAAGTTACAGAAACGTCACATGACTGTGTATTTTTCTTTAATCTTGTGAATGTTAAAGGAAGTGCAATAATTGAAAGTAAAACTGGGTATTCATTCATTTTATTTTACTATTTTTTACTAGAAATAATGGAGCATAGTAGGCACTTAGTTTTAAAAAGTATATTCTGTCCAATAATCTGTCCATGCCCACAAATGAACGAAAGGAGGGACTCAAGAGCTGCTAAAATTTATTTCCTTCAAGCTGGGATCTGCCACGCCACGGTGCTCCATGATAAGCACCTTCTCCTTTTCACTCCTGCTTTGCAGTTCGGGCTGACCCTAGCATAGCTACCTCATCCAGTGGTTAAAATTCAAAACAAACAAAAAAATAAAAAAATGTTAACAACTGTCATCTGTTAAACTGCATTTAAATTCTGCCTTTTCTACTTCCTAGTTTGAAATGAGCGGGGGGGAAGCTAACCCTACCCAATGTTCCAGTTAAGTTATGTCACAACCATTCCCAAAGGTAACTAGAGTCTAGTTGGGTGAGATTCAAAACATATAGAGTTCTTTGAAATTAGAGTGGCTTAATTTGCCCTAACAATCCTTTTGCTTGTGAGTGTAATATTGTAGTAAGCTGGTCATCGGTATATGCAGCTATGAGTGTAATATTGTAGTAAGCTGGTCATCGGTATATGCAGCTGTAAGTGTAATATTGTAGTAAGCTGGTCATCCGCATATGCAGCTGTGAGTGTAATATTGTAGTAAGCTGGTCATCCGCATATGCAGCTGTGAGTGTAATATTGTAGTAAGCTGGTCATCGGTATATGCAGCTATGAGTGTAATATTGTAGTAAGCTGGTCATTGGTATATGCAGCTGTGAGTGTAATATTGTAGTAAGCTGGTCATCCGCATATGCAGCTGTGAGTGTAATATTGTAGTAAGCTGGTCATCGGTATATGCAGCTGTGAGTGTAATATTGTAGTAAGCTGGTCATCCGCATATGCAGCTGTGAGTGTAATATTGTAGTAAGCTGGTCATCGGTATATGCAGCTGTGAGTGTAATATTGTAGTAAGCTGGTCATCGGTATATGCAGCTATGAGTGTAATATTGTAGTAAGTTGGTCATCGGTATATGCAGCTGTGAGTGTAATACTGTAGTAAGCTGGTCATCCGCATATGCAGCTGTGAGTGTAATATTGTAGTAAGCTGGTCATCGGTATATGCAGCTGTGAGTGTAATACTGTAGTAAGCTGGTCATCCGCATATGCAGCTGTGAGTGTAATATTGTAGTAAGCTGGTCATCGGTATATGCAGCTGTGAGTGTAATACTGTAGTAAGCTGGTCATCAGTATATGCAGCTGTGAGTGTAATACTGTAGTAAGTTGGTCATCAGTATATGCAGCTGTGAGTGTAATATTGTAGTAAGCTGGTCATCAGTATATGCAGCTGTGAGTGTAATACTGTAGTAAGCTGGTCATCGGTATATGCAGCTGTGCCCCCGCAGGCAGCGGCTGGCGGCTGGTCACCTACCTTGAGCAGGTCTATTTCTTTGATGCAGTCAGCACGGGCTTTGGCGTCCATTAAGTCAAATATCTAAAAGCAGAGTCAGGATTATGTAAATTAATCACCTGTTCGAGCTGCCTGCCACACCCATTCCTTAGGACTTTCACACTCTGAGCACGGTCTTTCCCATCAGCCCGTAGGACAGGACGGGAGCGCCTACCTGCACCTTCTTCAGAGCCACCGGGACGCCGTCCAGCAGGCAGGCCGCCCGGTACACCTCGCTGAACTGTCCGCGGCCGATCTTCTTCTCGATGCGGAAGTTGGCCAGGGTGTTGTAGCCCATTTCCGGCCGCAAGGCCCTCTGGAAGCGAAGATCGAGGTTGTCAGGCGCACGGTCCACACGCCACCGCATTTCACCGGGCAGTGCACCGGGGAGCCGACACGTCCCCTCCTCCGCCCGGCTCCTGTCCCCCCACCCCCGGGCCGTGTGTGCCCTTGGCTGCGGGCCAGGAGGGAGCCGCACAGACACGCACCTCCGTCGCCCCCGTGTCCTGCCAGGTCGGCGTCACAAGCCCTCCCACACACGGTCCCTGCGCGCCTCCCCTCACTGAGCAAGGACCACACTGTGGCCGCCCTGCGGGGCCTCAGAGAGAATCCAGCTTCCATCCTCCATCAGCGAACAGGCCTGGGCACAGACACGCGTTAGAAACGAGGCTGCACACGCACACCGTAACGAGGCCGAAACCCCGCACCGTGTCCCCGGGACAGGGCGGGGACGTGTGATGAGCCCACTCACAAGGTGCTGCTTCTCAGAAGGCTCCATGGTAGGGTTAGGGTCAAGGTCAGGGGCAGGGGCAGGGTGAAGGTGAGTGTCAGGATCAGGGTCAGGGTCAGGGTTAGGGTCAGGGTTAGGGCTACAGTTAGGGTTAGGATTAGGCTTAGGGATAACGTTTAAAGTCAAGACGGGTTTCCAGCTTCCTGACTTTAAACAAAAGGGTTATTCACGAGGGGAGACTTCGTTAATGCCGTGCTTTCTAAGGAACGCGTGGGTTTCTAACGGGTCCGCAGCATCGAGAACGAGGCTCCTGCCTCCTCCTGGGGACGGGCCCCGTGACCTGCAGTGTGAGCCTGCCCGGCAGCAGGTGCAGGTCGCCGTCGGCACCGCCCCGCGCCCCCCCCTACACACCCCCACCCCACACCCCGGGGAGACGGCACCCCAGCCCCGCGGGCGGCTCTAATGTGCTCTGGCATGCAGGCCTGTAATCACACATTTACATATGCAATGACCTACATTTGCATGTCAGATCGCACCCTGTCTGGGCTGATTGAGCCCGGGTGCCTCCCGGGCGGGCGGTCGGGCGGGCAGAGCGGCGGCGGGGCCGGAGGGCGGTGCGCTTGGCAGCTGGGAGCCGGCTGCCACCCAGGATTAGGCTGAGCGGCGGGCATCAGCCACCTCATTGAGGGCATCTGCTGAGCAGGCCGCGTGCGAACGGCCCACAAAGGGCACGGGCTGAGTGACAGCCGTCCCATCGCCGTCCTCCCTGGGCAGGCGGGGCTGACGCGGGGCTGACGTGGGGATCCGGGTCCCGGTCCCATCGCCCACACTCTGCACAGCGCAGGCTCCAGGTGACCCCACCTCGGCCGCGACCCCCAGGCCGGACCCAGGCCCACGGCGCCGTCGGTCCTCACACACAGCCGCTGTCTGTCGCTGGGAGACCAGGCGAGGAAGCTATTTTTAGAAAAGCCGTGTCTCTCCCGTGAGTGACGCCCCATTCCTCCATTGTTTCCTTCAGACTGCAGTCACCCCGGGAATAAAACCGCTCCACGGAGTCCCCGCCCGGGACAAGGCCGGGCTCTGGAATGGGGGATCGGGGCCAGTTCTGACGCCAGGACCCTCTGCGCTGCTCCCGCTTCTGTGAGCGGGGATCGGGGCTGTCTGAGTGGGTGGTGAGCAGGCGCCCAGGACGAGCCAGGCTTGGTGCCAGGCTCAGCACCCGTGACGGCTGTGCCAGCCCCACGCTCACGGGAACGCTCCCCCCCCCACCCCCGTCCTCTGGCTTCAGGGTCACAGTGCGCAGCTGCCACCTCACCCTTCCCTCGGGGCCTTCCCTCTGGGCCCCGAAGGGTGTGCCTCCACCTGTCCCTCCGTCTCCCTATGCCAACGGCCCCCGGAGCAGGAGGTCTAAGGACCCCCGACCTGGGCTCTGCCTCCAGCGGGGACACCCCACTTCCCTGCGGACCGGTCCTGACTCAGGGACGCAGACGGCCCCCTGGTGCCGGGGCAACGCAGGCCCCGAACCGCGGATATTCCGCCAAAGCCCCTTCCTGCTCTGGGGGGAGGGGCGGGCACCCAACACAAAGGCACGCGGATGGCAGGCGGGCGCCCGGCTGGAAAGAGGGGACCCCCGGCTCCACGCCCGGGCACCGGGGTCGGACACGCTTGCTCCTGAGACAGGGCTGCCCCGCACGCAGCGTCTGCTAACTCACCGCACAGAGACCTCGCCCCATGGCAACTCTCCACGCGTTCCTTTTCAGGGGGGAGAGGGGGTCTCAAACCCTAACCAGCGAGCGAGGGTCACGCGGCCGCTACACTGTCTTCCGTGGGATTTTACTTCTTGAGGACCTGAGACCCAACAAGTCCCAACCTCAAGGGCGTAACTGGAACTGATTTGGGGAGCATTTCTGCTCCATTTTGGGGTAAATCATGATGTCTGATCTCAAGAGATCTGCGTCTATATACGAGCAGGTTATGTTAGAAAAGCATCTTGAAATCGCAGGCACAAGACAACTGGTCCAAAGTGCACAAGACAGCCCTAGCCGGTGTGGCTCAGTGGACAGAGCGTCGGCCTGCGGACTGAAGGGTCCCGGGTTCGATTCCGGTCAAGGGCATGGACCTTGGCTGCGGGCACATCCCCATTGGGGGGGGGGGGGCATGCAAGAGGCAGCTGATCGATGTTTCTCTCTCATCGATGTTTCTGATTCTCTCTCCCTCTCCCTTCCTCTCTGTGAAAAATCAATAAAATATATATATTTAAAAAAAAAAAAAAAAGGTGCAGGACCATGAGAAACCAGCCCCGAGCGAAGGAAGCCCGCGTATCCGCGTCCTCCGAGCGGACCTCTGGTCACTCGGCGCCGGGTCTGCGCACTGGGTGCATCGACAGTCCCTGGCGATCTGCTCGCCGCCTCCTGCACCCCCCCCCCCGCACCCCCCTCCCAGGGGCGGCCTCCCGGAACAACGGCTGGTCGTGGGACTCGGTTGATTAATTTGCTCACGACGGAGGCAGTGGGGATGCGGGTGACGTGGCGGTGATGGCTCTCAGGGGAAATCCACGGGTTGCAGCGTGGGCTCCGCGGCCCCCGGGGAGAACATCGTCCCGGGGAGTCCCGGGGGGCCGTGATCAGCGATCGAAGACGCGGCCGGTGCTCGTGCTGCTTAGCTTCCTAATGGGGTGCCGCCGCCACCGCCGCCCCCGCCCCCGCCCCCACCTGATTTTCATTCCGCCGTTCACGCAAACGGCAAACTGCTTTATGTTTGACAACATTCTGTGGTTGCATTTTTAAAAAATACATTGATTTTCTACAGAGAGGAAGAGAGAGGGATAGAAAGTCAGAAATATCCATGACAGAGAAACATCCATCAGCTGCCTCCTGCACCCCTCCCACTGGGGACATGCCTGTAGCCAAGGTCTGTGCCCTTGACCGGAATCGAACCTGGGACCTTTCAGTCCACAGGACGACGCTCTGTCCACTGAGCCAAACTGGTTAGGGCTTAAAACATATTTTTGTTGATTTCAGAGAGGAAGGGGGAAAGAGGGGGGGGGGGAGAGAGAAAGAGAGAGAGAGAGAGAGAGAGGAAAACATCGATCAGCTGCCTCCTGCATACCAACCACTGGGGATGTGCCCGAAACCAAGGTCCATGCCCTTGACCAGAATCGAACCCGGGACCCTTCAGTCCGCAGCCGACGCCCTATCCACGGAGCCACACCGGTTTGGGAAATGTGGTGCATTGTAACAGAAGGCCCTGCCCGCATGCAGCACAGGGTCTCACTTTCAGAGCAGCAGGGGCTTTCTCACTAGCAGGTGTAGGGGTGTGAGCGTGTGACTTGCCGAATCAGCTTTCTCCTGGGTCCTGCCTGTCCCGTCCTCACACGTCGCTCCATCCGCGGGCCACAGCGCGCTGCGGTGCTCCAGCTCTCGCTGCCCACGTCCACTCTGCCCTCCTCGCCACCCCCCGGCCCGTCCACACAGCCCCTGCTCCCCGCAACGGGGGGCCTCCACGGGAGAGATCGGGGGCACGCCCGCAGGACGCGACACACGGCGCGGAACCCCGGGAGACATGGAGAATGAGCCGTCAGGGTTCCGAGAAGGGAGGTCACCGTGGAGAGTGGGGGCTCCCCCCGGGACAGACGCGGGTTGGGTGCTCTGAAGGCTGCCCAAGTCTCAGGAGCCGGAGGGCACAGAGGCGCACCGGCTGGGGAGTCGGTTAAAAACCAATGCTTCGACTTTTTCCCAGGTCTGGAGAGCGCCCTCAGGGAACAAAGTTCCCCGAGAGGGCCTCTGCCCCCCAGGAGAATGGTCACCTTCAATTGTAGTTTAGCAAACAACACTGCCCTCCAGCACACAACATTGTAAATAGCCAAAGGGTCTATGGGAAAATGGGAAAAGATTTAGGTGGCTGCCTTGGATGGACTTATAGCCTAAGGAAGTTAGTTAAGATAAGGGGTTCAATGGGGAAACATGTTAACAACGGAATGTAGCTTTGTTGTTGGGGAACAAGGAATTGTGTAATATGTAACCAGACTGTTTAAAAGAGTGGAGTGACATAAACTCGGGGCGCAGTCCTAAAGAGGGCTTTGCGGACCTCCTGATGCCATATCTTTTGTTTCCTCTTTATTGCTATCCATCTTCCTATCTCTATCTTTCCATAAGCCTCGCCCCCCTTCAGGGACTGCTCAACTGAGGCCGGCCGGCCCCGGCACACCTCTGTACATGAGAACTACATACTCCATACAAATACACACCGTCTGACAACACTGGCCACTCCTGTTAGCGACGGCTGCTTCAGTCCCGTGGGCCGCCTTACCTGGGGCTGGAACTGGGGGGCCGGTGGCCCCTGCAGGCCTTGCGGCTGCTCATCCATCGTCCGAAGGAAGAGGACCGTCAGCGCTCTGCAAGGCAAAGAGAGGTGTCAGTGGGACATCGCCACGCACCGGGCTCACCACCAACCATCGGGGACCACCCAGCGCTTCAGAGGGACCAGTGAGCCCAGCCGCGGGGCTCAGGGCTGAAGCGTCGACCTGTGAACCAGGAGGTCAGGGTTCGATGCCCGGTCAGGGCACGGGCCCGGGTTGGGGGCTCCATCCCCAGTGTGGGGTGAGCAGGAGGCAGCGGATCTGTGTTCTCTCTCATCATGGATGTTTCTCTCTCCCTCTCTGACATCAATTAAAACATACATATATTTTAAGAAGGATCTCGTTAAGACAGCCCCTCTCACACCGGCCAGGTGCCCAGCACCAGTTCTGTCTGCCCGGCACCAGTTCTGTCTGCCCCGCACCAGTTCTGTCTACCCCGCACCAGTCCTGTCTGCCCCGCACCAGTTCTGTCTGCCCCGCTCCAGTTCTGTCTGCCCCGCACCAGTCCTGTCTACCCCGCACCAGTTCTGTCTGCCCCGCACCAGTCCTGTCTGCCCCGCACCAGTCCTGTCTGCCCCGCACCAGTCCTGTCTGCCCCGCACCAGTCCTGTCTGCCCCGCACCAGTCCTGTCTGCCCCGCACCAGTCCTGTCTGCCCCGCACCAGTCCTGTCTGCCCGGCACCAGTCCTGTCTGCCCGGCACCAGTCCTGTCTGCCCCGCACCAGTTCTGTCTGCCCCGCACCAGTTCTGTCTGCCCCGCACCAGCGTCGCCCGCCGTCCACCGGGCACTCAGCAAACCCAGAGCGAGGTGCCTCTCTCCTCCGTCCAACCATATGGGCCCCTCCCAAGACGGGAGGGAGAGTCAGGAAGATCCTCCCGGACACGAACCTCGGAGCCATGTTCTTTCTACCACAGCAGCCCCGGGCCCCGAGTGTCCAACGACAAGGCCTACGGGGCCGGCCTCACAGGAGGGGGTGGCTTTTCATGGCGCAGACTCCCCTCTCGGCAGGACTACCTCTGACCTCACTCGGGTCTGTCCCACCCGAGTTACCCAGCGATTCCATCACCGAACAAGACACAGGCCACAGAGCGGAGGCAAAGGCGAGGCATCCAGAGTTCATTCACAGGTTTCCGAGTCCTGATGAGTCAGCCCCGGGCAGCGGAGATAACCATCTAGCCATCGGCTCTGCCAGTGAAAACCAGGAAGCTCACCCAGCACAGAGCTCAGCCGCCCCTCCCCGCCCCCGCCCTCCCCCCAGGAGCCAGGCTCCCGGAAAGGGACTGCCAGGGGCTGGGAGGGCACTGAGCTGGAACCCGGGGTACACAGGCTGTGTCAAGGGCATGTGGCCTGCGAAAGGCCACGGGCAGCTGGCACAGTGTGCTGGCCCCTCCGAGACCATTCTAGAGGACACCGGACCCACCAGTTCCGAATGCCATGCTGTCGCTGGAAAATGAAGCCTGTTATAGGGGGCGGGGGGGGGGGGGAGATTGATCGGCTGCCTCCTGCAAGCCCTTTGCCAAGGATGGAACCTGCCACCCAGGCCTGTGCCCTGACTGGGCACCTACCCACACCCTTCCAGTACAGGGACCAAAGCAAGCAGGGCAGTTTGAAAACCACTATTTGCCAGTCTTCAAGGAGATGACTGATTCAGGCAGGAACCCACAGTGGGGGATAAACTAGTGGAGAAAGTTGTTTACAGCGTCCCAAAGCCTCCCCACCCCCCCCCCCCCCATAGATTCTCAGCCCATGCCGAAGGGAGAAGGTGATCTCCAAGCAGAGATCTGGCAGCCCTCCGAGCCACAAGATCAAGTTGAGAGACGCCAGGTGCCTCTCAATCGGATGCACCTGGACGCAAACACCAGGCTGCTCCTGCCGGACCCCCAAAGCCTGGTGTGCACACGAGGAGACACGGATGAACCGAGCTGCACGGACGGCCCTGCCTGTCGCCTACCCTCCAACTCAAGTTCATTGCCATGGGCTGCATGCAGTTTGGGCAATGACACACAAAGCCCCTGTAAACGCTGACACAAGTCCTGGCCTCCCCTGAGTAGATGGTGAGGGACGGGGCTGCGGGAGAACTGGATTCTGCCCCGTGGAGGACACGGGGAAAGCAGGTCATTACCCAGCCCGACGCGAAGAAAGATGGAAGCAGCTCGGATCGACCGGGACCCCCTCCCCTCCCCGCCCCTCCCGAGGCCTCTCAGGGTCTCCTCACTCGCTCTCGCTGCTCACCGCTCCCCAAGGTGATCCCAAAAGACCGCACGTCACTTCTGCTCCTGGACTTGTACTTCTGCCAGGTCATGGGGGGGGGAGGGCGGGGAGTAGGAGCTAGCATTTCAATAACATCACGAGAAGCGGAGAAAGGGAATGAACCTTTCTGTTTTGTAGGAAAGCAGACATTCCCTTTCCCTGGATGTTCAGGGAACAAGAACAGGTCTAAACTAAATAGCTCACTGCATGCGGGCAGAGCGTGAATGCCACGTGGTCGCTGGAAAATGAAGCCCGTTATAAGGGAGAGGAGGGGAGAGAGAGAGAGAGATTCATCGGCTGCCTCCTGCAAGCCCCTTACCAGGGATGGCACCTGCCACCCAGGCCTGTGCCCTGACTGGGCATCTACCCGCCCCCTTGCGGTGCAGGGACCAGACCAACCGACTGACCGACCGACCGACCGCCGGCAGGGCCAGCAGTGCTTGCTTCTCTTCCCGTCTCCCTGCCTGGCCGAGCCCTCCTGGCCTGGGCGTGCGGGGGGCGGCGGGTATTCAGCAGGTGCAGCACCCCACTGAGAGCCTCCATGGGAACGGGAGACCAGAGAGCCTGAGCATGGAGGCCTGACCTGCTCCCAGCCCCCAAGTCACCCCTCCCCGCCAGTGCGCGCCCCCACAGAGTGATTGACAGGCGTCCCGGGCAGGGATCCCAGCGGCCCTCTCCATCCTCCCCAGCATCAAGCGGCACCCCCTCCTCCTCCTGACACCTCCCACCGCCAGCCTGGCTGTGACCACGGACGCCCGAGCCCGGTGGCCGAGGCTGCGCAGTTATTTCTGGTCTGGAAACGGCCCGGTGCACCTCTGACTGCTCAGGTCCAGCCAAGCAGCGTCAGCTGACCGTCCGCACAGGAAACGCCAGATCGGGGCGAAGTCCAAACGCCAGGGCTCCCGGACCCCCTTCGCCCATCAAAGGGCTCCCGGATTCCGGGGGCTTTGAGCCGGAGTTTATGTCTCGACCCACCTGACCAGTCAGTGCTCCCCTGGGAGCTGACCCCTGTGTGACCTTCAGGGCTAGTTCAGGATCAAGGCCAAATTCCTGGGCCTGGAATTCACGCCGCAGAAAAGCACTAATTCCTCCCTGGAGAGGGCGGGCGGGAGGAAGCGGTGAGCAGCAACGGGCCTGGCACCGGAGCGCCCACGGCTCGCGAGGAGTGCCCAGACCATGCCAGGCTCCCAGCCACACACAACAGGAAGCGCTTGGGTTTCAGGCCGGTCCGGGAGCCGCGTTCACAGACCACGGGGCCGTCCCAGGAGTGACTCACAGCCTCATGGTCTCTCCTTTCTGCCAAACTGGCCCGTTTCTGAGCTCAGACAGCCGGGTTCCGCTGGCCGGTGCTTCCTGGGCCAGCCCAGATCCCCCACCCCCAGGCATCCCAGCAGCCACTGCAGCCAGGTGTGCCCCCCTCTGCCCTCCTGCCCCTGCAGCACGCACACTCGGGGGCGGCCAGGTGTGCCCCCCTCTGCCCTCCTGCCCCCGCAGCACGCACACTCGGGGGCACCAGGCCTCCTGGCTGCAGGGCACCGCGGCCCGACCCCAGGCCCTGAGGACAAAGGCTGCTGGAGGGTCCCCAGCCACCCGGCCCATCAGCAAGGCTCCCGCCCGAGCCTCACAGACACCAAGTGACCGGACTGTCAGGTGTGTTTCATGTCATTGGAGCTTTACAGTCACAGGCGGGCCGGGCAGCAGGCCACCAGCCAGAACACTAACCTCAAGTCTTAATTCGGACCATAACTCTCAAACCAACCCCTCTCTCTCTATCTATCTATCTATCTATCTCTCTCCCCACACACACACACACACCCTTGTGCACAGAGCAGCAGGGGCTAAAGAGACTACATATTTAATACACAATTAACCTTCCACAAGAGGAACACCCAGGACGGAGAAGCCAGCACCGTGCACACCCCAGAACCCCTCCTGCCGACAGCTGACCCTCAGGCCATGCCCCCTCCAGCGCCCCTGGATTTAGTGTCCGTCACGCAAGTTCATTACCGCCAACTGCTCAGAGCCGGGTGTCTGTCTGTGCACGGCTAGACGTTCCCAACTGCCGATCATCGCTTCCCTCTTCTTCCCGTCAAACGGAGTGGCCCCGAAGACACCCACCCATACTAGTGTGCGAGCGTCAGACACACACAGGCTCTTTAAAATGACACCGTCACCGTGGTTTGTTGTGGTGTTAGAACGAAACAACGTCCTCACAGCCGCTTTTCCTCGTGTCAGGAGGTTTAACGAGGCCTGACCTCTGTGCCATCGTGAGGGGCCCACTGGTTTGCTTTGTGCCGCTGAGTGTTAAAGCGTGAATCCAACCTGTGGGTTAGTCCACCCTCCACGTGCAATTTCCCAGCAGCCATTTCTTCTGCGGGAAAGCTGAGCGTCTGGACCCAGCCCACCAGGTCAGAAGGTTGTTTGCTTCGGGGGTCATCTCATCAGTGTGGCGAGAGTGTCACGGACAAATCACTTAGGGGGAAACAGTGGAACACCAGCAGAGGCCACAAGTCCCAACCTGCTTTTACCCAGAATTCTCCTCATCACGACCCACAATGCCCTGAGCCCCCAGCGCCTCCTCGCACAGTGAGTGAAGGCACCGATCGCACAGTCCCACAGTCCGTCCAGCCTCAGCTGTCCCCTCGGCTCCGTTTCCTCTGAATTGGGTCACCGGGGACGTGCGCCGCATGAACTGGGTTTGCCGGCAGGCTGGTCCCACAGCAGCTCCAAGCTGGGGGGCGGGCTCCAGCGCAGTTGCCATAGTGACAGGACCACCTCCCAGACCCGGACAGCCCGGGAGGAGCGCACCTGCAGGCAGCCCAGGGCCGTGACCATCACCGGGGCCCACACCCCCCGGCGCCCGGGGGTGGTCTGCTCGGACGACACCGCGTCGTCGGCGCTGCGGGGTGCTGTGTCCTGAACCCGTCAGATGCCGCGATGCCCCGAGGTTCCAGCCCTCTTACTGATCGCAGCCACCAGCTCGGGAACCCCGCGTTTAAAGTCAGTGGGAAAGCGGGCAACACAGGCCACAGGCTCCTGTCGTCACGTGCCCGGCAGCCGCGCCCACACAGGCCTCCCGCCCCCGAGGAACGCGCCGCCGGGTGGCGAGGCACGGCCGTTTCCCCAGGCCTTTCGCACAGCCTCCCCCTCTGCGCGCCCCCACGGAAACCGTGAGTGGCAGCCCATCACCCATTCACACTTTTATTTTTAGCAAACGGCTCCATGCGCGCGGCCTTAGTTCACAGACCCGAAGATGTGCTCTCTCAAAGGGAAAAATAACGCCCTCTTCCGGAAACTGCTCGATGGGGCTCTCGCTGCGGCCTCAGTTCAACAAGCAAAGCCACAGCCACGTGACGTCCCCCTAAAGGATGATGACGATGAGAAGGCATTTCGGGGTCATAATTATGGGGGGGGGGGGAGGCTATGCCAAAGGAGGCAGAGTGTTAGGTAACAATACAAATGAACCCTGGCCCTGATCCCGTCACTCTCCAGGGCAGCCTGCCTCCCCCCTGCAAAGGGCGTGAGAGCCCCCTTCCACCCTCTCCCTCCGCACCCCACCGGCACCCTGACCCATCACTTGAATGAACGAAACAGTGGCAGCGTCCCAAGGCCTTTGGGTATCAGTTAAAACCTCACGCTTAATGTTCAACCACAGACCGGGGCGAAAAAGGGGGGGCTGGAGGGGGTGCCTGTGCCCGTGACTTGCGGGGTTTCCAAGGTCCAAGTTTCTAGGAGTTCTTCCAGCAAAACGCCAGCGACGGGTCCACACACCTCTTCACGTCTGTCGGGATCTAGGACACCAGCGGGGGAGGGGGGTCATCCAGATCACAGGGGGGACCACACTGACCACGCCTGCACAAGGAGCCGATCCGAGAGTTCGGGTTTCGGAAACCCGTCATCAGTACTAACTCCCGCCTGTGTGCATGTGTGCACAGACAGGCACACACAGGCACACACACGCCAAGCCGTGTGTGACCGCACCTCTGCCAGGAAGTGGGCGATTCCTGGAACGGGATGGGATGATTCGAGGAAACGCAGAGACCTGCGCTGCACACACCGACACCCTCCCGCCCCCGAGGCCGCAGGCCGGGCGCCGGCTCCGTGGGCCGTAGGCGTCCTGCGACCCCAGGGACGTGTGTCCGCTCAGGGCTGCCCTCATCCTGGGAGGTCAGAGCAGCCTCGTCCCAAACCCGACTGCGTGCGGGAGCCCTTCGTGCTTCCCCAGGACACACTCTGGCCCGGGGAGCCCTGTCCCCCGTCTTGTCCAGGAACAGCGGGCCCCCTTCCAGCAGGAGTTTAGGGCAGCACGGCAGCTGGAGGACAGGAAACAGCCTGTGTGTGCCTTTCCCACGCCCGGCCTTTGCCACGGCTCCTCTCCCGGGCTTTTTAAAGGGCCCGTGGGATGCGTGTTCCCGAACCCTCAGCGACCGCCAGCACACTGCACGTCGGTCACACGTGAGCGGTGCTGGGCCGTGCGTGCAGGGTGGTGGCCCCGAGCCAGCGTGCCCCGGCCCCCGGTTCTGTGACACTGGAGAGCAGAGAGCCCCCAGGGCCCGGGCGAAGACCAGCTCCAGCGACTGCTTTTGCCGACGCCTGGTGAAGGGCTGTGCGGGCAGTGTCCCTCCTTAACCCAGTGCCTGCGGTGCAATGGGACGAGCGGCCGAGAGCCGCCAGAAAGAGCGCGTTTCAGAGACGCCTCACCTGCTTTCCTCGCCACAAAATGCAGCGTTTGCTCCACGGTCAGTGAGCATCCTGCCCACTCTCCTGCTCGAGTCCGTTCAAGGGCCAGTCCCTGATTATGTCAGTCAATACTCATGTCTGCAGCGGGCACACTGCCTCCTGCACACGCCCGGCTCCCGACGCTGAGGCTTTATGACCCGGGGGCTCCAGGACCACCCCCACCCCCTCCACAGGTCCACATCTCAGAGCCCCTCTGCACCCCTTTCCCAGGGCATGGCATTGCCACCAGTCACGCCGAGGGTTCCCAGGTCACACCCTCACCTCTACAGAGTCCCCCAACCGTCAGTCTACCTCCCGATCCTCTCTGCGTATCCCAGACCCTCATGATTCGAACTGACTCTGGTCATTCAGTTCCTCCTCTACGCTCTTACCACGGCCACCTGGCTAACGTGGAAACCTGACCGAGACACGCTCCTGCTGAACCCCTCCCCGAGGAGACAGCGTTCTCTCAGCCTTGCTCCTCATCGCCTGCATGGACCCCTAGGAACCCCTCCTCTGGCCTCAGGGACCACACACACTTCCCCCCAACGCCAGGCCTCCTGCCAGTCAGCACTGAGCTGCAGGCACGGCCACCAGCAGCCAGTTGTGACAAACACAGGGCCTGATTCACACCTTTCAGAGGCCCAGGTTCCAGGACGGAATCGGAGAGACGGTATCACTGTGGGCAGAGGCGAAGGGGGCTGGAGGCCTGCAGGGGCCAAAGCAAGCCGTCGGTGCACCCCGCTCCTCCACCGGCCCCCTGCCACTGAGCCGAGCCTTCGGGGATGCAGACGACTGTCACAGAGGGGAAGGCATTAAACCGCAGAGATGAGCCAGGGAGGCCAGGGCGGGAACAGGGATCAGGAAGTGGAAAGGGTCAGCTGTGAGTAAGCAGAGGAAGTTCACAGGAATGGTCCTGGAAAGGCGGTCAGGGTCAGGCCAGGCACGCCTGGCACCTCCCATGTTCTGCAATTCATAAAAAAACTATTGCTGGAAGCACAAAGCGAGATTTTCGTGCAGACTGTTTACTTGCTTCCAAACTACCCACCAACCCCCGGATTTCTTTCTTCAGCCTGTGACTGGGGGACAGGAGGAAAGTGGGAGAACACGGGACCGGGTGGGCAAAGGGGAACACAGAGTGAGTGGGATCTCCCGCGACCAAACGCTCCACGTCCTGTGTCCAAGCTCTCGTGCCCCCCCCCCCAAGTTCACAGAAAGCTGACCTTGACGTGAAACTAGCTTGAACCCCGACACTGTGCCATTAGCTGGCTCACACGGAAGGCAGGCCTCCGTGGCTCAGTGGGGCGATGACCACCCAACACAGGAACAAAACAGCTGCATCAGGGACCACACGTGGGGGGCCAGGGTCCCAGGGATCCCCACCCAACACCGAGGCCACCTGCAGCGGGGCTGCCACGGTCCCCTGGCCACGCCCCCACTGGCCACGCCCTTCCGGGCCACGCCTCTCAGACCAGGCCCTGGAGCACTCAGCTCCCTGACACTTAGACCTGTTTGGCGCTGAAAAGACATAACGGTGAACCTGGACTTCACCCGGGACCTCGAACCTTCTTTTCCTACTGCCTCTTCTTCATGCATCTGTTTCAAGCTGGGCCTAGGAGGTCATCAATCAGCAAATGCCCAATCAACACATGATGAACTTACCCACGGGCGGACAGAGACTCCATGCTGAGTGTCACGTTCTGATTTGGCTCTGTGAGTTCTGGTGGCCTATGCATCATCGCGGGCAGAGGAGCTTCTAGGACCACTTACCTGCTGCCCTTCCGTGGGTCCCAGAAATCTCTTGGGGCTCAGGAACTTAATGACCATAAAGTCACCGGGTAATCTGATTTTAAATCTGGCACACTTGTCTGATTTAGAGAAAAGGGAGACCGTTCATGTCCCTAAACTGTAAATTGAGGATTTGAGATGAATACAGCAGGTGTGTGTCCCCACAAAAGGCAAACCCCATTTAGCTGGATCTCTGTTTTGGATTCAGCATTGCTGAGACTCCTCATAGGACCATTTGGACAGCTGGGAATCCAGAAGTGAATTACAAGTTCAAGTACTACTATTGGTCATTTTCTTTAGAAGAAAAAAAAAAAAAACCGCCCAATCACTGAGAAAGACGAGCAAAGGAGCCTTGGCATCGGGAGGGCCGGGCACCTTCCTGGCACAGGGCCGGCTGGCATGCCAAGGCCTGTCTGCCCCCGACAGGAGGGCGGCAGAGGGGCCGGGACTGTGCTGGGATCAGGGGGAGAAGGCGGTCATGGAAAAGGAACCTGTTACTCATCAGGACGTTCTTGAGCACCGTCCACACCCCAGAGAGGCAGTCGGAAAGCGGGTGCAGCCGGCAGACCTGGGGGTGGGACGGCACCGTCCCGGGGCACGGGAAGCGGGGAGCCTACGGCCCGCTGAGACAATGCAGACGCCACAAAGGAGAGAGCAGCGCCCACAGCTAGGACACCCCGGGCTGGGACGGACAGAAACGCACACTCAGGTGCACTGCTCCTCCCTCTGTGCGAAGTGGGGTTCTCCCCTCTGTTGTTGCTCGGTGCCACTTATAAAACAGCTGTGCTTCTGCATCCAACTGGTTCTGAGTGACAGCCGTGACTTCAAGAGCAAGTGCCCAGGCATCTGAGCTGAGGCCGGAGGAGGCGGGCTCTCAGGCCCGAACCACCACAAAGCTGCGCGCGCTCCCCTGGCCACACATCACGGCGGCAGCAGGACGGACTCTGCAGACCAATCAGTCAATTGTTTTCCAACGAGATACTAGTGCCTTCCTTTAAAAGGCCAGGGGCACCCCCAGTGAGGCCCGGGCAGCGCCCGCAGCACCACCCCTGTCCCATCACAGACCAGTCGCTCCGGGCCTGCACATAAAGCCCCGGGTGCATGCTTCGTCACACGCCTACCTGTCAAAGCCAGATCTGACAGCACTCTGAGTGTGCACAGCCGGGCCCCCAGCATCCACTTCCTGGGCCATGGCAGGCAAGGTCCGGGTCTGGGGCTCCCCAAATAGCTGCCCCTTCCCTGCAGGCGCTGTGTCAGGGTCTGGCTGCACGTCCCGGCAGGTGGTTCTCAGTTAATTCATAGAACGCACAGCTCAAACTCCCTGCCACCATCAAATGGCGTGTCACACACTCCCTGCTCCAGAGACAGGCAGTTTCCAGGAGCAGTGGGAGAACTGCGAATAAGACACAACTCCCATCACCAGTTGGGGTTCAGACTCTAGGTCATCGAGGGACAAAGTGAAGCTAAAACAACATGCCATCAACGAGGAAAACACTCCCTGAATGTGTGCACGCTATTAAAACGTTTCAGGCCCACACGGAAAACGTTAGGTAGATATGAATGCCAGTTCTCGCTGCATAGTCCACCTGCCCACATACTATCCTGAACGGTAGCACTCGCCACTGCACTGTTTTAACACCAAAGACTATAAAGAACAAAAAACCAGTGCTCTTAGAAACTCAGAATAAAACATGAATTCCTCCCCCACAAAACTAACCCAGGAGTAAGCACTTCTTCGTGTATAATGACTATCTTTCCGTTCACCTCTGTTTGCTGAACAACAAACCACGAGCAGAAATAAACTGTTCTGGGTAAGGACATGCCCACTGCCCCCCCACACACACACCCACCCCCGCCCCCCCCCCCCCCCTCTATGTGGCAGCATGCCAACACAAAAAAGACAATGGCAGCTTTGCGATGCCTTACCTGGTGCAAGTTTAACCATTTTTCATAAGCATATCTATCGGATTTTCCTAGCCATAATGTACTATCGTTACAACCACGACAATAATTGGAGCAATTTTTCAAGTAAATATGAGAATGAGGAAAGCATTTTAACGATTGGAAAAAAAAAATAATTACGAGCATCCTGAAAAGGAAATTTTAATTTTGCCATTTCGCACTCGGTATGTAAGGATATTCTGCAACGCCCATTTCCTGCTGTCCAAAGTATCTCTCTCTCTCTCTCTCTCTCTCTCTCTCTCTCTCACACACACACACACACACACACACACACACACACACACAGCCTCCATGGTCTTTTTCTGCCCCCCAAACCCATACACACTAACTCAAACGGGGACTCCATGACGTCATGGATGTGGAAATCACAGAGCAGAGAGGAGGCGGGACGCTGGGCCACGCAGGGGCGGCAGGAGGGTCCCCACAGCTGAGGGTCATCAGGAGGGAACCAGGGGAGAGGACACGAACCCCGGGGCTTCCCGACTGGGGTCCCCCCAAATGGAGCGACTCCACAAGGTCACGGAGCAGGACACAACATGGGGCTCATTTAGCTTCCGGGCACGGCCAGAGGGAGAGGGTGGTGCGCGCCCTGCGCGCAGGACGGACGGACGGGCGGTCGGGGACACGCACACACACGCACAGCAGTCTTTTCTGTTGGTTGAATGGGGTGTGGGGGAAAGTCTTTTACAAAAGCCTCAGTTTTAAAAGCACAAAGCGATCTGCCCCCTCCTGCACCCGCCGGAAACCCCCTCGGGAAGCAAGAGAGGCGGTGGCCTCGGCAGGAACTGCCTAAGGACTTGGGTTCTGACATTTGGGGGAAACTTCAGGCCAAAACCCCATCAGGCGCCGCGACCAAGTCCAGTTTGCCGATCCCGAGGTTTCCGTCGCGGCGGGAACTGCGGGGCCGGACGCGGACAAGGGGACGAGGGGTGACAGGACAGCGGGGGGCACCGTGCCCTCACCTCTACGCGCACCCAGCCCTTCCCTCCACCACAGCTCCGGCCCCGCCCGCCCCTCCAGGGACCGGAAGTCCCGCCCCGAGCGGGAACCACGCTGTCCTCGCCGCTCATTGGCTGCGGGGGCCGTCAGTGACCCGGGGGGCGGGCCTCGCGGCGGGGTGGAATCTCAGGCCCGCACCTCCCGGGGCGTCGGGCTCCCCAGGCCGGAGTTTTTTGCCATCAGCCTCCACCCGGGGGTCCCCCTCCGTCTCCCCACGCGGTTTCTGCCCTTGGGCTCCTCCCGGAAGCGAGGTTTTCCAGCCCCCCGGCCCAGCCGGCTCCCAGGCCGGGACCGGGAAGGATGCTGCGGTGCTCGCGCGGCGATCCAGCTGCGGGGCGGCCTCCTTCCCCGGGAAACGAAACGACTCAAGTTTTAGGGGAGCCGTCCCGCGTGCACGGGCCTTCACCAGCGGCCCCCGCCAAGATCGCCGAGCGTCCACCCGGCGAGGGCGGCCACCAAGCATGGCGGCCGGCTACGGGCACCTCCGGGCGGGGTCGCGCCCTCGTCGGTGCTCGTAGGGTCGCCCACACGTGCCGCGAGCTTTCTGGGTGCGAGTCCTTAAGGCGCTCGCTCTGCGACCGACGCGGGGCCGCTCAGGGCCCCCTTCCCCGCAGAGACTCGAGGGCACAGTCTGCCCGGGGTTCCGCACACTCCCCAGCCTCAACACGTGAAGCTCCAAAACTTGGAGTCAAGAAAAAAAGATAAAACAGTAGCGCAGAGAAGTCGATGCTTTGTGCTACTGTCCCCTTGAAAGCACGTGAGACTTGTGTTTTACTTTTTTAAACTGATTTGAGAGAAACATTCGGCTACTGCCTCCTGTGTAAGCCCCGACTGGGCACCGAACCCACAACTTTCGTGCCCGGACCCGGAATCAAACCACCACCCTTCACGCACGGGACGATGCTCCAACTGAGCCACACAGGCCAGGGCCCTGGGACATTTCTTAAGTCGATGGAGTGACAGGCCAAAAGGCCAATCAGGAAGTGGCCCAATAACACCAGGAAGGACCGAGTCCATTTGAGCTCCGCCTTCCTCTTCGGGGACCAGAAACCCCGGAGGCTGTCATCAAGAGGGCCTTCCGATCACTGTCTCAGCGGAGCCGGGAAACCCCTCCATTCGAGCAGCGTGCTGGGAGGGGCACATCTTACCGGAGGGTCAGTGAGCCCTTCGCTATCTGCCCCCCACACACACACACACACACACAAGGGCTACAGCCGCGCGATGGCGGGTCCCCTGGTTGGCGGGTCCCCTGAGCACTGGGCGACCAGGCCCGCAGCATCCTCGGGGTTGCGCTCGCTTCCTGACACTGTCCCGGGCGACGTGGTCCCCCCACCCCACCCCACCTTCCTCCTTTCCCCTTTGGGCTCCCCTTGGTCTCTCTGGCTTTGGCCTAGAGGTTCAATGTCGGAATCCCCCTACACCCCCCAGTGTCCCCCCCAGCGTCCCCCTGCCCCCCAATGTCCCCCTTCCCCCAGAGTACCCCTGCCCCCAATGTCCCCCCCAGTGTCCCCCTTCCCCCCAGCGTCCCCCTCCCCCCAGCGTCCCCCTCTCCCCGTGCCCCCCTCCTCCCAGTGTCCTCCTCCCCCCTATGTCCCCCTTCCCCCTAGTGTCCCCCTTCCCCCCTGTACCCGCTAGGGCCTTGCCATCCCTCCCTCCCTGCCGTTCCCCGCCCTAACGGCGCCCCACGAAAGCTCACCGTCCAACCGGCCGGTGGTGCTCCCCGCGCCTCCCAAGCCACCGGGGACTCCCACCCCCCGCCCCCCAACCCCCACACCCCCACCCCTAGCCACTGAACTTCGCTCGACAGTCTGGCAGCGGCCGAATCCTGACAGCTGGGCCCCGCCAATCAGCGACGGATAAATAACCGGGGCGGCCAATCAGCGCGCGCCGGGCGGCAGGAGGCGGGACTTCGCCCAAGTTCCTCGGCTCATGAAACCAAAGACCTGTTGCCGCCGCAGCGCAGTTTCTCGGCTGCCGCAGCCTCGGCCGTCGGGGCCGGTGTTGGGCGCGGAGCCTCGGCCACTGCCCACGATCGGGGCCCCACCCCCGGTCTCAGGGCCGTGCGCCCCGCCCCAACTCCCTCCAGGCCGGCCGCGGGGCCCGGAGGCCGCCCGAACCGCTCCGACCCGCCATTCCAGCCCGGCCCTGCGCTCCGCGATCCCGCGGCGACTCACCAGGAAGTTGGGAGGCGTTCGTCCTCCTGCCCGCGAGGGGCCCGGAGCGGGCGGGCGGCCCGGCCAGGCGGCGCCGCGGGAAGACCCGCTGGGCCGGGGGCTGTGACTGCGGGGTCCGGAGCCGATCGCCACCTCGCGCCGCCCCCGCGGACGCTGCAGGCGCGGCCACCCCGCCTCGCACGGCCCCGCACGTCCCGAGAGCGAGCCTAGCGGCGGCCCATCCTCCCGCGGCTCCCGCTCCTCCTCCCGCGGACGCGGCTGTCAGGAGTGTAAACATCCCGGCATCCCCGAGGAGAGGGCGGGGCGGAGAGGCCACGCCCCTGCGCTCCTGGCCACGCCCCCGTACCGGTGGCCACGCCTACTCCTCCCTGGAGCTCCAGGCTGAACATCCAGCGCGCAGACTCCCCAGTGGTCCCTGCGGGCCTCCCAGCTCTGCCCTGCGCAGCGGAGGGACCCCCCCCCCCCCCCCCGCAGCCTCCCTACAAGGCCTAGACCGCCCTGGGGGACCCCCTCCTGGCACATCGCTGCTGCTGCAGGGCCTGGCTGTGCGGGCCGCGCCTTCTCTCCCAACCACACAACTTGTGTGTTTTTCGTTCACTTATATTTAAACGCGCCCCACTGGCAAGGGGTGAGCCTTCTGCTGGGTCACAGCGTGGAGAGCCCAGCCTCTCAACCTGGTTTGCAGGGCGATCTCAATTAAGGAGGAGGTTATGCATCAATTACAATTACACACACACACCACACATAGACACACACACAACACATACATACACACACACACCACACACATACACACACACCACACATACACACACCAGACACACACACCAAACACGACACACACACACCCCACACACACACACCAAACACGACACACACACTCTGCCCTTCACACACACACACAAACACACACACACCCCAAACATACACACACATACACACACACACACACCCCAAACATACACACACACACACACATCCAGAAGCCAGGAGGGGAATGCTCCCAAACCCAGCCCCTCCCCCGCCTCAGTACCTGGACCAGCATTAGCGCAGGTGGCCACCTGATTGCTAATCGCACCCTGCCATCAGGAAGACTGTGACCCGGGGCCAGGTGTGTCCCCTGCGGCCAGGGGGAGGCAGCCCCTTTGTACAAGGAGAGCAGGGGCTCAGAGAGCCTGCCTCTAGGCCTGCGGGGAACGTGAGAGGAGATAAGAAAATAAGAAAAGTGCTCATTCCACAGGGATCGCCCCTTCCCCCTTTGGGTCTCTTCACCGGTGTGGCCTCCCTACCCACGCAGAGTCCGGGCACAAGTGGATGGCCGCTCACCTGTGTCGAACGCAAAGGCTCCGCCCGGAATTCAGATTTAGCGAGCGTATTTTCAGACAGAAAGAAAGAATTCAAGACCTCCAGAGATGCGGCTCCCAGCGGCCCAAGACGTGTCCATCGAGGACCTGGAAAGCTTTATACTGGGCCCGTGGTCTGCAAACTCATGAGTCCACAGAGCCACGTGTCAACAGGACAACGACCGACGTTTCTTTGGAGAGCCACATTTCTTAAACTTAAACTTCTCCTAAGGCCACGTCTTCAACATAGGCTGTGGTCTTCTGTGGCTCGAGAGCCGTGGTTTGCCGGCCACTGCGCTAAGCGCGATAAGCCAGTCGGAGAAAGAGAAACATCACAGGATCGCACTCAGTTGTGGGCTATGATGATCAACACAATCGGATGAACAAGAATAGATCCCGAGACCAATGGCAGGGCTGGGGGCAGGGGAGGTTCAGAGAGCAACCGAAGGACTTGTCTGCATGCATGTTCGCATGACCCATGGACACAGACACTGGGGCAGTAGGGGCTTGCCCCGGCGGGTGGGAATGGCTGGGTGGGGTCACTGGGAGAAAAGGGAGACATATGTAAAACGTTAGACAATAAAAAAAAATTAATTACTATTTTTTTAAAGGCTCCATTCATGTGCTAGACACAGTTGTAAAGAACAAGGGTACCACTGATACGAAGTCCCAGCTCTCCTGGGGTTCAGGTTGTAGTAAGAAAGGCAGTCATGCGACTAATAATAAGCCGGGTTCATGTTGTTAGTAAAAAAGGCAATCATGTAGCTGAAAACGGTTTGGCTCAGTGGATAGAGCGTCGGACTGCGGACTGAAAGGTCCCAGGTTCGATTCCGGTCAAGGGCATGGACCTTGGCTGCGGGCACATCCTCAGTAGGGGGCGTGCAGGAGGCAGCTGACAGATGTTTCTCTCTCATCGATGTTTCTAACTCTCTCTCCCTCTCCCTTCCTCTCTGTGAAAAATCAACAAAACACATTTTAGAAAGAAGAAGAGAGGCTTGCTGGACACATTGATCCCCGCCGGAGGACGGTGAGGTCATAGTCAAAATCCTTCCCCTTTGCAAAGGAGCCTCGCCCCCCACGGAGGAGGAGGGCGCAGTTCACGGCAGTGCTGGCACCCCGGGGCCCCTGAGAAGCTACTGGAGCGCCGCTGGCAGCTGCCGGGGTTGGACTTGGCAGTGAGCGGCGACAGGGCTTAGTAAGGCTGCTGAAATGTCTGCAGGAGGCCCGGCCAAGAGGAGAAAGTCCGAACGCAGACAGACGGCCAGCGACCCAGGGGAGGTCACCGCGTGCAAAGTCAGAAAACACACCTTTTCCTCTCGCTCCGAGGGCCCCCCCGGGAGAGGCCTTAGGAAGCCAGAAGTCACGGCATGCGTCACCTGCAGACAGACACGCTTCTGACGACAACACGTCAGCCAGACAACAAGTCACGTCCAACCGTGGGCATCCAAACCCCAGGAAGACCACGAAGCCGTGTCCCGAGGATCTGGCTGTGGTCTGGGCATCGTCCAGTAATGGATGAACATAGGAGCCGCCCACCTGGCTGTGGGTGTGGCTCAGGGGGTGAACGTCAACCTAGGAACCAGGAGGTCAGGGTTCGATTCCCAGTCGGGGCACAGGCCCGGGGTGCGGACTTCATCCCCAGTGTGGGGCGTGCAAGGAGGCAGCCGGTCCATGATTCTCTCTCATCATGGATGTTTGTTTCTTCTTCTTCTTTTTTTCAATCCTCATCCGAGGATATTTTCCCATTGATTTTTAGAGAGAACAGAAGAGAGAGGGAGAGACAGAGAGAAATATCCAAGTGAGAGAAACATCGATGAGTTGCCTCCTGCCCTCGGCCCGGGTCTCGGGGAGGAGCCGGCAATGGAGGTACATGCTCTTGAGCGGAATCGAACCCGGGATCCCTTTCGTCAGCAGGCCGACGCTCTATCCACTGAGCCAAACTGGCTAGGGCTCATCACTGATGTTTCTATCTCTCTCTCCCTCTCCTTTCCTCTCTGAAATCAATAAGAATGTGTTTTTTTAATTACTATATACATATACCCTGTTTCCCTGAAAATAAGACAGTGTCTTGTATTAATTTTTGCTCCCAAAAGTGCACTACATCTTATTTTCAGGGGGGGGGGGGCTTATATTACAGCGAGTAGGTCTTATTTTCGGGGGATGTCTTACTTTCGGGGAGACAGAATACATATATATATATATATATATATATATATATATATATTAGCACCCCAATGGTGGCTGTTTCCAGCTATTTTCCTAGTAGTTAGAAAACTTAAGTTTTCAATGCATTCTATGTATATATATTTTTAAATATATTTTATTGATTTTTTACATAGAAGAAGGGAGAGAGATAGAGTCTGAAACATCAGTGAGAGAGAAACATCGATCCGCTGCCTCTTGCATGCCCGCCACCGGGGATGTGCCCGCAGCCAAGGTCCATGCCCTTGACCGGAATCGAACCTGGGACCCTTTCAGTCCACAGGCCGACGCTCCATCCACTGAGCCACACGGGTCAGAGCTCTATGTATATTTTTTAAAGGTATGGAGTGTAATATTTTATACGGGCTGCACCGGTGTAGGAAATAAAGCCCCACCAGCAATGTAGGTTTATATCCCGATGGTCTTGGGCCCACAAAACCCAACTGGACTCGTGCTTTCTGCCCCTCGGAAGGAAAGCCGAGGCAAGGGGCAGTAAGTCAAACCCACGGAGAAAATGTACCCAGAAACGATTTCCCGCCTCACACCCCACACCCCATCCCTGACGCTGAGCCAAACCGGGGTGTCATCTCCCCGGACACGCTGTGCTCAGCAACACGGCCATCCAAACCCCTGATTTCCCCCTTGAGATCCGCCTGCAACCGTGGTCGGCAAACCGCGTCGCGCGAGCCACAGGCGGCTCTTTGGCCCCTGGAGTGCGGCTCTTCTACAAAACACCACGGCCTGGGGGAGTCTGTGTTGAAGAAGTGGCTTTAGGAGAAGTTTACGTTTAGAAAATGCGGCTCTCCAAAGACATGCCAATCAATCGTTGTGCTGCTGATATTTGGCTCTGTGGACCGAAGAGTTTGCTGACCACTAGAACACTCTGTGTGCGCGTACCTTCCCTGAAAAAGGGTGCCCCCAACACCCGGTGACCCCCCCCACAGCCAGACAGGACCCCCGGGCCCAGGCCTCCCTCGCTCCCGCTCCCCCCATACACCCCCAAACACCCTCCACACCCTCGTACCTCGGTGGATTCCTCACTGCACTCCCGGGACTCGGGACCGCCATTGCTTGTTGGGGTGGCCAACAGAGACGATTGTCCGTGTCCTGATGAGGAAGGAAAAGGGGGAATCAGAAGGATTTCTATGTACGTTTCCTATCATTTCCTCAGCCGTTCAGCAGCACTGTCAGCGTTCCATCTACCCTGATTCCCCGAAAATAAGACAGTGTCTTATATTAATTTTTGCTCCAAAAGATGCGCTAGGTCTTATTGGGGGCGGCGGGGGGGGAATGCCTTATATTACAGCGGGTAGGTCTTATTTTCGGCGGACGTCTTACTTTCGGGGAAACAGGGTAGCTGGAAGCACGGGATGTGAGCGAAACCAGATTCAGGGGCTTGCCACCCCAAACCCAAGACAGACCCAAATAGCAAACGATGGAAATGTCTTTGGAGAGCCACATTTTTTAAACGTAAACTTCTTCCAACGCCACTTCTTCAACATAGACTCGCCCAGGCCGTGGGGTTTTGTGGAAGAGCCACACTCCAGGGGCCACAGAGCCGCACGTGGCTCGCACGCCGCGGTTTGCCGACCCCTGCTCTAAGCGATGGCCACGTATGAGGGACTGGGACTGGCTATCACACCCACGTTCCCAACGTAGAAGTTGAGAGAAAGGTATTCTTTAAGAAGAGGAGGAAGAAGAAGAAAAAGGAGGAAAGGGTGGCTGCTTCAAACTAGAGCGTGGATGGAACTGGAGCGCGTGAGGCTAAGAGAAATAAGCCAGGCGGAGAGAGGTAAATATCACACGATCTCACTCATTTGTGGCATACTATGAGCAACATAAACTGATGAACAAAAACAGACCCAGAGACAAAGAAACATCGACTGTCCAACCTCAGAGGGAAGGTAGGGGAGGGTGGCGGAAGGAGGAGAGATCAACCAAAGGACTTGTGTGCACACACATAAGACTAATCAATGGACACGGGTACCAAGGGCGTGAGGGCATAAGTGGTGGGGGTAGGGGGGAGTGGAAGGGGTAATGGAGGATGAGGACACATATGTAATACCTTAATCAATAAAGAAATTTAGCCGAAACCGGTTTGGCTCCGTGGCTAGAGCGCCGGCCTGCAGACTAAAGGGTCCCGGGTTCGATTCCAGTCAAGGGCATGTACCTTGGTTGTGGGCACATCCCCAGTGGGGGTGTGTGTGCAGGAGGCAGCTGATGGATGTTTCTCTCTCATCGATGTTTCTGACTTTCTATCCCTCTCCCTTCCTCTCTGTAAAAAATCAATAGAATATATATATATTTTTAAAGAAATTAAAATTAAAAGATATTGGGAAAGGATCCTAACTGTGACTCCAGCTCTCTCCATGCGTATAGGCCTCACGGCTTTTGCTGGGACCCGTTGGGGGTAGAACATCATCGCAGGCGGCCCAGGGCCTCCTCGGCCGTCGAACGGGAAGCCAGTGCCTGGACAGGAAGAGCTGAGAAGTGTGTTGGGGGGCCCCTGGAGCCAGCCGTGCCTGAAGCCGGCCTCCAGAGCGTCGCTTGGTCACACACCTCCGTACCCTGGTTTTTCGATGTTGGTTCGCCCTCGCCAATCAAGGGTCTATCGCTGCGATCGAAGGGATCCCGGCAGGCGTGTCATCATCCCAGAGCACAGCACCCCACCCCGGGAAGACCGACGGGGGGGGAGGGGGACGGTGTCATTGTAAACGCCGTGCCCCAAACCTCCGGGACCTCTGAGCGTTGGCAAATAGGGCCTTCAGGGAGGCGACTACCTTGAAAGAAGGCGGTGAGCACGGCCCCTCGTCCATCCTGACGGATGTCCCTTGAAGAGGGAATTTGGAGCCACCCAGAGAGACCCCAGAGGAAGGGTCTCGCGAGGACACAGCCAGCCCAGGAGACCTCTGACCTTGGCCACGGCTCCCCCTGTGCATCGCCATTCTTGGGTGAATAGGTGGCTTCAACCCCACAGGTGCTGGAGGAGGGGGGAGGGACCCAAAAGAAGGACGGGGGAGTGACAGATGGGCAGGGGCCGTTCTAATAAGGAAGGGGACTCACGGGCTCATCCTGGGTGGCCGCGGGATGAAGAGGTCTCCACGCCCGCCCGGCAGAATCCTGGGAGTTTATAGCGAGTCCTCTGGCGGGTCTGTCACGTACTGGGGGTGCCTGAACCGGGCCGGGCCCGCACCCAGGCCCGGAGCTATGTCCTCGGATCAGGTCCCGGAAGCAGGGAAGAGAGGGGAGGGCTCATTCCCAAGCACGGGGCAGGGGGCGGAGCCTCGATGACTAGGTCCAGCTCACAGGTCAAGCGGGGGTCCCATCGTCCCCTTGACCTTGGCCAACAGGGAGGGAGACAGGCTCCCCCGGGCATCCGTGGGGGTGTCCTGAGAGCGGCCGTGGGCTCCGGGGTCCTGTGACCCAGTCCCCCCCACCCCAGCACGGTCTGTCCTCCGTGGGGGCCACAGAGGTGGGTCCATGGTGGGATGGGCGGACAGCACGCAGGGCCTGGTCATTAGACCTGTTCTGTGACATGCTTGGGCAATGACTCTCTCCGACGACCTTGAGCCTTTTTTTTTTTTTTTTTTTTGAACCCTTCCAAAGAGAAGTCTTATTTTCAGACTCAGCGGGACTTTGAATGGCCTCCTTTTGGCCCAGGAAAATCCCAGTATCTCCCCCCCTGGCTCGATCGGAAGGAATGCCGGGCAACTGGAGATGTTATCAGTTGTAAGGTGGGGTGCGGAGGGCCCCCCCTTCCCTGTCCTCCCATTTAACTTTTAAATGTTTAAAAATATATTGTTATCGCCGAAACCGGTGTGGCTCGATGGATAGAGCGTCGGCCTGCGGACTGAAGGGTCCCAGGTTCGATTCCAGTCAAGGGCATGGACCTTGGTTGCGGGCACATCCCCAGTAGGGGGCGTGCAGGAGGCGGCTGATGGATGTTTCTCTCTCATCGATGTTTCTTACTCTCTATCCCTCTCTCTTCCTCTCTGTTGAAAAACCAATAAAATATATATATTTTTTAAGTGAAAATACATTGTTACTGATTTTCAAAGAGAAAGGGAGAAGGAGAGAGAAAGAGACAGAGACAGAGACAGAGAGAAACATACATGATGAGAGAGAATCAGGGATCGGCTGCCTCCTGCACGCCTCACACTGGGGACGGAGCCCACAACCCAGGCCTGTACCCCGACGGGGAATCGAACCCTGACCTCCTAGTTCATAGGTCGACGCTAACCAACGCCGGCCTTCCTAAGCTATAAAAACATAAAGTCATCTTAACAATATTTTATGAGAACCGGACTCCTAACCCAGCGGGTGACTAATGACCAGAAACATACCTGACCCAGGGCTGACTGCGATCATTAAAAGCGGCTTGAAATCCATAACGAAAATATCACACAATCGAGCCCTTTTTTATGTGTTGAAATGGGAGCGCTCTCAACGGTCCTGAGCCAGCAGACGCCCGTCCGGGTTGGCGTTCCCGTCATTTTCTCTTTTTTTTTCCCCCCCTTTCTGTTTGAAAGTAGTTAAAAGAGTCCTCGAGTCCACCCACGGGGAGGTGAGTTTTAATTCCCAACATTCCATCAGGTTTATAATCTACCGTAAACCTCTGGCTACCGGCTTTCACTCGCTCGGCAAATTAGCCCGTCTACCCGGGGCTGCAAACGGAGCCGAGACAGCCTCGTGAAGAGGAGTTTAAAACAGTCCCCCCGCCCCGGCCGAAACCGGTGTGGCTCAGTGGATGGAGCGTCGGCCTGCCGATTGGAGGGTCCCGGGTCTGATTCCGGTCAAGGGCACATGCCTGGGTTGCGGGCTTGATCCCAAGTAGGTGGAAAAGCAGAAGGCAGCCGGTCCATGATTCTCTCTCATCATTGATGTTTCTATCTCTCCCTCTCATTTCCTCGTTGAAATCAATAAAGGTATATTTTTTAAAAAGAAAAGAAAAAGATGCAGGTTCGACCTGGCCAGTTTGGCTCAGTGGATAGAGCGTCGGCCTGTGGACTGAAAGGTCCCGGGTTCGATTCCGGTCAAGGGCATGGACCTTGGTTTCGGGCACATCCCCAGTGGGGGGTGTGCAGGAGGCAGCTGATGGATGTTTCTCTCTCATCGATGTTTCTAACTCTCTATCCCTCTCCCTTCCTCTCTGAAACCAATAAAAAATATATATATATATTTTAAAAAGAGTCCTGACTGGTTGGCTCAGTGGATAGAGTTGAGGACTGAAGGGTCCCAGGTTCAATTCCGGTCAAGGGCATGGACCTTGGTTGCGGGCACATCCCCAGTAGGATGTAAGCAGGAGGCAACTGATCGATATTTCTCTCTCATCGATGTTTCTGACTTTCTATCCCTCTCCCTTCCTCTCTGTTAAAAAAAAAATCAATAAAATATAAAAAAATAATAATTTAAAAAATAAAATAAAACAGTCCCTGGTTCATTCCTCATTTCTGCCACGCACCGCCCCCCCCCCCCCAGTTCAGCCTACAGAACCCCCCTTTCCCCCCCCTACGGGGCCCGGCACAGACCCACTCGCCGCTACGCCCCGGGGAGGAATCTGACATTGACATTGAAGAGCGAGCACCGATGTCCCCGGCCCGGCGGGTCTGGGGAGGTGCCAGCCCCTAAAGTCCCTGGTATGCGAAGCTTCGCTGAAGACTCGAGAACACGTCCGCCCCGGGACTGCCAAGGGTGTCGACATGATTGATGGCCGGGTGAGTTCCCGGCCGTCTTGGCTGAATAGCTCCTCTCGATGGCGACATTCCACACCCCACATTCTCCCATCCCGGGCCACCGGCCCTCGCCGGACACGGCGTTGGGGGACGCGGCGAGAAAGCCAGTGGAGATAATGTAGGAAATGCAGAATGCAGGAGATAATGTAGGCGGTAGTGCAGGAAATGCAGAATGACTGGCTGATGCTCAGGGTACACGTGAATTGGGAATGGCTTCTCACGGACACATTTCCATTCCCATACAAGCATTCAGAGCGCTCACCGGTGTGGCTCGGCGGATAGAGCGTCGGCCTGCGGACTGAAGGGTCCCGGGTTTGATTCCGGTCAAGGGCATGTGCCCTGGTTGCAGGCACGTCCCCAGTGGTGGTGGTGGTTGGGGGGGGGGGGGGGGTGGTGTGTGCAAGAGGCAGCTGATCGATGTTTCTCTCTCATCGATGTTTCTAACTCTATTCCTGGGCAGGGCACATTCCCCGGGGTTGCAGGCTGGATTCCCAGTACGGGGGTGTATATTGCTCTCACCTCTCTCTCTCTCTCTCTCTCTCTCTCTCTCTCTCTCTCTCTCCCCCCTTCCTCCCCCCTCTCTCTCTAAAAATAAAATAAACCTTTAAGAAAGAGGACATTCAGCCCAGCTGGCCTGACCAGGGGTTGAGCATCAACCTATGAACCTGGAGGTCATGGGTTCGATTCCCGGTTGGGGCACAGTCCCGGGTTGCAGGCTCCATCCCCAGTGTGGGGCGTGCAGGAGGCAACCGACTGGTGATTCTCTCTCATCATGGATATTTCTGTCTCTCTCTCTCCCTCCCTCCCTCCCTCCCCCTTCCTATCTGGAATAAATAAACGCCATGAAAATATTTTGAAAAAATAAATAAGTAAAAAAGAGGACGTTCAAGCTACCGGTTTCATAAACGCGAGCGTCGCGTGAAAATATGCTCCCTCCTGCTGAAAGGGCAGAGCGGGACGGCAAAGACCAGTTCAGAGAGCCGCCATGTTGGACTGTGTGACTCGGCAGCCACCATGTAGGCCGCAGGATGTGCACGCTTCCCTGGGGGCTGCCATCTTGAAATCACAAAGACCAACTCCTCCCTTTGAATTAGCCAATCTCGAAAGACTGTGCGCTTGCGCTCCAATCAAGATCAAAGGACAGGACAGGTCACGCGCATCAGGGATTAATTGCGTCACTAGCCCCAGCCCTCACCCAACCAATTGGAATCGGCCAACTCATTGGTTCGCGTCTGGCCCCACCCCCCTATAAAATCATCACGTGCTGGGGGGGGGGGGTGAATTCTATCTCTTTAGCTTCCTGCCGGGAGCAGAGGGCCAAGCCTGGGCTTGTGATAAAGGTTCTCTGCTATTGCGTTGGATTCGGCTTCCTGGTGGTCTTTGGGGATCATGAAATCTGGGCATAACACCTGACAGTTCCTCTGTGGGTTTTTTAAAAATATATTTTATTGATTTTTCACAGAGAGGAAGGGAAAGGGATAGAGAGTCAGAAACATCGATGGGAGAGAAACATCCATCAGCTGCCTCCTGCACTCCCCCCACTGGGGATGTGCCCGCAGCCAAGGTCCATGCCCTTGACTGGAATCGAACCCGGGACCCTTCAGTCCGCAGGCCGACGCTCTATCCACCGAGCCACACCGGTTAGGGCTCCTCTGTGGTTTTAATTATTTATTTTGTTGGAGGAAATGTTCGAGAGCTGGGAGAGAGAGTAGACTATGAAGCCAAGTTAGAAAAACAGGAGAAGTCCTAGCCGGTGTTGCTCGGCGGATAGAGCATCAGCCTGCAGACTGAAGGGTCCCGGGTTCGATTCTAGCCAAGGGCACATGCCTGGGTTGCAGCTCGATCCCCAGGGTACGGGTGTGGGGGGGGTGGGAAGTGCAGGAGACAGCCAATCAATTATTCTCTCTCATCATTGATGTTTCTCTCTCTCTCCTCTCTCCCTTTCTGAAATCAATAAAAGAAATATATATATATATATATATATTTTTTTTTTTTTTAAATGAGAGAGAAGCAAACCGATGGCTCAGATAATAGTGGCTGAATCATGCTCACATGTCTTCTCCTGTATTTAAAGGAAATGCTGTATGTCCTCTCTCTCGTCTTGCCTCTGAGACATTTTTTGGCCAAACGCGGGGCAACAACATTTATGATTCAGACCCCTTTACAAGGACAGCCTGTACTCGGGGCGGGATGGCCGTAGGTGTTAGGTCTCTGACCGTCCTGGCCAGTTTTCAATAAATCCTTGCCTGCTTATCACCAATGTAACCGCCTCCGTGGTCATTTGCAACCGGTCATGGAGGTCTCCCTGTTATGCCCAGAGTTCAGGATCCCCAATAATGAACCACCAGGGAGCCCTTTATTATCCGATGCAAAAAGCAAATAACCTTTATTCAAACCCGGGTTTGGCCCTCAGCCTCATCTGGCACAGCAGTGAGGCGAGAGAGCGAGGCCAGCAAGAGCAATAGGTTATAAAGGGTTGGTGATTTGAGTGGTCCCAGCGAAGTGACGTGGGTTACAGAGATAGCCTTATTAGGTCAGGGTTTTTCAGCGGGGGTCTCACAGTACAAGGATCAGGGAGTGACCAGTGCTCTGGTTATGCCTTATTAGGACGTAAGCTATGTCCTTGGGCTGCATTGGTTCGCTCAGGCAGTGGTTGGGGGAGTCAGGACATTCCTGGCACCCCTGTGGCCACTCCCAGAGAGGGAAAGGGGAGATAGGCTGACCAGCTCCTCAAGGTGGAGGATAGTCCTTTGTCCTTTCAGCCCCACAACAATCACGTTATAATGTTCTTTATTTCCCATAAATGGTGTTTTCCTTTCCTTGCCTGGCTTATTTCACTTAGCGTAATGCTCTCTGGGTCCATCCATGTGGTTCCCCAAACCTTCCGTTCCGAGGACCTGAGACGGAAGGCTGGGCTGGAGGGCAGCTTCCGGAAAGACCCAAAGTCCTGTATAGACCGCCTCAGTTTGCTGGGTTCCTGGTGTAGACTGAAAAAAGTTCCTCGACGGCTATCACCCTCCACAAAGCCTCCTACCGAAAACCTTCAGCAGATTTCCAACACGGGAACCGCCCAGGGAAGAAATGGAATGAAAATGGAATGAGGTGGTTAAGCCCAAAGAGAAAAGATGCAGGCAGATAAGACAGACAGATAAGTAAACCTCCTCCAGGTCTTGGCGGTGCTAGAATTTGGCCCGAAGCACCCAGGATGACAAAGCCCGAGTTGTGGTGATACAACCTGGGGTTCTCCCCAGGGCAGACGAAGGCAGGGGATTCCCAGGAGCCCCCAGGCTGTTCTAACCTCGGAGGGGGCCTCAGGGGCAGGAGAGAGAGGTCGCAGGTGGCTTTTTCTAAAGGGCCCAGGAGAACAGAGAGAGAGTGGTTTATGAAACTTGGTTAAGAATGGAAGGGGGCCCTAATAGGTGTGGCTCAGTGGATAGAGCATCGGCCTGCTGACTGAAGGGTCCCAGGTTCAATTCTGGTCAAGGGCATGTTAGCTTGGTTGCGGGCACTTCCCCAGTGGGGGAGGCGGGGGTGTGCAGAAGGCAGCTGGTCGATGTTTCTCACAGATGTTTCTAACGCTCTATCCCTCTCCCTTCGTCTCTGTAAAAATCAATAAAATATATTTTTTAAAAAAGAAAAAAGATCAGGAGGTGGCCCTGACTGGTTTGGCTCAGTGGATAGAGCGTCGGCCTGCAGAATGAAGGGTCCCAGGTTCGATTCCGGTCAAGGGCATGTACCTTGGTTGCAGGCACATCCCCAGTGGGGGGTGTGCAGGAGGCAGCTGGTCGATATTTCTCTCTCATCGATGTTTCTAACTCTCCCTCTTCTTTCCTCTCTGTAAAAAAAATCAATAAGATATATTTTTTAAAAAAATAAAAGAAGAGCAGGAGCAGGAGCAGACCGGCTCCGGAAACTCGGGGTTTAGGGCCCGTTGGGACAGGTGACCCTGGATTCTCATTGTACCAACCCCTCCTTCTGGGCTCAGGCACCAGGGTGCAGGCCATGAAGGGAGGATTGGGGGGCAGCCAGATGGAAGCCAAGAAAGTCCACGGGGCGAAGGGATTGGAAATTGGGGCCGAGAAGAAAATGAGGATTAAAATGAGTCCCTACTTTGTTAAGTTGTCGTGAGAGGATAAAGGACTTAGGTGAGGCTCAATAGTTGAGCATCAACCTATGATCCAGGAGGTCAGGGTTTGATTCCCGGTCAGGGCACAGGTCCAGGTGGCGGGCTCCATCCCCAGCGTGGGGTGTACAGGAAGCAGCTGGTCCACGATTCTCTCTTATCATGGATGTTTCCATCTCTCTCTCCCTCTCTCTGAAATTAATCAAAACGTGTTTTGAAAAAAAAAAAAATACAGGACTTAAGAACAGCGCCTGCCATATAATCAATGCTCAGGGAGAGCTTGTTATTATTAGTAATAATTTTAAAATCTAAGCCAGAGAGAGAGAGAGAGACCAATGAAATCAAGAGACAGCGCGTGAAGAGAAAGCAAGCAAAGGGAGAAAACTTGTTATTTCATTGCCTGGCTTATTTCACTTAGCGTAATGCTCTCTGGGTCCATCCGTGTGGTTCCCCAAACCTTCAGTTCCGGGGACCTGAGACGGAAGGCTGGGCTGGAGGACAGCTTCGGGAAAGACTCAAAGTAATGTATTGACCGCCTGAGGTGTAGACTGAAAAATGTTCCTCCGACAGCTATCTCCATGTTAAATCTCCCTCCACAAAGCCTCATACCGAAAACCTTCAGCAGAATTCCAACACGGGAACCACCCAGGGAAGAAATGGAGTGAGGCAGTTCGGCCCAAAGAGAAAAGAGGACAGACAGATAAGTAAGCTTCCAGGTCAGCTGTGGTCAGAAACAAGGGAGAGAATTCTCTGGAAAGACAGGAGATTCTAGTTCTAGACTGCGACTAACAAAGTTATTAGATTCACTTGTGGGGTTGTTGTTCTGTGTTTGTTTTTTAATATTTTTATTGATGAAGGTATTACATATGTGTCCTTATTCCCCCATGATCCCCCACCTCCCATTCATGCCCCCACCCCCCTTTTCTCTGTGTCCATTGGTCAGGCCCATATGCATGCACACAAGTCCTTTGGTTGATCTCTCCCTTCCCCCCACTCCCATTCATGCTCCCACCCCTCTGTTGTCTGTGTCCATTGGTCAGGCTTATATGCATGCACACAAGTCCTTTACTTGATCTCTTCCCCTTACCCCACCTCCCCTGCCTCCCCTCAGGTTGGACGTTCTAATCGATGTTTCTCTGTCTCTGGATCTGTTTTTGTTCATCAGTTTATGTTGTTCATTATTGTTCTGTGTTTTTTTGTTTGTTTGTTTGTTGTTCTTAATGAGAACCAAGGTTATAGCAGCACAGCAGATCTCAAAATGTATTCTAAGAGTCACCCGGGAGGATCATGAAAAAGTACATTTTCAGGACTTACCTATTCTCAAAAAATGTTGGTGTCCCTCTTTAGAACACCATAATGCCGGGGTTCTTGTCCCAGCCTTAGCAAGGGTTCAGCATTCTGGAGAAAGGGACTGATTATTCATAGATGATTCAAGAGTCCAGGAGGGGAAAGACAGTTTTGAAAGGCATCGGGATTCAGAGAAGCTTCAGCTAAAGGAACGGAGGACTCTTCCTTGACCAAGGACCCTGCTTTTATTCAACACAATTTGTCCCAAGGCAAGGTGGAAATAATACACTTTAAAGGGTACGGTATCAAAGGGTTTACAGAAGCATTGTCCGTTTGGGGAACAGCCTACAGCTGTTCAGATGTTTGGCCAACAGGAGGCAATAAAATGCCCTGAGCTGTCTGGCAGTTAACAATTATCCTATTCAGGTTTGGGGGAAGCGGCTAGGGTTTGGGGGAAGCGGCTAGGGTTTCCAACAGGTAACCTTCATATGTGACTCTTATTGAGCCCACCAAATCCCACCAACCTTTTGGCAATTACATGCTGGAATTGGGTTCTTGGCAGCAAAAAAAAAAAAAAGTAACTCAATAGAACTGGGACCTTGGCCTCGGAATTCACATCTATGGAGCCTCCCAGACCATCCTGATGCTATAGTCCCTGGACCACCACTATATATATATATATATATATATTGATTTCAGAGAGGAAGGAAGAGGGAGCGAGAGAAGAGATATCCATGATGAGAGAGCATTCTGGGTCGGCTGCCTCCTGCACGCCCCACACTGGGAATCACGTCTGCCCCCCGGGGCCTGTGCCCTGACCGGGAATCGAACCTGGGACCTTTCAGTCTGCAGGCCGACGCTCTATCCACTAAGCTATACCAGCTAGGTCTGGACCACCGCTCTGAGAACTCTGGCCCCGACTAAGACTTCGCCCGGTGGACGAAGAGTTGAAGGGAGAGTCGCTGGGGAAGAGGGGACTGAGGAACCCAGAGGCCTGGCTCTGGAGTGACTCATCCACAGGGCCGCTGAGGTCACCCAAGACGGACACTAGACAGGGTGGAGGAGGGGGCCCTGAGCCACAGGGCACAGTCAGCGACGAATGGGGGGAGGTGCGGGGAGGGGTGGGGAGCAAAGGGCTCTTCTGGAGGAAGCTGGGGCAAAGGAGGAAGCTGGGGCAAAGGCAAAAGATAAACGCTGAAGGCAAGAGTCTCATGAGGCAGGAATGTTCCAGAAAGACTAGAAAGTGAAGGTCTGGGGTGGCCTGGAAGAGCCAGTTAGTCGCTAAGAAACTATGTGAGGAAGTAGTCACCAGAGAAGAGGAGAAGACATCTCCATGTCAGAAGGCTGCTGGGCCCGGGCCAGCCTGGCTCAGTGGTTGAGCGTTGACCTCTGAACCAGGAGGTCAGGGTTCAATTCCTGGTCAGGGCACATGCCTGGGTGGCGAGTTCGATCCCCAGTGTGGGGAGTGCAGGAGGCAGCCGGTCAGTAATTCTCATCACTGATGTTTCTCTCTCTCTCTCCCCCTCTACCTTCCTTCTCTGAAATCAACAAGAAAGAAAAGAAAGACAGAAAAGAAAATAAAAAGGCAGGAAATATAGCAAAAGAGTAAATCAGGGTTTAGGGGCGGGTGAGGTTGCCTAAGAACAGTTGGTTTTAAGAGTGCAGAGTTGAAGAACTTGGAGCTAGAGACAGACGCTTGGAAACTGCTAGAATATGCATAATAATTAAAACCTTGATCGCTGCTGCCAAAACCGGTTTGGCTCAGTGGATGGAGCATCGGCCTGCGGACTGAAAGGTCCCGGGTTCTATTCCAGTTGGGGACAGGTGCCTTGGTTGCGGGCACATTCCCAGGAGGGGGTGTGCAGGAGGCAGCCAATCGATGTTTCTCTCTCGTCGATGTTTCTGACTTTGTCCCTCTCCCTTCCTCTCTGTAAAAATCAATAAAATATATTTTTTAAAAAACAAAACCTTGATCGCCGATGAGCTCGCCCAAGGGAAGAATGCCGATTTGGATACGAAGAAGAGGGTGCTACTTCGATGACCAGATTAAGGATTTTATCGGGGAGGGGAGAAGGGGATTTGGGAGGTGGGGAGGGGGGAGGAAGGAGGACCAGACATGCAGAGAGGCAGGAGCAAACCCAATAAAAAGCAACATGAAGACATCCAAGGGCTAAGGTGGTTTTAGGAAAGGAGCAATTGGCCAGTGGTTTTGAATTCTCCAGTGAAATGATTCCTGGCAAGGAGCTGGTGGCCCCTCGTGATGGAGTGTTTGGTGGTGAGCGGAGACTGGAGGACAGATCACTGTGGACTGAGGCATGGACGAGAAGGGAGGACTTAGAAGCAGCATCACAAAGAATTTTATTTTATTTTATTTTATTTTATTTTATTATTTTAGTCTATTTTATTATTGTACCTTATTTTATTATTTTTTATTTATTTTATTTCATTATTTTAGTGTATATTTTATTTACCTTATTTTGTTATTTTTTATTTCTTTTATTATATTATATTATATTTATTTTATTTTATATTTCATATTTTATTTATTTATTTTATATTTTATTTTATATTTAATTTTTGCTTGAAAATGACAGGCCAAACGGCACCACCGAAATGACTTAGGCAGAAAGCTATCCATTGGCTCATGGAGCTGAAATATCCGAGCGTGTTTCTGGCCTTAGTCACCGCTGGCCTCGGCGGGGGCGATGATGTCACTGGGATCCCGTTTCTCGACGCCTCTCATCATCCGCTGGGCTCGGCCCCGTGTCGGCAGACATCCCAGAAGCTCCGCCACGTAGGTGTTTCCAGCTCACAGCCCATGGAGGGAAGAGGGAACCTATTTCCTCACTAACTCGCTCATAAGACCCAAAGCGGAGATGGGTGGGTTCTCATGGGCATGATTTGGGTCTGGTGTCCATCCCCGAATCAATCAGAGTTGCCTGCGGGCACCAAGGGACTGGTTCGATGGGGCTGAGCCCACACAGGGCAGCAGGAGAGAAGGGTTCCTGGGAGGGAAATCAGATACTGACCACCAGAAGGAGGATGGAGAAATTCCAGCAGCAAACACAGCAGTCAGTCATGACTGGGATTAGGCACTGACTGCTAGCTGGTCTGGCTGTAGAAGCAGGAAGAGAGAGAGAGAAGAATCTCGAGAGGGAGGGTTGAAGGTGAGTTTCAGGAGAGAGAGGGACAACTGCAACCCCTCCAGCACCGTCTTTCAGACAGCATTGCTTTGAGGTTCCAGACCATGGAAGATAACTTACTGGTGTTGGATGGATGATGGATGAATGGATGGATGGATGACAGATGGGTGGATAGATGGATGATGGATGATGGATGTATGGATGGATAGATTACGGATGATGGATGGATGATGGATGGATGGATGGATGATGGATGATGGATGTATGGATGGATGGATGGATAGATTATGGATGATGGATGAATGGATGGATGGATGGATGGATGGATGGATGACAGATGGGTGGATGGATGGATGATGGATGTATGGATGTATGGATGGATAGATTATGGATGATGGATGGATAATGGATGGATGATGGATGGGTAGATGGATGGATGATGGATGGATGGATGGATGGATGACAGATGGGTGGATGTGTGGATGATGGATGATGGATGATGGATGTATGGATGTATGGATGGATAGATTATGGATGATGGATGGATAATGGATGGATGATGGATGGGTAGATGGATGGATGATGGATGGATGGATGGATGGATGGATGACAGATGGGTGGATGGATGGATGATGGATGATGGATGTATGGATGTATGGATGGATAGATTATGGATGATGGATGGATGATGGATGGGTGGATGGATGGATGATGGATGGATGGATGGATGGATGGATGACAGTTACAATTCCATGAACAATTTCTGTTCACTTGGGGGAAATGATGGCATTCCACCCAACCCATTCCAGCTCTGGCCTTTGGGGCAAGGAGGGCTTTATCACCCCAGCATTCCTCAGGGCTATTTGGTGCTCCCGATAGAGATGATGATAGACACAATAGATAGGCTACCTGGGAGGAGGCAGGGGAGGTGCTGGCCTGATGCTTATCACTCACAGATAAGGGGCCTGACCAGGCCACCTGTTCAGGAACCTAGAGCTTCTCAGCCCGGCTTTGCTGCAAAGGGGAGCAAAGTAGAAATACCCATCCCCACCCCCAGGCTGCAGGATTCCTCCCTCCAGCTCCACCCTACCCCATTCAGATGGTTTCGCCTACAGCTGGTCAGCTTGATCTGACGTTGTCCCGGGGGACCCCGAGATTAAAAGGAAAGTGAGGTTTGTTGAACCGAAAAACAGAGGTGTCTTCTAATGGACTGAAGACCTCGCCTCTTTTGAGTGAATGAGAATTGAGTCGTGGGAGTGAGTCACTGCTGGGGTCTCTTGTTCTGTGTCTGTGTCTTAGTCTCAGACTAACCCAGGCCAACCGTTGCCTGATGGACCGGAAGCAGCTCTCAGACGCCTCCGAGACCCAGCCCCGGCCAGCAATGATGACGGTCCCAGAATATCCAAGGAGAGGCAAAGTCGAGAGAGCCACCATCTGGAAATACTTCCGCTGCGTTCCCAGCTCCCATATCACCTCCAGCTTGGCAATCGAAGCACCAGGAGGAAGGACGTTGCTGAGAAGTTGACGAGAGAACGCTCTAGGGCAGTGGTCGGCAAACTCATTCGTCAACAGAGCCAACAATCGACAGGACAACGACGGACGTTTCTTTGGAGAGCCACGTTTTTTAAACTTAAACTTCTTCCGACGCCACTTCTTCAACATAGACTCGCCCAGGCAGGCCGTGGTGTTTTGTGAAAGAGCCGCACTCCAGGGGCCGAAGGCCTGGGTCCCCGGGCGCCGGAGGAAAAGCGGTGCTGGAAGCCAAGGGCAAGAAAGCCCGTGGCACGAATCTCTTCGTGCACAGGGTGGGCCTCTAGGGTCATAATCACGTTGGTGTCCATCCTAAAACTGTGTCCCGATCCTTTGGAAGGACAACCGCCAGGCGGTGAGCAACGGCAATAAATATAATCTGCCCTTTTCCCCTCACTAACAAACCCTCCTTCTCAAACGATCTTATTCCAAATGAGACACGATCGCGTGTCCTGGCACGCTCCCCCGTAATCAGCCGTGACCTGCTGAGTAGAATCCTTCCCGCTCAGTCTGGCCACGGTTGGTCGGCAAAGAGGCATACTTCACCTGGAGGGAATCAAACGTAAAAACTAGCCCACAGGGCAGTACCCACTCTTCTCGTTACGCATTCTCCCAGGAGCCGCAGTAATTCTGATTTACCGACGAGAGCGCGTCTGCTTTGTTTCCGTGACATTTAGCAGAAAGGATGCCATTAATCAGCCTTTTGTTTGCCCTGAATCTAGAAATTCATTCCAAAGGAGTTCCACAGAAGCTCTTAACGGCTGCACGCAGCGGTTCTACTGCGCTGATGGGCGTCCGTTATTAAATCCGGAGAGCAATCGCAGCCTTCCTGTGGCAAAGAATCAATATATATATATATAAAAGCCTAATAGGCAAATTGTCCCCACAGGAGTTCAACCAGGAGACCAGGATGTTCGCTCACTCACTCACTCGCTATGACTTGTGCTGACCCCCCGGGGAGGCGCTGATGGCTAGCCAGGCTTAAGGACACTCCCTGTCCACGAATTTCATGCACCTGGCCTCTGGCATAATGAACTGAGTATAACTCCCAACACCTGCGTCAGCTCGCCCTGTCCGAGCCGGTTTCTCAGGCAATCCGTTCACAGAACATCACCTGGGAGAGGCGTTTTCTTCCTCTCGCTCCTTGGATCTCGCGTTCTCCAGAATCTTCTAGAGTTCCCACCCCGTTCAGTCCTTCAGAAGTGCTGAGGTTTCAAAATGACATCAAACGGTGTAACTCACAGACAAGATATAATAAGCCAATGTCTAGATGCACGCACACGGACTACGGTCACCGAAAAATGCGGCGAGAAAACGCGGTGCTGTTTTCTTGTTGTTTAATCCTCACTTGAGGATATTTTCCCATGGATTTTTATTTTATTTTTTAAAAATATATTTTATTGATTTTTTTTACAGAGAGGAAGGGAGAGGGATAGAGAGCTAGAAACATCAATGAGGGAGAAACATCCATCAGCTGCCTCCTGCACACCTCCTATTGGGGATGTGCCCGTAACCAAGGTACATGCCCTTGACCGGAATCGAACCTCGGACCCTTCAGTCCGCAGGCCGACGCTCTATCCACTGAGCCAAACCGGTCAAGGGAGAGACAGAGACACATCGACTGGTTGCCTCCCCCACACGCCCCAACCAGGACCAGGGATCAGCCAGTAACCGAGGTAAATGCCCTTGACCAGAACGGAACCTGGGACCCTTGTGTCCACGGTCTGATGTTCTATCCACTGCGCAACACCAGCTAGGGCACCACGTGGTGTTTGTCCAATGGCCCACCCTCTCCGCTGGCTGCCATGGAGGACGCGGGGGTCCCCTCCGCCCCTCTCTGCAGTCTTGGCCCCTCAAGATGCTCTCAGAACCCCCTACAACACGCCAAGAGCTCGGCCACGGGAACAGAGTCAAACCGTGTGCCCATCACCTTGGCGGCCTCGGCCTCTGCGGGCCCGAGTTCAGTCTGCACCGGGCACTTAGTCAAGGGCACGAGAAAGGAACACCAGCAGGCAGACAGACAGACAGACAAGCCCTCCCCAGCCCTCCTGAATGTTCCATCGTCTTTTCCTACCTCCTCACGGACCTCCTTGGAACGCCCAGGGAAGGAGCTCCGTCTCTTCTCCCCAGGTTCAGGCAAGCTGCAAAACCTGGCGAGGTCGCCCCCTACTGACCGAGTCGCTTCATTTCTTCCCAGAGAACCACTATTTCTGTTTTCCTGTTTATTTCGTAAAATGCCAGTGGGAGCTGGTTTCCAGAATATGAAACCGAGACCAAATTCTATATTAAAATACTCTGGGATGCCCTAGCCCACCGGTGTGGCTCAGTGGATAGAGCGTCGGCCTGCAGACGGAAGGGTCCCGGGTTCGATTCCGGTCAAGGGCATGGACCTTGGTTGCGGGCACATCCCCAGTGGGGGGCGTGCAGGAGGCAGCTGATGGATGTTTCTCTCTCATCGATGTTTCTGACTTTCTATCCCTCTCCCTTCCTCTCTGTAAAAAATCAATAAAATATATTTTTAAAAAAAAGAAAAGAAAAGAAATCCCTCGTTCGATCAATAGCGGGGGTGGAATACATTTAAAAAAATATATTTTTTCCCCCAGAGATTTCTGTGTTTGGTTGAAAGAGATAGATGTTGACGGTCCTCAGGACCAAAATACAGCGAGAGCGTATTTTAACGGACTGAGAATCTGTGGACAAGCTTCCCCATCACTTGCAGATGAACTGCGGGCGACGTGTATCGTTTGAACATCTTCCTGAGAGACCACAAAGATAAAAACATGAGAACAACGCTTCTTTTCTTAAAATATATATTTTGTTGATTTTTTTTTTTTTTTTTTTTACGGAGAGGAAGGGAGAGGGATAGAGAGAAACATCCATCAGCTGCCTCTTGCACCCCCCCACCACTGGGGATGTGCCCGCAACCAAGGTCCATGCCCTTGACCAGAATTGAACCCGGGACCCTTCCGTCCGCAGGCCGACGCTCTATCCACGGAGCCACACCGGTTTCGGCCATGACGCTCTCTCATCATGGATGTTTCTCTCTCCCCCCCCCCCCTCTCTAAAATCAATACCAACATATTTTTAAGATGAAAGGAAATGCCTCTCTCCCAATGTCCACGCCCCCCCCCCCCCTTTCTTCCCTTCCATCTCCAGTCCCATGTCCGTGGGACCGCCGATCAGAGACGTCTGGCGTCTTATTTCCCTGTCCTCTATGCGTCCGTGGTTGGCAAACCGCGGCTCTCGAGCCGCCTGCGGCTCTTCGGCCCCTGGAGTGCGGCTCTTCCACAGAACACCGCGGCCTGGGCGAGTCTGTCTCGAAAGAACTGCCGTTGGCAGAAGATTGTCAACAACGTGGCTCTCCAAAGAAACGCCGACCGCTGTGCCGTTGATAGTTGGCTCTGGACTCACGAGTTTGCCGACCGCTGCCATCGCCTGAGATAACGCATGTTCTCACTTACCGTTTTTTGCAACTTGGAAATCGTTTTCGCTCGTAGGAGGGCCTCTTAGTGAGGGAGCCAAGGAGGGAAGGAAAAAAAAAAAAAAAGAAATTAAAAGCTGTCGATGCTCGATTCTGGGGTGAACAGAGGGAGCGGGTGCCGAAACAGCCCAAATGAATCTACACGAGGCTCGTAAATCACGAAGGCGGGCCAGCGAGGGGCTCAATTAGACCCAGCCAAGGGCGCGCCGTGCCCGTTTGCGGTGAGAGGCGGCGGTTAAATACACATTTCGGCTGCCTCCCCGCGGCCCGCGGTTGCCAGGAAGGGCTGTCTGGGAAGGTGAGATTTTCCATCGCACCCTCAGTGCCCGGGGAGACCCGGAGGAGCGTGGAGGGGAACTCTCCACCGAGGGTAGTGATTTATGGGGTAAAACACATTTTTTAAAGCATTTATATGTGGTCGAAACCGGTGTGGATCAGTGGATAGAGCGTCGGCCTGCGGACGGAAGGGTCCCGGGTTCGACTTCGGTTAAGGACATGGACCTTGGCTGTGGGCGCATCCCCAGTGGGGGGTGTGCAGGAGGCAGCTGATCGATGCTTCTCTCTCATCGATGTTTCTATCTCTCTACCCCTTCCCCTTCCTCTCTGTTAAAAAATCAATAAAATATATTTTTAAAGAATTTATATTTGTATGGATTTCAAAGAGGAAGGGAGAAGGACGGAGAGACAGATACATCCACGAGGAGAGAGCATCATGGACCGGCTGCCCCCTGCACGCCCCCCACTGGAGATGGAGCCCCCGACCCGGGCGTGGGCCCCGACCGGGAATCAAACCCTGACCTCCTGGTTCCTAGGTCGACGCTCACCACTGAGCAATACCAGCCGGCCTTTCTAGCTTCTGAAACAGAGTCTGGCATGAGCATGGGATGGGCTTGGCAAACAATATTGGGGGGGAAACAGATTGTCGGGACAAGTGGGCTGGACGGGGTGGAAATGTGGCTGTATTCCGCCTCCACGCTAAATAAAACTCCTGCTTCTCATTACGGCCTAATGGGGGGAAACCTTTCTTTTATGAACAGGTTTAAAATTTTTATTTTATTTTTTACAGAGGGCACGGATTGGTGCGAGAAAGAATATATGACTTTGTTAAGACCCAGAAAAGCCTTCTTTTTTTTCCCGCAGCTCCTTTCGTTCTTGCATTTTATTGATTTTTTACAGAGAAGAAGGGAGAGGGATAGAGAGATAGAAACATCGATGAGAGAGAAACATCCATCAGCTGCCTCCTGCACACTCCCCACTGGGGATGTGCCTGCAACCAAGGTTGGTGCCCTTGACCGGAAGCGAACCTGAGACCCTTCAGTCCACAGGCTGATGCTTTATCCACTGAGCCAAACTGGCTAGGACCATCTCTTTCTCTCTCTCTCTCTCTCTCTCTTTCTCTCTCTCTCTCTCTGCTATGCACACTTCTTCTTTTTTTAAACAATCTTTTCATTGATTTTTAAAAAAGAAATAGTTCTTTTTCAAACATATTTTACTGATTTTTTTTTTCTTTACAGGGAGAAAGGGAGAGGGGGAGTCAGAAACATCGATCGATGAGAGAGAAACATACGTCAGCTGCCTCCTGCACGCCCCCCACGGGGTATGTGCCCACAGCCAAGGTCCATGCCCTTGACCGAAATCGAACCCGGGACCCTTCAGTCTGCAGGCCGACACTCTAGCCACTGAGCCACACGGGTCAGGGCCAGAAAAGCCTTCTTATTTATTTTATTTATTTATCGTTTGAATCTAACGGGGTCCTGGGCTGGAGCAGAGGAGCCCCGGGGGATGGCCGTTGCTGGCAGGCACAGGGACAGAGTTTTTAAGGAGGAGGGAGCCACATGGGTGTTTTGTTTTCTTTCTCTCTCTCTCTCTGTCTCTCTCTGTCTCTCTCTGTCTCTCTCTCTCTCTCTCTCTCTCCCTTCCTTCCTTCCTCCCTCCCTTCCTTCCTTCCTTCCTTCCTTCCTTCCTCCCTCCCTTCCTCCCTCCCTCCCTCTCTCCCTTCCTCTCTCTCTCACCCTTCCTCCCCCCCCTCTCCCTTCCTCTCTTCCTTCCTTCCTCCCTCCCTTCCCCCCTCTCTCTTCCTTCCTCTCTCTCTCTCCCTTCCTCTCTTCCTTCCTCTCTATCTCTCTCTCCCCCCTTCCTCTCTTCCTTCCTTCCTTCCTTCCTCCCTCCCTTCCTCTCTCTCTCTCTCTCTCTCTCTCTCTCTCTCTCTCTCTTCCTCTCTTCCTTCCTCTTTCTCTCTCTCTTCCTCTCTTCCTCTCTTCCTCTCTTCCTCTCTCTCTCTCTCTCTCTCTCTCTCTCTTCCTCTCTTCCTCTCTGCCTCTCTCTCTCTGTCTCTCTCTCTGTCTCTCTCTGTCTCTCTCTCTCTCTTCCTCTCTTCCTCTCTCTCTCTTCCTCTCTTCCTCTCTCTCTCTCTCTCTCTTCCTCTCTTCCTCTCTCTCTCTCTCTCTCTCTCTCTCTCTCTCTCTCTCTCTCTCTCTCTCTCTCGGCATCTAGAGAAGTCTCCCGAAATCGTGTCCATTTACGTAAAAGTGAGTTCAGCCCTCTCCTCTGAAGCTGGCCCTGCGCTGCCCGGACAGAACCGTTTTCAGGGGCCCAGGGAGGATGGGGCTGGAGGTCTCGAGTGGACCGACGAGCGGAAAACGGGGCCCATCCGTCAACACCCGGAAGGCCCGCTGAGCACAGAAGCCCGGTTTCCAACCGGAGCGCCAGCATTGGGACCTGGAGGACTCCTGGGCCCCCCGGGGCGGGAGGAGGGGGTGGCCTATTTTTAGCTCCTCTGCCCACGTCCCTCCTCCCTTCTTCCCAGGGTTCTGCTTCCCGCCGCCTTTCCACGGCCTCCCCCTCTCCTCCCCCAGCCGCTGTGGTCCTGAGGCATCTCTGCTCTCACGACCCACATCCGGGGCCCTGGTCGCAGACCCTGCCCTGCTGCCGGCGTCAGAACAGCTCCCGTAAAGCGCACAGGCTCCCAGACAGTGTGGCTCAGGGGTTGAGCATCGACCTAGGAACCAGGAGGTCAGGGTTCGATTCCCGGTCGGGGCGGTCCAGGGTTCTCTCTCATTGTGGATATTTCTCTCTCCCTCCCTCTTCTTCATCTCTGAAATCAATTATATATATATATATATATATATATATATATATATACACACACACACACACACACACACACACACACACACACACACACGAGTGGCCTGGTACACGAAATCTGTGCACAGAGACTGGTCCCTCATCGTGGCCTGCACCCTCTCCAATTTGGGACATCCCTCTCACAACCAAGGACTCCTGGCTCCTAACCACTCACCTGCCTGCCTGCCTGTTTGCCCATAACACTCTGCCTCTTGGCCTGCTCGCCCCAACTGCCCCCCCACCACCACTGCTGGCCTTCTCGCCCCCAACTGCCCCTCCTTGCCAGCCTGATCACCTCCAACTGCCCCCCTGCCAGCCTGATCACCTCCAACTGCCCCTCCTTGCCAATCTGATCACCTCCAACTGCCCCCCTGCCAGCCTGATCACCTCCAACTGCCCCCCTGCCAGCCTGATCACCTCCAACTGCCCCCCTGCCAGCCTGATCACCTCCAACTGCCCCCCTGCCAGCCTGATCACCTCCAACTGCCCCCCTGCCAGTCTGCTTGCACAAAACTGCCCCCCTCCACTGGCCTGGTCACCCCCAACTGCTCCCGCCCCCCGCCAGCCTGCTCACTCCAAACTGCCCCACCTGCTGGCCAGCTTGCCCCCAACTGCCCTCCCCTCCTGGCCCGATCACCCCTAACTGCCTCTGGCTTTTTCAGGAAGGACGTCCAGACGGTCTCCCGGTCTAATTAGCATATTACCCTTTTATTAGTATAGATGAGAGAGAGAGAGAGAGAGAGAGAGAGAGAGAGAGAGAGAGAGAACTTAAATACAACAAACAACTAGCCCTAACCGGTGTGGCTCAGTGGATAGAGCGTCGGCCTGAGGAATGAAGGGTCCCAGGTTCGATTCCGGTCAAGGGCATGGACCTTGGCTGCGGGCACATCCCCAGTGGGGGGTGTGCAGGAGGCGGCTGATGGATGTTTCTCTCTCGTCGGTGTTTCTGACTCTCTCTCTCTCTCCCTGCCTCTCTGTGAACAATCAATAAAGTGTATTTTAAAAAATAAGCATAAACACACAGAGAAACAAACAACCCCAGACCCGGCTGAGCCCGGAAAGCTGGCGGGAAGCCGGGCCGTGGAGGGGAGTGGGCCGGGCAGGCTCTCTGCTCACACCGAAAGTCACATGGTCTTAATTCCCCGCCTCTCAGCACCTTGCTGCGCCCGCCGCTGGCAACATTCCCACTGAGCTCCCGGGAGGGAGTGGGGAGTGGGGGGGGGGAGAGTGGGCTCACTGGGCTTAGCTTCTCTCTCCCTCCCCAGGTACCTGGGCGAGGAGGGAGCCTTTCCTGCAGCTGTTTGCACTCGGGGTCCGCGGTGGGAGGTCACAGGGCCTTCCTCTGATGACCTTCGGCCTCGCTCAGGGCCGCTGGCTGACTTTCGGAGAAGCTCTGTCAGCGCCCGAAGGCAGGATGGGCCGCTGGTCCCCAGACGCAGCTCCCACGGCAGGGACCGCCCCTTCCCCGCCTGGTGGCAGCCGAGCCACAGCCGTTCCGGGGGCCCAGGGAGGGTGCGCACACGCGACAGGAGTGGTGGCAACGGAGGGTGCTCAGAGCAATAGCGAGAACAGCCTCCAGGCCCTGATCCAGGTGGCTCAGTGGGTAGAGTGTCGGCCTGCGGATGGAAGGGTCACGGGTTCGATTCCGGTCAAGGGCATGTACCTTGGCTGCGGGCACATCCCCAGTAGGGGGTGTGTAGGAGGCAGCTGATGGATGTTTCTCTCTCATCGATGTTTCTGACTTTCTATCTCTCTCCCTTCCTCTCTGTAAACAAATCAATAATATATATATATATATTTTTAAGATTAAAAAAACACACACACACCAATGTGACTGGGTAGGTTTGGTGCAAAAGTCCATCTAAGACGCTGCCTCCTGCACACCTCCCACTGGGGATGTGCCCGCAACCAAGGTGCATGCCCTTGACTAGAATCGAACCCGGGACCCTTCCATCCGCAGGCCGACGCTCTATCCACGGAGCCAAACCAGTTTTGGCTTTTAAATACCTTGTAATTGATTTCAGAGAGGAAGGGAGAGGAATAGAGAGTCAGAAACATCGATGAGAGAGAAACACCCATCATCTGCCTCCTGCACACCCCCTACTGGGGAGGTGCCCGCAGCCAAGGTACATGCCCTTGACCGGAATCGAACCCGGGACCCCTCCGTCTGCAGGCCGATGCTCTACCCACGGAGCCACACCGGTGAGGACTTCACCCCTGACTTATTTTTTCCTTAAACTCCCATCAACTTCCAAGAAGGTGAATTCGGCGGCTCAGCCTGTGATTTTCTTTTCCCCCCTCTTCTCTCCAGAAGCCGGGATCTCCCGCAGTGGCAAGCGGCCGGAGCCCCGGGCCGGAAGGCATCTCTCCGGGGACCGGAGCCGAGGCTGCGGGGGCTGAGAAGCCGTTTTCCCAGCAGCATTCGGAGTCAGGAGCCAGAGGGCCCCGCAAGGCGAACACCTCCTCTTTTCCCCGGGGGGAGCAAGTTCCATTTCTCCCGGCACCGGGGGAGCGGCGGCGTCTTCACCGCTTCCCTCTCTCCCAGCCACACCGTCCGGAGCCAACTATCGACAGCAAGACGGACAAGTCTTTGGGGAGCCCCGTTTTTTAAACCTAACCTTCTGCGATCGCCACTTCTTCCACACAGACTCGGCCAGGCCGAGGTGTTTTGTGGAAGACCCGCACTCCCGGGGGGAGGGGGGGGGGGGCAAAGAGCCGCCTGTGGCTCTCGAGCCGCGGTTGAATAGGCCGTTTCTCCTTCCGGTTGCCTCCTGACTCATCACTTTTCACTCCCTGCCAGCAGTGCCCTCGTCCCCCGGCCTCCGGCAGAATCCATTTCCTCCTCATCTGCTGCATCGGGCACCCCCCCGCACACCACCTCACCTGTCACCGCGCATGAGGGCTGTGCCACTGACATGTCAATAACGTGTTCACGGCACGGCCTTCCTTGTTACCCCATCCTGGCAGCAGGCCTGGCCTCGACCAGAGACAGATTCTTTTTAAAAAATATATTTTTATTGACTTTTTACAGAGAGGAAGGGAGAGGGAGAGAAAGTTAGAAATATCCATCGGCTGCCTCTTGCACCCCCCGCCCCCAACGAGGGGATGTGCCCGCAACCGAGGTCCAGGCCCTCGACCGGAATCGAACTGGGACCCTTCAGTCTCCGCAGGCCGACGTGCTATCCGCTGAGCACCAAACCGGTTCCGGCCAGATTCAGATTCTATGCAAACACATTCGGTTGACGAGGATCGTGGGGTCTCACGTTCTACAGTTTCTAGGAGCCCAAGAGGCAGTACAGGATGATGGGTAAGAAGTCCAATCCGGGCCCTGGCCGGTTGGCTCAGTGGTAGAGCGTCGGCCTGCGGACTGAAGGGTCCCGGGTTCGATTCCGGTCAAGGGCGTGGACCTTGGTTGCGGGCGCATCCCCAGTGTGGGGTGTGCAGGAGGCAGCTGATGGATGTTTCTCTCTCGTCGATGTTTCTGACTCTCTGTCCCTCTCCCTTCCTCTCTGTAAAAAAAAAAAAAAAATCAATAAAATATATTTTATAAAAGAAAAAAAAATAATATTCCAGCCAGCCGGTGTGGCTCAGAAATTGAGCGTCAATCTCTGGAGCAGGAGGTGAGGGTTCGATTCCCGTTCAAGGGCACAGGCCCGAGGGGCAGCCTCTGTCCCCAGCAGGGGGCGTGCAGGAGGCAGCCGAGCCATGATTCTCTCTCATCACTGATGTTTCTCTCTCTCTCTCCCTCTCCCTTGCTCTCTGACGTCCATAAAAATCCAAAAATAGCATTCTGGTTTTTTTTTTTTTAAATGGAGTCTGAGGCATGCAGCCAAGCACAAGCTAAACGCCTTCCCAGTGTTTTTAAAACAAAGAATTGTGTGCGTTTCACAGCTGGATGTCTGAGGGAGGACCGCATCGAAACAACGCGGACCGTTTCCTTGTCCAGAGCTTCTCAGCAAGACGCACACAGGAGGCTCAGCTCGGAGAGGAAGCACGAGGTCTGAATTTCATTCCCAAAATCTACTAAGTGAAAACACTTATGAGAAAAAGAGAGAGAGAGAGAGAGAGAGAGAGAGAGAGAGCGAGCGAGCCCTGGCCGGTGTGGCTCATGGGTAGAGCATCGGCCTACAGACTGACGGGTCCTGGGTTCGATTTCCGCTCAGGGCACAGGCCCGGGTTGCAGGCTCCATCCCCAGCGTGGGGCGTGCAGGAGGCAGCCGGTCCATGGTTCCCTCTCATCACGGATGTTTTTCTCTCTCTCTCTCTCCCTCCCCCTTCCTCTCTCTGGGCCCCCCCCCCCCCCATCTGTTGCTCCCGCCACCTCCCCCCAGGTCCCCCAGCGCCGGCATGTCACCACGCTTCTCCGGCAACAGCTCGGCGTCCCCCGGCCACGGGGTAATTGCTCCCTCGGTCCTGCCCAGCCTCCTCCGTCCCTCCTCCCCTCCTCGGCTCCGCGCCAGCTCCCTGCCTAATCCCCTCCTGCACCTGCTCGGCGGGGCCGGGCCTGCAGACCCCCTGGTCTCCGTTCAAGTTCAAGGTCACCGCCTTCGTCCATTCCGGCGGCTGGCGGGCGGCTCTGCCCTCGCTCCCCGCCCACGCTCGGCCTCTCTCCGGGCCGGTGGCGTTCTGGTTTCTTCTCGCCAAAACTCCCACACGTCCCCACCTGCAGGCCCTTCTCCGCGGATCACTGAGGAAACGGAGGGGATCGTGGGTAACGAACCTGCCCTTGTTGGCTTCTGGGAAATGAACCTGGGAATAGCCTGGTCCCCTGCCACCTGTCAGCCCTGCACCTCCCCGCTCCGCCCCCCCCCCCCCAGCAAACACACAGGGGGTCCCCCTCCGTCATAGCGGAACAGCGTCACGCACCCCAACACCCAACACGTACCAGGACTTGCCAGCCGGACCAAACCGGAGTTGGGGAGGGAACGCAGGCCTGTCCTCCCCGCGTTTTGCTGGCCCTTCTGGTGCCTACGCCGCCCCTCGGCTGCTGGTGGAAAAAGCTTTGGAATGATTCTTTTTGAAAAATATATATATGTTTTTTATTTTTACCGATTTCAGAGAGAAAAGGAGAAGGAGAGAGACAGAGAAACATCGACGAGGAGAGAGCATCACGGACCGGCTGCCTCCCGCACGCCCCGCACTGGGGATGGAGCCCGTACCCCGAGCCTGTGCCCCGACCGGGAATCGAACCCGGACCTCCTGGTTCCTAGGTGGACGCTCAACCACGGAGCCACGCCGGCCGGAAAGGAATAATTCTTCATGCCTTTCTCCCACATCCCATATCCATTCTGTCAGCAAATGCTTCTTTCCTGCCTATTTTCCCATCTTCCTCCACCCTGAGAATTCAACCCTCACACCCTTCAATGTCCTTTTCGGAAATTTGCTTTAAATCCTATAAACTATTTTCAGAATCATGTCAGCCTCCAATGATCTTTCTTTTCCATAAACACCCATCGCAACGCTTGGCTGTAACACTGACACAGCAGTCCGTTCCACGTCCCCCTAATCGACAAAATCAGGGCCTATGTTTTCTATTTTATTTTCAATGTCCGGCTTCCAGAAGTTTTATTTTATTTTTTTTTTAATATATATTTTTATTGATTTTTTCTTGACAGAGAGGAAGGGAGAGGGATAGAGAGAAACACCGGCGAGAGAGAAACATCCACCTGCTGATTCCTATGCACCTCCTCCTGGGGATGTGCCCGCCACCAAGGCACGTGCCCCTGACCGGAATCGAACCCGGGACCCTTCCGTCCGCAGGCCGACGCTCTGTCCACTGAGCCACACCGGGGAGGGCGAGCTTCCAGAAGTTTTAAATCCTTGCTGTTGTTTTCACTCGTGTTTCTCGTACCTGCTGTTTGCGCCGGAATGAAATGACAGGTGTCTTGGTTCTGGTGAGCCAGGTGTTCATTTCCTTCGGCCACGGTGCCCCCAACCCCGGCCCCTGGCCCGGCACCCTGGAACGAGGTAGAAGTGGAAATTCTCCCCGTTTGGGAAATCCTCGCCCAAATGGCCGCCCTTTTCTCCGTCTTTATTCGCATCAGCCCTTCTGCCAGATCCCACGCCCCTCCCGGCTCCTCCATCTTCCCGCTATCCTCACGTGACATCAGCTGGGCCACGTCTCTCTGTGGCTTCCAGACCACGCGGAGTGTCAAGAGCGGTCACAGTAAAAGCACCCGCAGGGGCCTTGACCGGTGTGGCCCAGTGGATAGAGCGTCGGCCTGTAGACGGAAGGGTCCCGGGTTTGATTCCGGTCAAGGGCATGTGCCTTGGTTGCGGGCACATCCCCAGTAGGGGGTGTGCAGGAGGCAGCTGATGGATGTTTCTCTCTCATTGATGTTTCTAGCTCTCTATCCCTCTCCCTTCCTCTCTGTAAATAAAATAAAATAAAATAAAATAAAATATATATATATATATATATATATATATATATTTTAAAAAGCATGTGCAGGGGCTCCCGAGATCTTGTTAACGAGAGCTCTTTCGGGGCGATGGAAGCCACTGGCCTGGGAAGTGTTGGCCCTGGTGCTCCTGAGGGAGTGTGATCCCGGGTGGGGGGAGGGTGGTCGGCCTGAGAAAACCTCCCCACCCCGAAAGGCAGCGCGACGGGGCCCGCACCCCCAAAGCAGACAGACACACACTCGCAGCAAAGCTTTGTGGGTTCTGTTTCGCGTTTTTGTGCACAAGATCCGTTTGCCAGGAGTCAGGCTAACCCAGGCCTCCGGGAGGTAGAAGCGACGGAGCCCCAGAGCCCCGATGTCTGCCAACACCTCCCTCCTTCGCTTCTGTGCTGGAGAGTCGGCGTGCAGTCGGCTGACAGCCCTTCAGCTCCGTCACCTGCTCTGTTCTCTTCAAACTCACACGATCAGATTGCTTCCTTTTGCTTTTTTTTTTTTTAAACTCGGCCTGGTTCCCCCCAGCCGAACTGGCTCGCAGCTGAGCATCCACCGAGGAACCAGGCGGTCCGGGTTCGATTCCCGGTCGGGGCACAGGCCTGGGTTGCGGGCTCCATCCCCAGTGCGGGGCGTGCGGGAGGCAGCCGATCCAGGATTCTCTCTCATTGATGATGTTTTCATCTCTCTCCCCCTCTCTGACATCCATAAAAATGTACTTAAAAAAATGAACATCATTTTAAGATGTGCTTGTTTCAAATGCATATTATTTTGTCTCCCTCCCCCTTACACCGCCCGTGTCTGCTCACCATGACGTCTGTGCCCCATCCCTGCATCTCACATGCCTCAACGTTTGTAGGACCAGCTGAGGGGACACATATTTCTGACCCAAACTGCCCCGGGGGATGGAGAAGATGGGGAAAAGGAGACAAATCTGGGGCGGAGGGGGGGAGGGGGAAGAGCAGAGATACCCACACGCTGGCCGGAAACGGATCAGAAAATGTATTCAAGTTGCTGCACCGGGAGCGGGGGTTCGATGAGGCGTAAAGATTCAGGTTACCCGCCACCCAGCATGGCTGGCGATCCCTCAGCATCACCTGCGTGTGGTGATGTGTTGCTGTTTTTTGTTTGTTTGTTTGTTTGTTTTAAACCAGGAGTTGGTCTCTCCTGACATTTGTTTTTGTTTTTGTTTTGCTTTGCGTATTCGGGAAGTGGAAGCATGTAAGAAAGCACTCAACGTTCCGAGCACACGTGTGAGCGAAATATTTAATGTCTGCCATCCGTAAAAGTTACATCATTTACACAGGGTTCATTTGTATATAATAAAAATCCCGTCGTCGTGAAAAAAAGCCTTCTTGGAAAGTTCCACGCTAAGCGTGTGTGTCCCATCTGCTTTGGGTATACAGCTAAGTAGCCACCGTTAAAAAAAAAATTTAAAAAAAATCCTTTTTTTCAAAGATCTCCTCGAACAACTCAAAAACAACACAGACCTCGTTCCTACACACGTGTCCCTCTTCCCACGCGCACCGCTGTGTGTCCTGCCGTGTGAGTTGAACTCTGGGGGGACTGGGTCTTTGCAGCGTTCAGAATATATTTGGATATGCCAGGCCATCTGCCCATGCATGGCACAGCATACTGAGGTTGTCTGGATAGCTACCCCAGCCGTCTGCAAAAGTTGCTGAGGTTTTTACATGCTACTCGATTCTAAGTTTTATTTTGTTGTCATTCGGGATTTCTGTGTGTGTGTGTGTGTGTGTGCGCGCGCGTGTGCGTGCGTGTGTGTGTGTGCGTGTGTGTGTGTGTGTGTGTGTGTGTTTTCTTTTCTTTTCTTTTTAATACCCGGATACATGAAGCGTTCAAAAACCAAAGAATCTATTGCATCCTAAAGACTACCAGCATGGGACCTCAGACCATCCGATCGACCTTGACCTTTTTCTCTCCATGCAAACTCAGCCTCCACGGTGTGTCTTCCCCACAAACTTATAACTACGCTCGGCGTAGGAGGAAATGTTTATTGGCGAAAGCTACTCGTCATACAGGAAACAGCAAAGAGGAGTCTTCGTACAGAGGTGCGCGGTGGGAGTGCCGGGTAGAGAGAGGTGCATGCAGAGGTTTCTGATTCGAAAGGAATAAACAAGAAGACTAGAATTATGGGGATGGGGGGGGACTAGGAGACGGGGCGGGGAGGGGGGTGGGCTTGGTCCCTACTCTCTCCCGTGAGCCCTGGGGCGGCTCTGACTTTATACACTGGAAGATGCCATTCATGGGTAGGGCCAGGGCACATGAGCAAGCAAGCAGGTGGCAGAGGAAGGTGTGTGTGTGTGGGACGGGGGGCGGTCAGGTGTGCGGGGTCTGCTTTCCCAGGAATAACTGGCGTCAGAAGTGAGGTGGGAACACCGCTGCTGCCAGGTGGCTTGGCGTGTACACGGTCTAAGCCACACATCACATGAAGCCCCACCCCACCCCCGTGTGTGTGTGTGTGTGTGTGTGTGTGTGTGTGTGTTCGGCATCGTCAAGAACAGAATTATGGTTCACCATCAGGAAATGACACTTAAGTCTCTCTCTTACTCTTTTTTTTTTTTTGGCTTAATAGGTTTTTAGAGTGTGTGATTAACCTAAGATTTGTCTTTGTCTTCACTGCTGTGGATTTCCGATCAAACTTTTTCCCCTTCTTTTAATACTTTAGGGAATTTTCAAACGTCGGGATGTTTGGCTGTAATACCCCAAGATTTGTTCTCCCTGAAAAAGATCATAGTGACAATTTATTAACTACAGAGCAACTCGGCTTTTCGGGGTGTTCAATTTCTATTTAAATTTACAAACATCCTTTTGGTGCTCAACCTACATGAAATCTTAATCATCTTTAAGGTTTCTTTCCATGCAATCACTTTATCGGTTCGTTACCGCTCTCTTTTTAGTTTTTTAAAAAAAAGAATGCTAAAACGTGGGCTGACTCAAATCTATGGGGCATTACTTTCATCCTAAGGAAATCTAGACTCCAAGGGCAAGTTCAAGTTGCCCGACCTTCCCGTTGCCATGGGGTGTACAGTTCACGCGATTCAGAAGTTTGGAGATCTTAAAAACGATTTGTATGTTTGACTAATTTTTTTTTCTTAAAAAAAAAAGGCGTTTGTATTACTCCTTTCATAGCTTCTACATACGAGTATTGGAAACACATTGGCTTTCAATCAAACTTGTGGGAAATAAAACTCCTTAGATTCAAAGTGGTTTATTCACACAAATTTAATAGGATAAAATCACAATTGTTTGGTCCAATAAATATTTGGGGGGGGGGAGATAGGTTTCTATACAATGCATTTATCAATCAACAAAGAGCAGGGACAGTTGTGCTAGACCACTTAACTGTACTACCAACACGAAGCTCCATAGATAAGATTATTGGATTTAACCAACTATCATTGAAAAGAGTGCACCTCACTCCTATGACACATTCTCGTCCCTCTATCCGGATACACCATTAAAAAAAAAAAAGAGTTTCAGGAAATAAGAGGTAAAACAGTACAAAGCTAGTGAGGCGTCCACGGGTTTTTCCAACAGTGAACAAACACATAGAAATCCTGATTCTTTTTTTTTGTTTTGTTTTGTTTTTTTCTCTTCTTCTTCACAAAAACTTACTTCCGAGTGAGATCGTTAAGGCACATAGGAGAACTGAGTTAGAAGTCCGTCTACTTCATAAAGTAGAGCTAATAATATAGTACCATCGATTGTTCTCGTCAAAGAACAAAATTAAGCGTTACGCGTCGCTAGCTCGCCCGGGAGAAGTGCCAGGAAGACCCTCTCTCAGCCTTATCCAGGGTGGCTTGGTCTGGTGAGTGGTAAAAAAAAAAAATGCCCAAACACGTAATAGAAAACAGGAAAAAGTCAAGATTCCCTCCCCGTCCGAGATGATGCCACGTGTGCTAAGTAGAGCGTCACACCTTTCTGCGGCTACAGTGTTCTATCTCCCATCATCTTTAATTTAATTTTATTTATTTTTTAAAAAATAAGCTACTTTCTGTGCTAGTTTTCTAAAGACCCTGAGCAAAAAGTTACGATAATGCACTTTAATGTGGGCAGTGTACTGTCTGTCGCTAAGTAACCACATGTCTATACAGCCAAGAGGACACCTTAAAAAAAAAAAAAGAAAAGAAAAATCTATAAAATCGCCACTTGGACCACCCGACGAGATTCCAGGGGGTCCAGGAAGTGGGGGACATGTGCAAAGTTATTCTTAACAACCCACTAACGCAAGACATATATCTTGACTCCTTTTTTATTTTATTATTATTATTATTATTATTATTAATTTTTTTTTTTAGGAAATCCACATTCTAATTGGTATTGAACTACCACAGACATTCACCACTGCCCAGACCATCACAATTTTTTTTTCTAGCTTAAATTAAAAGGAGAACCAAAAAAAAAAAAAAAATGCTGCCGTAAACTAGAAAATATATTCAGATCAGCATCCATGTGGCCTCTGAGTTTACCATCCTTAACGACTGTAAGTCTCTGATGTCAGAAAAGTTTCCTTCTGACAAACATAGGGACCTGTGCCCAAGGAAACGGAAAACAGAACATCGAAGAATTCTCCTTGTTGGTATTAGTCTACTAAGTTGGCTTTAAAAAAAAGTATGTATTTTTTTAATTGATTTTTTACAGAGAGGAAGGAAGAGGGATAGACAGTCAGAAACATCGATGAGAGAGAAACATCGATCAGCTGCCTCCTGCACACCCCCTACTGAGGATGTGCCCGCAACCAAGGTACATGCCCTTGACCGGAATCGAACCTGGGACCTTTTGGTCCACAGGCCGACGCTCTATCCACTGAGCCAAACTGGTTTCGGCTAAGTTGGCTTTAAAAAAAAAAATGATTCATGTAGAATGCCAGACACAATATCTAGCCAATTCATCAAGCTATTAATTAAGTGTATGCTGATTTTTTTTTTTTGGCTCCTTAAAAAATTATGTATGTTGCTTATTTCCACTTTCCCTGTGGGGCGGGGTCGGGGGGAACATTCATTTGGAAAGAGTGGTTTTACAACTACCATTTGCAGCTTCCGAAGGCTAAAAAAAAGGTAGGATTTCAAGTTCTATGTGGAGTTCTGTGGGTACGCAGGGAGTTCATGTGGTGCTCAGAGGGGATCACGGGAGGTTTGTGGAGCAGTACACCTTTAAGAGAATGAAGACCGCAGTCCTCACATTCCTGGAGGACTGGCTCAACCTCATCAATCTAACGAACTCTCCCGGTTGAGCTGCCGCCGTCAGTGCTTCTGCTCCATCCTATTCCTCCCTCGTAAGAAAGAGCGTCCAAAACATTCCTTTTTTCAGTTAAAAAAAAAATTTTTTTTTAAATGGGACTAGTTTTCAAAATTCCCCTAAGTACACATACAATTGCAAGAATTCCCTAAAGAGTTTTCATTGCTGAAACCGGTTTGGCTCAGTGGATAGAGCGTGGGCCTGCGGACTAAAGGGTCCCGGGTTCGATTCCGGTCGAGGGGCATGGACCTTGGCTGCGGGCACATCCCCAGTAGGGAGTGTGCAGGAGGCAGCTGATGGATGTTTCTGACTTTTTATCCCTCTCTGTAAAAAAAAATCAATAAAAAAATATTTTTTAAAAAAATTAAAACACCTTTAAGTTAAAAAAAAAAAAGAGTTTCATTGACGGATACTTTATTAACCTAATCACTGATGCGGAATATGACTATGTGCCCATCGAAATACCATCTCTTCCCCCGCCCCCCCTCCGAGATTTCTGGAAATAAGCAACATACAATTTTTAAGAGGCGCTTGGATGATTCAAAAGCCACCCCCCCCCTCCGCCTTGCCGAATGAATGATCTGATTCATTTTTCCAAAAAAAAAAAAAAAAAAAATCCAACTACAGTTTGTAGACTAATAATAATAATAAAAATAATAAAATAAATACACGTTGTCAAGGAGACGGGATGGTAAACTCATTCGCCACGTGGCTGCTGGTGCTGCCCCCCCCCCCCCACGCTGTTTTAATTTACCAATACCTTGTGGGTTAGGAGGGAGGGGCGGGGGTGGGGAGATCTTGGGAATAATAAAATAATCATATAATAGGACCAGAATCCAAAGGAGAGGAAGCGTCGGGGGAAAAAAAAGAAAAAAAAAAGCACAAGAAGGAAACGGCTGTCAGAAAAGGCTGGTCAGGGAGGTCTGTGGGGGGCTGGAGGGCTCCTGGCTGTCCAGGCTAGAGGTCACGGCCGTCCCTACAGGAAGGGGGGGGTTGGCCAGGTCCGTGAGGGCCGGCGCCGGGCCCGGCGGGGTGAGCGGGCCGCTGTCCGCGGGGGGCGGCGCTGGGAGCGGTGGGCCCTCGGCTTTGTCCACACCCCCATTCTCCTGCCGCAAGAGGTTCCTTCTGAATTTGGCTCGAGCGTTTTGGAACCAAACCTGCAAACCAATCCCAAGGGGTGTCTTTACCGAGGTTTCATTTTAAGCTCTTTTTTTTCTTTCTCTCTGCCTCTCTTTCTCTTTCCTTTTTGTTCCCCTTCTTTCCTTCCTTCCTTCCTTCCTCCCTCCCTTCCTTCCTCCCTTCCTTCTCCCTTTTATTTTAATGTGTTTTTATTCCTTCCTTCCTTCTTCCCTTTCTTCCTCCCTTCCTTCTTCCTTTTATTTTAATGTGTTTTTATTCCTTCCTTCCTCCCTCCCTTCCTTCCTCCCTCCTTCCTTCTCCCCTTCTTTCTTCCTTCCTCCCTCCTTCCTTCCTTCCTTCCTCCCTCCTTCCTTCTTCCCTTCTTTCTTCCTTTCTCCCTCCTTCCTTCCTTCCTTCCTTCCTTCCTTCCTTCCTCCCTCCCTTCCTTCCTCCCTTCTTTCTTCCTTCCTTCCTTCCTCCCTCCTTCCTTCCTTCCTTCCTTCCTCCCTTCCTTCTTCCTTTTATTTTAATGTGTTTTTATTCCTTCCTTCCTTCCTCCCTTCCTTCCTTCCTCCCTTCCTTCCTCCCTCCTTCCTTCTTCCCTTCTTTCTTCCTTCCTCCCTCCTTCCTTCCTTCCTCTCCCTTCCTTCCTTCCTCCCTTCCTTCTTCCTTTTATTTTAATGTGTTTTTATTCCTTCCTTCCTTCCTCCCTTCCTCCCTTCCTTCTTCCTTCCTCCCTCCTTCCTTCTTCCTTCCTTCTTCCCTTCTTTCTTCCTCCCTCCCTTCCTTCCTTCCTTCCTCTCCCTTTCTTCCTTCCTCCCTTCCTTCCTCCCTCCTTCCTTCTTCCCTTCTTTCTTCCTCCCTCCTTCCTTCCTTCCTCTCTCTTCCTTCCTTCCTTCCTCCCTTCCTTCTTCCTTTTATTTTAATGTGTTTTTATTCCTTCCTTCCTCCCTTCTTTCCTTCCTCCCTTCTTCCTTCTTCCCTTTCTTCCTTCCTCCCTCCTTCCTTCCTTCCTCCTTCCTTCCTTCCTCTCCCTTCCTTCCTCCTTTCCTTCTTCCTTCCTCCCCTCCTTCCTCCCTCCTTCTTTCATTCTCCTTCCTTCCTCCCTCCTTCCTTCCTTCTTCCCTTCCTTCCTTCCTATCCTCACAATTCTATAAAGTAAATGGTATTGTGCCTTTTTAAACATTTTTTATTTTAATGTGTTTTTCTTGATATCAGAGAGGAAGGGAGAGGGAGGGAGGGAGGTAAGGAGGGAGGGAGAGAGAGAGAGAGAGAGAGAGAGAGAGAGAGAGAGAGAGAGAGAGGTCCATGATGAGAGAGAATCCTGGATCAGCTGCCTCCTGCATGCTCCCCACTGGGGATGGAGCCCGCAACCCGGGCCTGTGCCCTTGACCGGGACTCGAACCCTGACCTCCTGGTTCACAGGTTGATGCTCACCCCCTGAGCCACGCCCGCTGGGGGTCTTTTTTAGAAAAAATATACATGTTTTTCTTTTTTTTAAATAATTGTTTCTGCCCTAGCCGGTGTGGCTCAGTGGGTAGAGTGTCAGCCTGCGGACGGAAGGGGTCCCGGGTTCGATTCCGGCCAAGGGCATGTGCCTCAGTGGCAGGCTCCGTCCCCAGTGGGGGGCGTGCAGGGGGCAGCCGATCCGTGGTTCTCTCTCATCACGGATGTTTTCATCTCTGTCACTTCCTCCCCCTTCCTCTCTGAAATCAATAAAAACATTTTTTAAACAAACACATATTTAAAAAATATAAAAACTACAATCACGGTTCCTGTTTCTTGGGAGAGAAGGGCCTTTTATTTGCTTTTTGTGTGTGTATGTGTGTGTGTGTGTGTGTGTTCTTTTTTAAAATAATAGATTCCTTCCATGAATAGTCTAGATATTCTATCCACTGCATCGATCCCCTCCCCAAGGCTGAACGAGGGCTTAAAGCGGAGACACCCCGGAAACGGAGGCCCCGGGAGAAAGGGGGGCCGCTGCACCCTGATTCCCCAGCGGCTGTCTTTGGAGGAGGAGGAGGAGGAGAGGCGGGGCATGGACAGAACCCCACTCTCTGCTATGAAACCAGCGTCCCTGACACAGGAGCCATTCTCATTCTGGGTGGTGGTGGGGGACATGCCTGCCCTGTACCCCCGAGAAAGAGGGAGGGGGCCCCCAGAGTGCCACTTCCACCCCCTGTCATTCATCAGGCCCAGAGCCTGGCCCCGGGGGCCGGCTGAGTTCAGGACCTCGGCCCGGAGTTTGTAGAAATGTGGCTCCTTCGGGGAGAAAAGAGCCGCCCCGATCGGCTGCTGAGAGGCTCGGCCTACTGTGGCTTTGGGGGGTTTGGGGGGGGGAAAAGATAAGAAAAGGGGGTGGACCTGACCTTGGAAGGTCCTAACACAGTGTGGGAGCGGGCTGCCAAGAGCTGGCTGAGAAGCCGGCCAGCCAGGGGGTCCCCGGAGTCTGTGAGGGAGCCCCGCGTGACAGCCACAGATTAAATAAAAAATAAATGAAAATAGAAATAAATAAACAAATACAAAAATAAATAAAAACAAAATAAAAATAAATAAAAATAAATAAATAAATACAAACAAAAATAAATAAAAATGAAAATTAAAATGAAAATAAATAAAAATAAAAATAAATGAAAATGAAAATAAATAAAAATGAAAATGAAAATAAAAATAAATAAAAATAAATAAAATCAATACAAACAAAAATAAATAAAATAAAAATAAAAATAAAAATAAATAAAAAATAAATGAAAATAAATAAAAATGAAAATAAATAAATATGAAAATTAAAAAATGAGAAAAATGAAAATGAATAAAAATGAAAATAAATATGAAAATAAAAATAAATATAAATATAAATATAAACAAAAATAAAAATAATAAAAATAAATAAAAATGAAAATAAAAATAAATAAATGAAAATAAAAATAACAAGTAAAGCCACGGCTTGTGCAATTCCCAGCCGGAGCTCTGCAGACGGGGGAGGCAGCTGTGCTGGCTGGGGGCACCCCACTCTCCATCTTTGGGGTTCAGGGGGGACCCCTGGCTGCATTTGTTTTTTAAAGACCCTGCTGTCCCCTGGGGGCACCTTCCGGGGAGCCCCCGAGACAGCTCAGCACCCGTCTGAGCATCGCCCAGCTCAGCGCAGCAGCCTCGGCGGCGGCATCCCGGCTTGGCGGCGGGCGGCCTTACCTGCAGCACTCTCTTGGTGAGGCCCGTCTTCTGGGCCAGCTGCTTGAGGTCCTTGGCGTCCGGGTTGTGGTTGATGGCGAAGTAGGACTTCATGGTCCGCAGCTGGTGGTGCTTGAAGGACGTGCGCATGCGCTTGGTCTTCTGGGAGGGCGGGTAGGGCTGCTGCTCCCGGTCCAGGGGGTCGGCCTCGTGCTCCGTGCAGCCTGGGGGGGGGGGGGGGGGAGACAGGGCCAGCAGTGCTCAGGGCGAGGCCAGGAGGACGCTGGGTGCGCCATGGGGCAGGGGATGGGTGCACCACTCACAGGCCTGCTCGGGGGCTGAGCACCCAATCGATGGAGCAGGAGGTCAGGGGTTCAATTCCCCATCAGGGCCCATGCCCAGGTTATGAACCAGGAAGGAGGTCAAGGGTTCAATTCTCCATCGGGGCACGTGCCCAGGAAGTCAGGGGTTCAATTCTCCATCAGGGCACGTGCCCAGGAAGTCAGGGGTTTGATTCTCCACCAGGGCACGTGCCCAGGTTATGAACCAGGAGGTCAGGGGTTCGATTCCCCATCGGGGCACATGCCCAGGAGGTCAGGGGTTCAATTCCCCATCAGGACCCATGCCCAGGTTAGGGCTCAGGCCCCGGGAGGTAGGGGGCGTGCAGGAGGCAGCCCACCCACGATTCTCTGCCATCATGGATGTTTCTATCTTCCTCTCTCTCCCCCTCTCTGTCTCTTCCTCTCTGAAATAAATAAATAAAAGATACTTTAGACCCTGACGGGTGTGGCTCAGCGGATAGAGCCTCGGCCTGCGGACTGAAAGGTCCCGGTTCGATTCCGGTCAAGGGCATGGACCTTGGCTGCAGGCACATCCCCAGTGGGAGGTGTGCAGGAGGCGGCCGATGGATGTCTCTCTCTCATCGATATTTCTTTTTATTCTAAAGATACTTTATTGGTTTTTACAGAGAGGAAGGAAGAGAGAGAGAGAGAAACATTGGTAAGAGAAAAACATCCATCAGCTGCCTCCTGCACGTCCCCTACTGGGGATGAGCCCGCAACCAAGGTCCATGCCCTTGACCAAATCGAACCTGGGACCCTTCAGTCCGCAGGCCGACGCTCTGTCCACTGAGCCAAACTGGTTAGGGGTTTCATTGATGTTTCTGACTCTCTATCCCTCTCCCTTCCTCTCTGTTAAAAATCAGTAATATATACATATTAAGTATATGTACATATTTAATCTGTATATACGACTGTATATACATATAAATAAATATGTATTTACATGTATATGTTACTGTATATACATACATATAAATCAGTAATATATGCATATATGTTAAATATACATACACGTATATAAAAAATAAAACGAAAAATAAATAGCAGTGGGACCACCTGTATATCTCATCAGCAGGGTCTCCAGGCCACCAAACCGGTCCATGGCCAACATCAGCCCAGCCAGCCTGTTGAGGTGGACACACAACTGAGCTGATGTCATAGGAAAAGACCCGGTCCCTCTGCTCCTTTGCGGAACGGTTGCCAGGACGACGTTGGATGGATAGCTGCTGTGAGAGTAGAAGTGAGAGGAAGCGCCAAAGGGGAGAGAAAAATAACCCTTTCCTGGTGTCTTCCTGTCCCTTCACACACGGGGTCCAGAGAGAGACGCTGCCTCTCCCCTCGGTCGGTTTATGGGACCCGAGATGCCCTCTCCCCCCCACCCCCCCGGAGCCTGAGGCTTTGCCATGAGCTCTAAGCCCGCGGTCGGCAAACCGCGGCTCTTTGGCCCCTGGAGTGTGGCTCTTCCACAAAATACCGCGGCCGGGGTGAGTCTATGTTGGAGAAGCGGTGTCAGAAGTTTACGTTTAAAAAAAAATCGGGCTCTCCGAAGAAATTCCAATCGCTGGGCTGGTGTTATTTGGCTCTGCGGACTGATGAGTTTGCCGACTGCTAGAAGCCACACTCGCTCGTTTCAAAGTTCTCAAATCTGAGAGTTTCGGGAGCCACCAACCAAGTCTTTTTCTTTTTCTCTCCTCCTGAATCCTCCCCTGGGGATCTTTCTCCATTGATTTGGAGAGAGAACGGAAGAGAGAGGGAGAGGCAGAGAGAAACAGGATGTGAGAGCAACACATCGATGGGTGGCCTCCTGCGAGTGCACACCAGCCCTGACCCCAGGGCCAGGCCGGGGAGGAGCCTGCAAATTGAGATCCGTGCCCTTGACCGGGATCAAATCCAGACCCCCTCGGACCACAGACCAAGGCTCTACCCACTGAACCACACCAGCGGGGGGGAGGCACTGTTTAGCCTTTTCTGAACTTCCTACAGCCTTTGTCCATAGGAAAAAGAGAGAGCCGGAGAAGGGGGGAAAGTTACACACCAGAAACGCGTAGATTGCTTATGCAATCACAGGAATCTGATGGGGGGGGGGGGGGTTGTGGGATCTTTTTGCTGTAACTGGTTGACGTGGAGGAGACTCTGCCTGGCAGAGCACAGTTTCCCCTTCGAGTTGCTTATTCCTGGGAGGCCTGAGCCCCGACTTGTCTGCACTGAGCTGCCCACAGCTCCCAGCTCCCAGCCCCCAGCTCCCAGCCCCCAGCTCCCAGCTCCCAGCTCCCAGCCCCCAGCTCCCAGCTCCCAGCTCAGCTCCCAGCTCCCAGCTCCCAGCTCAGCTCCCAGCTCCCAGCTCCCAGCTCAGCTCCCAGCTCAGCTCCCAGCTCCCAGCTCCCAGCTCCCAGCTCAGCTCCCAGCTCCCAGTTCCCAGCTCCCAGCTCCCAGCTCCCAGTTCCCAGCTCAGCTCCCAGCTCCCAGCTCCCAGTTCCCAGCTCAGCTCCCAGCTCCCAGCTCCCATCTCCCAGCTCCCAGCTCCCAGCTCCCAGCTCAGCTCCCAGCTCCCAGCTCCCAGCTCAGCTCCCAGCTCCCAGCTCCCAGCTCAGCTCCCAGCTCCCAGCTCCCAGCTCCCAGCTCCCAGCTCCCAGCTCCCAGCTCCCAGCTCCCATCTCCCAGCTCCCAGCTCCCATCTCCCAGCTCCCAGCTCCCAGCTCAGCTCCCAGCTCCCAGCTCCCAGCTCAGCTCCCAGCTCCCAGCTCCCAGCTCAGCTCCCAGCTCCCAGCTCCCAGCTCCCAGCTCAGCTCCCAGCTCCCAGCTCCCAGCTCCCAGCTCCCAACTCCCAGCTCCCAGCCCTCAGCCCCCAACCCCCAGCCCCCAGCTCCCAGCTCCCAGCTTAGAGGGCGCTCATTGCCACACTCAGTTCTCGTCCCCCGGGGCTCGGGCTGGTGTGAGGGGGACCTGAGCTGTGCCTGGGCAGGCCTGGCACGGAGGGGGTGCCCTCCCCTCCCTCTTCTCCTCTCGCAAAGGCCTGTGGAGGCCAAACAGCCCAGCCTGGAGGTCATTGTCCCCCGGACAGAGAGCCCTGCATTGGAAAGGTCATTTCCAAGAACCCACCGACTCATGCAGAAACTGGTGTGGCTCAGTGGATAGAGTGTCGGCCTGCAGACTGAAGGGTCCCAGGTTCTATTCCGGTCAAGGGCATGTACCTTGGTTGCGGGCACATCCCCAGTAGGAGGTGTGCAGGAGGCAGCTGACCCATGTTTCTCTCTCATCGATGTTTCTGACTTTCTATCCCTCTGCCTTCCGCTCTGTAAACAATCAATAAAATATGTTTAAAAACCAGACTGAAGGGTCCCATGTTTGATTCCGGTCAAGGGCATGTACCTTGGTTGCGGGCACCTCCCCAGTAGGGGGTGTGCAGGAGGCAGCTGATCCATGTTTCTCTCTCATCCATGCTTCTGACTTTCTGTCCCTCTCCTCTCCCTTCCTCTCTATAAAAATCAATAAAACATGTTTAAAAAAAATAAAATCCCACCAGCTCTACCCGGTAAACATGACGGACGACACAGGGAAAATATTCATGCTGCTTAGTAAGATGTTCCTGGCCTGCTCTGCTCTGGTTAGAATTGCTTTCTAAAACGTATTTTCCGCCCATCCTCACATATCCAGAGCATGTTAGTAAGTATTCCCTCCAGAGACCGGCCACGTCACAACATGCATTTGAACGACGAGTTCTCCCTCGGGGAATGGCACCAGGCATGAGCAGCTCAAGTCTCCCTTGTGGGTACTTCCATCAGAGCCGCACAGGAGAGTTCCGTCCCCTTCGGAGGCCCCAAGTCAAGCACACGCCCGCCCGGCCTGGAGACTTTGCATCTTGACCATCCACACAACTGCCCGTGACTATTCGTGCCAAACCAGCTCGAGATGAACCCGCCTTAGACACATACGCCCCAAACATGGGGTGTAGACTTTTCAAGCTCCAGGGGCCCAGGGTAGCCTAGGCCGAGAGATACAACAACCGAGAAGATACTTTGAATTTTATCCTCTCTTGCTGAAACCGGTGTGGCTCCGTGGATAGAGCGCCGGCCTGCGGACTGAAGGGTCCCGGTTCGATTCCAAGGTCAAGGGCATGGACCTTGGTTGCAGGCACATCCCCAGTGGGGGTGTGTGTGTGTGTGTGTGTGTGTGCAAGAGGCAGCTGATGGATGTTTCTGACTTTCTGTCTCTCTCCCTTCCACTTTGTAAAAAAATCAATAAAATATATATATATTTTTTTAAATATATTTTATTGATTTTTTACAGAGGGAGGGATTGTGGGATCTTTCATGTGTATTCCTGGGAGGCCTGAGCCCCGACTTGTCTGCACTAAGCTGCCCACAGCTCCCAGCTCCCAGTTCTCAGCTCCCAGCTCCCAGCTCCCAGCTCCCAGCTCCCAGCTCCCAACTCAGCTCCCAGCCCCCAGCCTCCAGCCCCCAGCTCCCAGCTCCCAGCTCAGCTCCCAGCTCCCAGCTCCCAGCTCTGACATCCCATCGAACGTGTGGGATCCCCAGGAGCCTTTCCTTGGCGAGTCCTGCAACCAAGTGGCCTGAAACGCGGGGACGTTTTTGTAAAGGGGAGAGGGATAGAAAGTCAGAAACATCGATGAGAGAGAGTCATCGATCAGCTGCCTCTTGCAAGCCCACCACTAGGGATGTGCCCGCAACCAAGATACATGCCTTTGACCGGAATCGAACCCGGGACCCTTCCGTCCGCAGGCCGACGCTCTATCCACTGAGCCAAACCGCTCGGTATTTTTTTAAAAAAAGGATTTTATCCTATTTCAGCCCAGTGAAGCTAAGTCAAGTTCAACTCTCTGGTGGAACTGTGCTTTTATGTCCTCCAGTGGGGGAGACAGTATCTTATGGCCCTCCCTAAACCCCTACTGACCTCCGGTGAACTGAGCTGTATTTCACACCCCCGTTATAAATGTACCCGCCTCAGTCACCCCCAGCTTCTGCCAATGACACTGCGTTCCTGTCACATACCACACGCCAGCTCTCCTGAGCAGCACACGGAACGGAATGCTACACGTGGGGACAGGAGACTTCACGGGTATCTAACAGCGCCCTTTGCTATCTATCCCCCTCCCCCCCCCCCCCAAAGTCCTGCTTCTTAGACAGAAGTGCGATTCCTAAAACCTACCTGCATGCTCATTAGCCTTTCCGAGGAAGCCTGTGATCAATCAGGATGGGGAGGTTTGATAAAATTGCTTCTGCTCCTGCCCCTAACCGGTGTGGCTCAGTGGATAGAGCGGCGGCCTGCGGACTCAAGGGACCCAGGTTCCGTTCCGGTCAAGGGCGTGTTACCTTGGCTATGGGCACATCCCCGTGAGGGGGTGTGTGTGCAGGAGGCAGCTGATGGATGTTTCTCTCTCATTGATGTTTCTAACTCTCTATCCCTCTCCCTCCCTCTCTGTAAAAAAAAAAAAAAAAATCAATAAAATACATTTTTTTTAAAAATTGCTTCTGCCAAAACCGGGTTGGCTCAGTGGATAGAGCGTCGGCCTTCGGACTGAAGGGTCCCAGGTTCCATTCCCGTCAAGGGCGTGGACCTTGGCTGCGGGCACATCCCCAGTGGGGAGTGTGCAGGAGGCAGCTGATGGCTGTTTCTCTCTTATTGATGTTTCTAACTCTCTCTCCCTCTCCCTTCCCCTCTGTAAAAAACCAATAATATGTGTGTGTGTGTGTGTGTGTGTGTGTGTATTTTTTAAATTGCTTCCACTCCCATTACTGATGAGTTTTTAATCGACGGAAAATTTCAGGGCGTCCAACGCCACTCTGGCTGGTTTCCACACAGAACACAGGCCCGCATGCAAGGAGGGGGTGAGCGCTTTCTGTCCCGAGGATGCGGCCACCTGTGGTTTTCCGTGGCTGCCTCACCGCTGAGATCTTTCAGCTGAATAGAGCGATCCGTTCCCCCTGCAGGCCAGCTCAGCGCAGGATCCTAAATCTCTCATGTGCGATCGGGTGTCCCTGGGGCCTCCTTTCGAGAGCTCTGGGGCTCCCCTCCCGCTCCCCGATTTACGAGCCGAAATGATCTCTCTTTTTTAAAAAACCGTCTTCAACCCACGCGCCTCTCCGTGCGCATCTGGCCTCACGTTAATGAGAAGCTCTGACTGCTTGGTTGTGCGGTGGCCGAGGAAAAGGGGCACAGGGTGAGCTAACTGTTCTCCTTCTGAAGGAACCTTCTCGTCGGCCCTGATCCCTGGGAGGCCGCTAGGGGTCACTGCCAAGCCGAGGGAGCAGCCATCAGGCGCTTCTGAAATGGGGGAGGTTCCGAGACCCGGGGAAAGCTCCCTCTTGCAATGAATGAAGGGCTGGAGGGTCCAAACAACAGTGGCCTGTCTAGCCGAAACCGGTTTGGCTCAGTGGATGGAGCGTCTGTCTGCGGACTGAAAGGTCCCAAGTCCGATTCTGGTCAAGGGCATGTACCCTGGTTGCGGGCACATCCCCAGTGGGGGGGTGTGCAGGAGGCAGCTGATTGGTGTTTCTGACTTTCTATCCCTCTCCCTTCCTCTCTGTAAAAAGTCAGTAAAATATATATTTTTTTAAAAAAAAGAGTGACTATCCTAGACTACAACTTTCATCCAATGGGGTCATTTCGATCCGGCATTCCAAATACATCTTCCACCTCTTAAGATATCGGCCGCCCGCCCCCCCCGCCCCCCCCCCCGCGCCCCCCCCCCCCCCCCCGAGAGAGCCGCCATACAAATATTCTCAACACAAGCGCAGCTCCTCTCTGCCAGGTCTCCCACCCTCGCCTCCTCAGCCACAATTTAAACCAAGGGTCCCCTCTCAGCCCCGCATTTTGGAAAAGACGCCGACGGCCGCGTGCTATCTGTTTGGTATCAGCGCCACGACTCTCCCCGGGGGCCTCCCCAGCTGGCAACGTGAGAGCCGAGGAGAGCCAGCGGCGCCCCCGAGGAGGCTGAGCGCCAGCGGAGGCTCCATCCTGTTTTCTAGCCTCGAACGTGTGGGATCCCCAGGAGCCTTTCCTTGGCGAGTCCTGCAACCAAGTGGCCTGAAACGCGGGGACATTTTTGTAAAGGGGGGAGGGGCGTTGAAGGGAACCCCGAGTCTCGGGATTCTTTCCAGCGGGTGGGAGAGACACAGCGACTCTGCTCGCTCATGTCTGGGGGGGTTTGGGGGGTGTAAGTCTGGGAAGGGTGGGGCGGGTGGATGGAGAAGCATCTGGACCGGTGGCGGGCAAACTCCAGACGGGGGTGGGAGGGTGGGGGGGCGGTGAGAACAGCCCCAGCATCTCTGTCCTCCTCCAGCAAGGAGGCATCAAGATCCCTTCCAACAGAGTGACTCCCCTAGCCGGACTCCCCTTTCCCCCCCTCCCCCCCTGAGGTCCCCAGCCTCTGGGACGCGGCCCCCACAGCCTGCTGGCCGCGCGGGTGTGCGAACGGAGGAGCCGGATGGAAGGAACCTTTCATTCTTTCCAAGAAGTGGATGTGGCTTCTCGGGTTCTCCCCGGAGCAGGAGGAGAGGGACGCTGTCCTGCTCTCAGAGCGCCTGCGACCCCTGAGGGGAAGGCAGATGCCAAGGGAAGCCACATCCAGGCCTTAACCGGTGCGGCTCCGTGGATAGAGCGTCGGCCTGCGGACTGGAGGGTCCCGGGTTCGATTCCGGTCAAGGGCGTGGACCTCGGCTGCTGCTGCGGGCACATCCCCGGTGGGGGGTGTGCAGGAGGCGGCTGATGGATGTTTCTCTCTCATCCATGCTTCTGACTCTCTCTCCCTCTCCCTTCCTCTCTGTAGAAATCAATAACATATATTTTTTAAAACCACATGCAGCCAATTCAAATCAATAAAGGAGCAAAAAGCAAGCTGTCCTCCATGCAGCAAGAATTGCCCTTCACCCTTCAGCGATTCCTGGTGATATTCTCTCTCTCTCTCTCTCTCTCTCTCTCTCTCTCTCTCTCTCTCTCTCTCTCTCTCTCGTTCTCCCTCATTAGGGTGCTAGAGCTTTGGTGAGTGGCTCCGGATGCCGATGGCCTTCTATCCTGTTTCCCCGAAAATAAGACAGGGTCTCATATTAATTTTTGCTCCCAAAGAGGCGCTAGATCTTATTTTCAGAGGGATGCCTTATATTACAGCGGGCAGGTCTTAATTTCGGGGATGTCTTACTTTCGGGGAAACAGGGTATGAATAAAGGACAGCTCCCGCCCAGGCTGACTTGCCGGGCAGCTCCCACCGAATAACACCCAGGAAACACTGGGGCACAGGGGTCGGGGAGCAGGGCTCTCGCCGGGGAGCAGCGGGGAGAGCAGGAAGCTGAGACACTCTACCTACTTAGGTTTGGCAAAACCGAGGTCACCCGCCGCTCCGCCCCCCCCCCGCCCCCCAGACACAAACCTGCCCTCCTGGGGACCTTGTGGAAACCCCCCTGCCCCCCTCTCCCTCCCACCTTCTTCCTTTGTCCAGCAGCCCTGGGGTGAAACTGTAGAAACAACTGCCACCTCTCGGGCCCCCCATTCTCCATCTCTCCTTCCAACCCTGGAAACTCTGGACTCCGGGGCGAAGGACTCTGTGTTCACCCCCCGCACCCCCCCCCCCTTCCCGCTGCCGCCTGACCTTGAAGAAACCATTTCTCTGGTGGGGGAGTCACAGCTGAGCCAGAAGAAAGACGAGGTGCCCTACCTTCGCTTGGGGGACGGTCAGAGAAAGCTAGACTAGTCTATTCTACGGGCACTCGGGGTGCCCGCGCCCCGATGCTATCCCTGCGCGCGGCGACAGAGTGCGGTTGCCACAATGTGGTCCCCAAGGCCCCTTCCAACAGCGCGACTCCCCTCGCCAGAGTCCCCCTCCCCGCCCTGATGCTCCCAGACTCTGAGAGGTCCCGTCCACAGGGCCGGTCCTTAGGCTCCCCCCAACGCCGGCCCAGGGCAACAGGAACCCCTTTTCCCAGTGGCTGGGGCCTCCACCCCATGCAGCGTGAGACTGGGGTCCTTAGACCTGTCCCCATCCTCACCTGGAGGTGGAAGGGAGTGCAGGCTACTAGCAACAGGAAATGGGCGAGGGAGAGAGATGGATACTGGTCCCTGTGTCCCCCGACAGCGGGGAGAGAGGTGCTCCGTGGCCTGTTGCCTGCCTTTTGTTTTCAGTTAAGAGAGGAGGCGGGTGGAGGGTGAAGAGTCGGGGACACAGTGACACCCCGTCACCTCCATGCCCATCTCATGGCCTCACCTGCAGGCTGTCCCCACCTTCGGGGTCTGCAGGCCGCATCTCACCCCCCTCCGCCCGATCCCCACCGCCTCTTGCCAGCCTCAGCGCTGGCTTTTCCACACTCTGGCCAACTCTTTTCCCCGGCTAACGTGGGGCTGGCGACCGCAGCCCCTGCTCCTCCCGCCCCCCCCATGCCCTCGGGGCCTAGGGGGATTAGGCTCCGAAGATTTTTTCCTGCTGTTTTCAGGAAAGCCGTCTCCGGATCTATAAAGCGGCTTCCACCCAGGAATAGCCCGGGGGCCGTTTGGCGGGGAGCCGGAGCCAGACGCTAATGGGCTCGTTAACTCACCCCACTGGCCTGTTGGGGGAAGCAGCCATGGCAACTGAGGTGGTGCCCGGTGTGTTTCTCTGGCCACAATTTATTATTTTTTAAATATATTTTATTGATTTTTTTTTATAGAGAGGAAGGGAGAGGGACAGAAAGCTAGAAACATGCATTAGCTGCCTCCTGCACAGCCCCTGCTGGGGATGTGCAACCAAGAAACGTGTCCTCGATCGGGATCGAACCCGGGACCCTTCATTCCGCAGGCGGACACTCTATCCACTGAGCCGAACTGGTTTGGGCTCTCTGGCCACAATTAATTTTTTAAATATATTTTATTGATTTTTTTATATATATAAAGAGGAAGGGAGAAGGACAGAAAGCTAGAAACATCGATCAGGTGCCTCCTGCACACTCCCTCCTGGGGATGTGCAACCAAGGTACATGCCCTTGACCGGAATCGAACCCGGGACCCTTCCGTCCGAAGGCCGGCGCTCTATCCCCTGAGCCACACCGGGTTGGGCTGAGCCACACCGGTTTGGGCTCTCTGGCCACAATTTAAATCAAGGGTCCTCTCTCTCTCTCTCTCTCCCTCCTTGTCTCTCTCTCCCCTTCCTCCCTCTTCTTCTCCATCCCTATCCATCCCCTTAGCCCTCTCCCTCTTTCTATCCAAGCTCAGAAGGGCTCAGAAGGGCTTCTAGGAAGGAACCAGCTCTTGGGACAGGCAGGAGCCCTCGTAGGCGCAGCCTCTAGGGGTGGAGGTTGTCCGCGGGGGACCCACCTGAGCTGTAGTTGACCAGGTCCACTCCCAGCGCCGGGCTCTTGCGCTTCCGCGGCCGCCCCTTGGGCACGGCGCCTGTGCCGTTGAAGTAGGGCAGCGCCAGGCCCCCGCCCTTGGCCGCCAGCTCGGTGTAGCTCAGCGGCGCGGGGTACTCGCCCTGCAGCAGCGCCTCGAAGTGGGCGCGGCAGTACACCAGGCTGTCCTTCATGCCGAAGTGGTCGCCCGTGCTCAGCGTCTTGCTGCAGGTGGAGCAGGTGAAGCAGCTCAGGTGATAGACAGAGTCGCGGGCGCGCATGACCATCTCCGAGGCGGAGATGCCGAGGTGGCAGCGGGCGCATCTCTGCACGGAGAACCTTCTGGAAGGAAGAGGAGTGGAGGGGGGGGAGGTAGGTGTCAGGGCGGTCACTCCCCAGGCGGGACACCCTGGGGCTGAGACGGAGATGGGGTCCCTCCCAGGCCATCCATTTCATCTGCGAATTTTTATTTCGTTACACTTTTTAAATTTGTTTTTGCAGAGAGGAAGGGAGAGGGAGAGAGAGTTAGAAACATGGATGAGAGAGAGACACATCCATCAGCTGCCTCCTGCACACCCCCCACTGGGGGTGTGCCCTGACCCCCTGGTTTATAGGCTCACAGATGCTCAACCAGAAGCCAAGTGGGCCAAGTTTTTGTTTTGTTTTAAGAAAACGAAACAGCTGAAACCGGTTTGGCTCAGTGGATAGAGCGTCGGCCTGCGGACTGAAAGGTCCCGGGTTCGATTCCGGTCAAGGGCATGGACCTTGGCTGCGGGCACAACCCCAGTGGGAGGCGTGCGAGAGGCAGCTGATGGATGTTTCTCTCCCATCGATGTTTCTGACTTTCTATCCCTCTCGCTTCCTCTCTGTGAAAAATCAATAAAATATATTTTTAAAAAAAAAGAAGAAAAGAAAGGGAAAAAAATAAGCAACTTACCACAAAAATAGTTTTTTTTAAAAAAGTAAGAAAATAAAACAGCCCTAACCGGTGCGGCTCAGTGAGCAGAGCGTCAGTCTGCGGACTGAAGGGCCCCAGATTCAATTCCAGCCAAGGGCATGGGCCTTGATTGCAGGCACATCCCCAGTGTGGGATGTGCAGGAGGCAGCTGATGGATGTTTCTCTCTCTCATCCGTGTTTCTAACTCTATCCCTCTCCCTTCCTCTCTGTAAAAAATCAATAAAATATATTTTTTTAGTCCTGGCCGGTGTGGGTCAGTGGATAGAGCATCAGCCTGTGGACAGAAGGGTCCCGGGTTCGATTCCAGTCAAGGGCACAGGCCCGGTTTGTGGGCTGGACCCCCAGTGTGCGGCGTGCAGGAGGCAGCCGATCAGTGATGCTGTGTCATCATGGATGTTTCTATCTCTCTCCCCCCCCCCCATACTCTGTGAAATCAATTAAAAAAAACCCCACTTAAAATATGTGTTATTAAAAAAAAGAAAGTAAAACAGCAGCCTCTGCAGGAGCTCACGCGCCAGGAATGGGAAGGCTATGGGGTTGCAACTCGAGCGAACACAGCTCCTGGGCTCCAAATCGGCTTCCGTTCTGACCGCGTCTCTTCCCGGGCTGCGCGCGGAGCGGGGACTCGGAGCGGGGTCCCCGCGCACACAGCACTCCCTTCCCATCCAGGCTCGGGGCGGGAGGAATAAACTACACAGCGCCCCGGGGGAGCGGGGCCGTGGTCCCCCCAGCGGGGACGGCACTGGGAACTGGGGCGCCAGGCTTTGCGCTGAGGCGGTCTCACCTTCCCAGGTCATTTAGGGGGGTCCCCGCCGCCCTCACCCAAACGCAGCCGCCGGGGCCACGGTTCGGCTCTGAGGTCCGGCCCTCGCCCGGTTCGTAGTAAACGGGGAAAAACCCGATTTCGCCTCGGAGGACCGAGACCCGTTTCTTTACTCCACCAGGACTTCCCTGAGGGTCCCCTCCCCGCGCTGTGAGGGGCCTGGGCGCAAGGGGGTTATGGGGGACACTGCACATCTTGCGCCCCCCCAAAAAAAAACCCTTCACGCCCCTCCCATCCTCTTGGTCCATCCTGGGGCTGCTGATTGAAGTGGAAGTCCCCTAAGGATTCCCCAAAGAGGCGAAAGGTGGGGGGGGCCGGGCCGGGGGAGAGAGGGGGCGTAACTGTAGTAGTTCTTCTTGCAGATGGGGGGGCCCCGGACTGCGTGCGGGGCGGGGGGGGGGAAATGGGGGCGCACCTGTAGTAGTCCTCCTTGCAGTAGATGCTGCCGTCCTTAGCGAAGCAGGTGAGCTCGGACTCCAGTGCCAGCTTGCACTCACAGCACTTGAGGCAGCGCAGGTGCCACTGCTTGTCCACCGCCAGCAGGTAGTAGCGGTCGGCGATCTTGGCTCCACAGCCTGCGCACAGCGCGGGCTTCTCTGGGCTCAGCGGGGGCAGGCCCTGCGAGGGAGCACAGAGCCGGTGAGGGGAGCGGGGCATGGGATGTAGGGGACCATGGGAATATAGGGGGCACGGGATATAAGGGGGCGTGGGATATAGGGGCACGGGATATGGGGGCACAGGATATAGGGGGCACGGGCTGCAGGATATAGGGAAGCACGGGCCATGAATATAGGGGGCACGGGATATAGGGGGCCACGGGATATAGGGGGCGCGGGATATAGGGGGCCACGGGTCACACGACCGAGGGCACGCGGGGGCCAGAGCGCCCAGCCCACAGCGCAGAGCGCACAGCAGGGAAACCTTCGCTGGTGCCCCTGTGCGCCTGCCCCCTGTCCGCCTGTCCCCGGACCCGCCGGCCACCCCGAGCCTCTTTGGAGAAGGCCTGAGCAGAGCGCACGCAAGAATGGTCATTTGGGGGCCCTTTCCAAACCCCGACAAGACGGGGACGGGGGGGGGGGGGATGAAAAGCGTGGCTTTCGATGCTCCCGGAGCCAAACCGCCGGGCGCTGTGGTCCGGGAGTGGGGAAGGGACTCCAACCGGCACCGATTGTTTTAAACAAACGGGGTGACCCCGGTGTCTCCATTCGGGGAGCAGGAAGAGGGAGAGGTTTTGTCCCTGAGCTCCTGGTTCCCGCACAGGGTTGGGATGGGGGAGAACTGGGCAGGAGTCATTTTCCCTGATTCGGGGGACCTAAGCCCCTCGCCAGTCAGGGTGGGAGCGCCCTGCGGTGGGTCCCCCGTGCGAACCCCACCCGCACCCCGGGGCACGCACAGACCTCCTAGGACAGCGGTTTGGTTCTCAAACTCAACCTCCCGCCTGCGCCGGCTGAGGAGGGGACACCGCCCCAGGGGACCCCCCCTGCCTGGGAAAGGTGGGGTGCTGGCTGTCTGTTTTGAAAACAGGGGGGCCCTAAAACAGAACTGGCAAAGCTACGCTCTGGCCATTTCCTTTCAGACCAGCGGAAACCCGGTCCGACTTTTCCCAGGAACCTGGGGCGGCCCGGGAAAGTCACGTTTCGCCCTGGACTCGGACCCGGAGTGGTGTGAGCTGGGTTCGGGTTCGAAATACGGGAACAGCCACCCGCGGGACGCTTGGAATGAGGACCCCAAATGCTTGGGGCTGAGAGGCCCCGGGCTGCGCCCCAAATGCGTCTGAGCTGCGGTTCCACCCCCCGCCCAGACTTTTTAGTTTTCCCCTCTGGTTCGGGGTCTGGTTCTGGGTCTGGTTCGGGTCCGGTTCATAGCGGGAAGCGGCAGCCCATCGGGTAATAAGGGGTTTTCTTTACGGGGTGGATGTGCCCGTGAAGAGCAGAACAGTAGCGACGGGTCCTCGCCGGGCTGCGCGCCCCGCTCCGCCGGCTCTTTTTTGGGGTCCCCCACACGTCGTCCTGACCCGCCAAAGGGGCCGATCTGAGCTGCCGGGGACCCCGAAAGTCGCTGCGTTTGGGGGTGCCCAGGTCCGCAGCAGTGGAGGTGGCCAGATCCTCTCTAATTCGCTCCGGAGGCCCCGCCGCAGGCAGAGCGCAGACGGGGCTCCCCGGCTCCCGCGTCGCCCGTTCGCTTGGGCCGCACGCCGCCTGCCTCCAGTCCGCGCCCGGCTCTGATCCGGGGGGACCCCATCCTCTCCGGAGGACCCCATCCTCTCCGGCGGGACCCCATCCTCTGGAGGGGCGCTGAGACCCGGGTCTCCGGTCCCCATCCCCTCGCTCCCGGTGCCCAGCGCGGGGTCTCCGTTTTGGAGACTTTTCAACGGCGGAGAGAGCCGGGAACCCCCATCCGCCAGCTCGGTGGGGTCCCCTCACCACCCACCCTCCTCCTGGAGCCACTGGGGCCGGGACTCCGGGGCGCCTAGGGCGCGCAGGGGGCCCCCTTACCGGGTCGCGGCCGTTGAGCTGCGCGCCCTTGGCCAGGCGGGCCTCGCCCTTGGATCTGCGCTCCATCTCCTCCATGATGCCCTGGATGTGGCCTCCGGAGATGCCGTGGAAGAGCATGGCTGGGGGGCGGAAGGGACACGCTTTGTCTTCGGCTCGGCACCCCACGATTTCCATAGACACGCGCCGGGGGCTCTCAGCACATCGGAGGCCGGGCGCGCGCGGCGGGGAGCTCGGAGCCGCCCGGGGAGGGACCGGGGCTGGAGGGGAGAGGCGGGAGGGAAAAGAAGGAAAGAAAAAGAGGGGGAAGAAAGGGGAGGGAAGGGAAGGGAAGGAGGGGGAAAGAAAGGAGGGGAGAGGACAGGGAAGGGAAGGGAAGGGAAGGGAAGGGGAAAGGGAAGAGGAGAGGAGAGGAGAGGAGGAAGAGGAAAGGGAAGGGAAGGAAAGTGAGGAAAGGGAAGGAAAGGAAAGGAGAGGAAAGGGAAGAGGAAAGGAAAGAGGAAAGGAGAGGAGAGGATTTGAGAGGAAAGAAGAAAAGGGGAAGGAAAGAAAAGGGAAGGAAAGGGAGGGGAAAGGAAGGAAAGGAAAAGGAAGGGAAGGAAGGAAAGGGAAGGAAAAGGAAGGAAGGGAAGGAAGAAGAGGAGAGGAGAGAAAGAAAAGGAAAGGAAAGGAAAGGAAAGAAGAAAAGAAAAAAAAGAAAAGAAAAGGAAAGAAAAGAAAAGAGAAAAAAGAAAAAAACACCAAAAGCCCGCGCCCGCTGCTGTGCAGGAAGCAGACAGCCGGGGCGGAGGGAGAGGCGGGCGGGTCTCCGGCTCCAAAAATGATCGCGTTTCTAATGAGAAGCGGCGGCGGCGAGCGGGGGGGGGGGGGGGGGGACCCAAGTTCTGGTGCCGCCGGGACCCGGTCCGGAGCGCCAAGAGCGCCAGGGGAGCGCCCGGTCCGCGGGGCCGGCAGGTCCTGGAGCCGGCGGGTCGGGGCGGGTCGGGCTGCGCTCTGCTCCCGCCCGCGCCGCGGCCCGTGTGCGCGGAGCCGCCGCCAGCCCCGGGCTGATAACTGGGAGGAGGAGTCCCCCGGCTGCCGGCGGCTTCCTCGTCTTTTTATCCAGACAACAAAGACCTGTCATCCTGCTCTCAGCCGGGACGGCATGGGGACAAACAGGACCGAGGGGGGTCCGGGGAGCCGGGGGAGGGGCCGCCGGGCCTCCCCGCTACCCCGAGCAGAATGCGCGCCCTACGCGCGCGCGCACGCACACACATGCACACACATGCACACACACCTACACACAGACACACACACCCCCACACATATACACACATGAGCACACCTACAGACACATCTACACATACATACACATGCACACACATGCACACACATGCACAGACACACACCTACATGCACACATATACACGCATGCACACACACCTACACATACATGCGCACACATATACACACAAGCACACACCTACACATGCACGCACGCACACCCACACACATATACACACATGCGCACACACATACACCTACACACAGAGACACACATATACACACATGCACACACATACACCTACACACATGCACAGACACATATACACAAATATATACACACACAGGCGCACATACACCCCCATATATGCAAACATGCTATATACCCCCCCACATATATATAACACATACACACACCCACACACATATATACACACACACACATATACACACATGCACCTACACGCGCACACACACACACCAGACTTCCGGGCACTCACGTCCCCTGTCCCCCCAGGGCAGTGGGGCCTGGCGCCCAGCTCACAGGATTCCCCAGCACTGCCCACACTGACACGTGTCCAAGGGGTCCGGGGGTCCCCCAGACCCGGCCGGCTCAGAGAGTGAGTCACCCATCACCCCAGGACAGGGCCAGTGGCACCCTGACACTGACGCCCACCGGCGACACCCCCCTCCACCCTGATTTCTCCAAGAAAAACCTTTCGCCCAAACTCAGCTCTGGCAACACCGCTTCTCTCGGTTCTCGGGCCCTTTGAAAAGGAGCCCTTCTCCTCCCACCCAGCTCCGGGGCCAGAAGCCGCCCCAATGGGTCCAAGTTGGAAACAGACCCAGCTCTTCCAGGCAACCAGGAGCGGCTCCCTCCTCACTCTGGATTTCCTCCTGAGGACCAGCTGGCCCTCCGCTCCCTCACCCGCCGCCCCCAAAGAGGTCAAGGCTAGAGAGCGATGCTTGTCCCCCCCATCCCCTCCTCCCCGCGGGGACCTCGGCTGGGGCCGCTCCCCCCCACATCCACCCACGTGAGATCTGGGCTTGGAGACCTGGTGTTGCCAGAGTTGAGTTTGGGCGAAAGGTTTTTCTTGGAGAAATCAGGGTGGAGAGGGGTGTCTCCTGTGGGCATCAGCGTCAGGGTGCCACTGGCCCTGTCCGTGGGGTGATGGGTGACTCACTCTCTGAGCCAGGCCGGGTCTGGGGGACCCCCGGACCCCTTGGACACATGTCAGTGTGGGCAGCGCTGGGGACTCCCGTGAGCTGGGCGCGGGCCTGCCGCCTGGGGTCACCATTGCTCTGGAGGGACACCGCACGGGGGACTTTAAGAGGATGTAAGGGGGGGCCTCCTCGCTGGAAAGGAGGACAGTGAGCGCTGGCCAGCATCTCACAAGCGGCCACACTGTTCTGTCTCCCTGTCTCCGGGCACTCCTCCTCGGCCCCCTGAGAAAGTGCCCACGGCCCGAGGAGATGGTCAGTCCATTCCAACCCCAGACCGTGCCAGCTTGACCGGGAGAGGAGGAGGCAGGCTGCTGGGTGCTTCCGATGGCCCGCCCAGGTCCCAGCCTCCCCACGCCCGGCTGTCCCCAGAGCAGAGGGCTGTGTCCTCACATCTCCTGGCACCTGGGGGAGAGGAGTCCCCTGTGGCCGACACCCCTCCCTCTACAGGAAGGACCAGGAACTGAGCCAAACCTGGAAAGATGGAGAGGGAGAAGAGGAGGGAGGAGAGGAAGGAGGGAGGGAAGAGGGAGGAAAGATGGAAGAGAGGGAAGGAAGGAAAGAAGGAAGGAGGGAGAGAGGGAAGGAGGAGGGAGGAAAGATGGGAGGGAGAGAGGGAAGGAGGGAGGAGAGGAAGAGGAAAGGGAGGGAGGGAGGAAGGAGAGAAAGAAGGAGGAAGGAAGGAAGGAGAGGAGGGAGGAAGGGGGAGGGAGGAAAGATGGGAGGGAGAGAATAAAGGAGGGAGAGGAGGAGGAAAGGAAGGAAGGAGGGAGGGAAGAAGGGAGGGAGGAAGGAAAGAAGGAGGGAGGGAGAGAAGGAGGAAGGAAGGAAGGAGAGAAGGAGGGAGGGAAGAAGGGAGGAAGGAAGGAAAGAAGGAGGGAGGGAGAGAAGGAGGAAGGAAGGAAGGAGAGAAGGAGGGAGGAAGGGGGAGGAGGAAGGAGGGGGGGAGGAAGAAAGGAGGGACAGAGGTAGGCAGGAGGGGGAGAATATGAGGAGGGGACCCTATGCAGAGCCTGACTCCCTTCCTAATATGTCCTTTTCTGAAGTAACCCCCCCAGACTGCATCCTCCTCCTTTTCTTGGGATCAGAACTAATGTCATTTGCAGACTGGACACCGTGAGGTCCTGGGGTGCCAGCATGTGGCTCAGAAAACACAATTTCACACAAAAATGAAGCCAATCAAGTGGACTAAGCCAGAGGCCCCCACCCCCCTTCTTCCCCTCCCTGCCAGCCCTGGACGGCAGGGTGGCTATTTACTGTAAGTAACATAATTAGGCCCTTTGGATGGAAATCAATGAGCTTTGCAAACCCGAGGGCCTGCTGAGAGCACAGGGAAGGGCTCCCCTTTCCCAGACAGCAGGTCCCCTCACAAAGAGGTGATGGCCCCCCACAAGTCAGCAGGCAAAAGGACTCAGGCTCGAGGAGGGGAGGGAGGGGAGGAGCGGGGGTAGGAGAAGAAGGAGGAGGAAGGGGAGGAAGAGGAGGAGGAGGAGGAGGAGGAGGAGGAGGAGGAGGAGGAGAAGGAGGGGATCTGGGAGAGGAATATCTCTCCATTCAGGGAAGGAGAAGCCAAGGAGACGGGAAATGTGGGACCTCAATCCAGGGACCAACTCTTGCCTCCCACCCCTCACCCCCGAACACACACACCTCCTGCCCAAATGGGGGTTTGGAATTCGGTTTGGCTGTTCGTGGTTCTAGAAGCTCAGCAAAAACAACAGACTCCTCCCCCACAAAACACCACTCTCTCCTTGCAAGAGATGAACGTTTGGGGACTCGGGCGGTGAGAAGTTAAACAACGCCAGGAGACAAAGCCTGAACTTTGTGAAAAGTGTCCAGGGCAGCCGGGCCAGCGTGGCTCGGGGGCTGAGCGTGACCTATGAACCAGAGATTGGGGTTCGATTCCCAGTCAGGGCTGTGGGCTGGTCCCCAGTGTGGGGCGTGCAGGAGGCAGGCGCTCCACAATACTCTCACCATTGATGTTTCTCTCTCTCTCTCTCTCTCTCTCTCTCTTTCCTTTCCTCTCTGAAATCAATAAAATAATTTATTTTTCATATCCAGGGCAGGCAAAGACAGTCCTGTCAGCCTTTCATCCACTCATCCATTCATTCATCCATCCATTCATTCCCTCATCCATCCATTCATTCCCTCATCCCTACACTCATTCATTCATTCACTCACTCATCTATACACTCACTCACTCATCCATACACTCATTCATTCATTCACTCATCCATACACTCACTCATCCATATATTCATTCATTCACTCACTCACCCATACACTCATTCATTCATTCACTTGCTCATCTATACACTCACTCATCCCTACACTCATTCATTCATTCACTTGCTCATCTATACACTCACTCACTCATCCATGCACTCATTCATTCTTGCCCTCATCCATACACTCATTCATTCACTCACTCATCCATACACTCATTCATTCATTCACTTGCTCATCTATACACTCACTCATCCCTACACTCATTCATTCATTCACTTGCTCATCTATACACTCACTCACTCATCCATGCACTCATTCATTCTCGCCCTCATACATACACTCATTCATTCACTCACTCACTCATTCATTCTCGCCCTCATCCATAGACTCACTCATTTACTCACTCATCCATACACTCATTCATTCATTCACTCACGCATTCCTTCATCCACTCATTCATTCATTCATTCACCCATTCATTCAGTCATTCATCCACTCATTCATTCATTCATCCACTCACCCACTCATTCATGCACTCACTCGTTCATCTCTGTCCCACACCTATTTGTGGTTCCTCTCTCAGCTCCTGAGAAAGGCAGGCGCCTTCTGGAAGCAGTTTCCGGCCGGGACCCCGGCTCCGCCTGCTTCTTCTTATAAAAGTCGGGTAATGAGCTCCTGCACCCCACGGGGGGTTTGCTCCTTCCCCTGATGAAGCAGCCGGGCCGGACCCGGCTCAGCCGACTCAGGAAGTTAGCGGGGAGCCGGGCGGGCAGGGGGCTGCCTGGACTCGGAGGTCCTTCGTGGTTCAGGCGAGGAGGGCAGCCCAGACTCCTGCTCTGGTTCCTGAAAGGAGAAGGCGGAAAAGGCGCCCCAAGAATGTGGGTGCATGGCCTAGGGTGTCCTGGCCGTTTTGTCGGGGAGCCCCGGAAAACTATCCAAAGGGGGGGCCTCCTCGCCACCCCTCTCGCTCAAAGGACTTGCCTTCTCCCCCCCTGGGGTGCCCTAAAAGTGGCTGCCTCGCCCGCGGGGCAGAAGCCAGATCAGTCTCCCTTTGGCGCCCTAGGGCACCTATGGGCACACGCACCCCGCGATTCCTGCGGTTTTCTGGGCGCCTCCGGGGACAGCGCGCGCGGCTGCATAGACCCCCCGAGGGCGCAGGCGCTGGACCCAGAGGTCAAGGTCCTGGATGCCCCCCGCAGAGGCCCTGCCTCGGGCTCCGACCCAAACTCACGCCCCAGCGGGGAGCGGAGCGGGGGCCTGGCTTCACCAGGGGAGCGGGACCTGCGCGCGGAGCACAAGTGGCTCTAGGTCTCTTCAGAGCCGCGTTTTGGGGGCCAAGACCCTGTACCCCCAGCTTGGCTTCGGCCTCCCGACCCCAGTGAGCTGGCGGAGAGGTGCCCCAGGTCTGGAAGGTGTGGTGTGGGCTCTGGGCGCCCCCGGACCCCGGGACCCCAGGAGCCAGCGTCGTCTTGGCTGGGAAACGGCGCACAGAGCGCTCACCACCCATCGCGGGGCGCCCGCCCGGCTGGGTTGGGGAGGTGGGGACGGAGCGGGGGGTGGGGCGCCGGGCCGCTTCCATCCGCGGACAGAGGGGGACCCCCTGTGCCAACCGTCCTTCCCCACCAGCGAGGGTGCAGGTCCCGGCTGGGGCGTGTGCCGGGGTCTCAGCTGCCAGGGGGGGAGCCCGCGCCCCCTCTCCGCGCCCGCAGAGCCCCCGCCGGCCACCTGCTCCCTCCGGGTCCCCCGGTTCCCGGGCACAGGCGCTTTGAAACCTGCGGCCCCTTCACCGACGTCCCGCGCCGCCCGCGGGGAACCGGGGCGCATCCCGCACCGCGCCCGCTGCCCGGCTGCGCGGGAACGGAGCGAACAAAAGCGAGGCGGGGGTGGGGGAAAGCTGGCTCCCCGCGAGGCCCTGCTTGGTGTGGGCTGGATGGGAAAGCTGCATTCCCGGTCCGCACACCCTTCCCGGGGATCAGAGCGCAGCCGCCCCGCAGGAGCCGCTTCGGCCCCGTGCCCCCGGCCCCGCCTCCGCCCGCCCAGGCGCAGACACAGGAGCGAGGCCAGTGTCAGCTCCATGTTTGCGCCTAACCCTGCGCGGGGCGATTTCTAACACACACCTCGCTTTCTTCCACCGAGGGAAGGCGTGCACACGCATGTCCACACACACACAGACACACACACAGACACACACACAGACACACACACAGAGACACAGACACACACACACACACACACAGACACTCAGAAACACACAGACACAGATACACAGACACACACACAGAGACACACACACAGACACACAGACACACACACACACAGATACACACAGACACACACACACAGACACTCAGAAACACACACACACAGACACTCACACACACACAGACACACATACAGACACTCAGAGACACACAGACACACACACAGACACACACACACACACACACACCCCACTCCCATCCAGGGAAGGCGTGCACACGTGTGTCCACACACATACAGATACACACCCACACACACACAGAGTCACACACACTCACACACACATACACACACGCACACCCCTCTCCCTTCCACCCAGAGAAGGCGTGCACAAGCGTGTACACACACAGACACACAGACACACAGAGAGAGACACACAAACACACACACAGACACAGAGAGAGACACACATACACACACACTCACACACAGACACACACGCACACACACAGGTGCCCCCGCTGCGGCCCCAGAGAAAGAACCTAGAAGGCGAGGCGCCAGCCCCCTCACCTGCCTCCAGCGCCGGGCCGGTCAGCATCCTCGGGCCGATCCGCCGGGGCGCAGGCCCCCGCACTGCAGGGGAGAAGGAAGAGCCGGGATCAGCTGTGCGGGGAGGTTGCTGGGAGAGGGCTTCCCTCTCCAATCCCCCCTATCTCCCTTCTCACTACCCGGGTCCCCAGAACCCCAGGCGCTGGCGGTCGTGCATGGGGAGGGGATGCCAGAGACTCTCCAAGGGTCCAGCCTTGGGGCGCCCCCCACCTCCGCAGGAAACGGCTGGCGCCAGGCGGCCCCCCACCCGCCTTACCTTAGGTCTAGATGTCCCCCAGAACCCGGTCCTCAGAGAGGGGGGCGGGCGGCCCCGGGTCTCGCAGGGTGCCCTCTGTTTATCCAAATAAACAAACTGTTGGAAGGGAAACCCTTTCTCTCTCTCTCTCTCTCTCTCTCTCTCTCTCTCTCTCTCTCTCTCTCTCTCATCCCTCCTCTCCGTCCCGCAGCTCCCTCCACCTGTCTTTTATTTTCTGTTTGCGCTCCTGGCTCAGGAGGAGGACGGGGAGGAGGAGGAGGAAAGTGGGGAGCAGTGGGTCTCCGGGGCGCGCCCTCCCCGCCCCACGGCGATCAGGGGGGTGTTACTGGGGGTACCGCCGCCCCGGAACCCCGTAATGCAGCGGTTTCCAGAAGCCGGGGCGCCCCAAGGCCGGGTCCCCAGCCCGCGCGCCTTCCCCCGGGCGCCTCTGGGCAGCGGCAGCCGGAGCGGCCCAGAAGGCGAGGGGCGGGGAGCCGGGTTTGGGCCGGTGATGGCTCCACGCAGCCCCCCTCCCCTCCCCTCCCCTCGGGGCCTTGCTGGTTCTCTGTGCTCGGGGTGGGGCGCGGGGACCCGGCGCTTTAGAGTGCGCCCGGCGGCTGTGGTCAGTGGGTTCCGAGGTTTCCTTCCATCCAGCCCACCAGGCGAGGAGGTGGGGTCCGGGGCAGGGGGAAAGGCTCACCCGCTGGGAAAGGAGCCGGGGTGGGTGGGGCGCGGGGACCCAGCGCTTTGGGGTGCGCTCTGCGCGCCAGGGGGCCGCGGTCGGCGTGTTCGGGGTTTCTCTCCAGACCCCTGGAGAAGAGGAGGAGACGGGAGACCCAGCGCTTTGGGGTGCGCCGAAGCGTTGGGGACGGGGCAGGGGACGGCTTACCGGCCTGGAGAGGAGCCTGGGAAGGGGGAGCAGACAGACTCACACCCCCAGGATGGGTGGGGTTAGCTGAGCACAGGTCCCCGAGGGGCTGCGTGGCCCCAGCAGCCCGGGGCGCAGTCCGGAAAGCTGGGGAGCGGTCGGAGAGCCGGGAAGCGGGGCCTCTGGCCACGGATCCACTCCCTCCGGAACCCCGTGAGCCCCTCGAGCAGAAATGGGAGCGAGGGGTCACGGGGGGGGGCTCCCTGGCCGCTGGGGGAGGGGGTGTGCGCAGCCAGACTGGTGAGGGGCCCCCCTGCCCTCCCCTCCAGGGGGTCCCCCCTGCGCCTCCAGGAAGCGGAGGACTGGGGTGTTGAGGGGATGCGTCTGCTCTGGCTGCAACCAGCTTGGGATGCAGGGCGCGTGGGTCGGAGGAGAGGAGAGGCGGGCTCGCAGGCGCCTGGAAGCCAAGCTCCAGGCGTCCTCCTGCCGCCCCCAAGCCGGGATGTGGCTCCAGGCGCCCCAGCGGGAGCGCCTCTCCCTCCTGCCACACACGCGGCTCCACCAGCCAGTCCTCCCACAGCCACGTCATCCGAAGACCCCTCCCCCGGGGTCCCTTCCAGCCCGGCCCCCAGAGCTCCTCTCTCCCAGGAAGCCCCCCATCTGGATGGATGGATGGATGGATGGATGAATGGGTGAGTGGATGGGTGATTGATGGATGGATGGATGGATGGATGATGGATGGATGGATGGATGGGGGGATGGGTGGATGGATGGATGATGGATGGATGGATGGATGGATGGATGGGTGGATGGGTGGATGGGTGGATGGATGATGGGTGGATGGGTGGATGGATGGATGGATGGGTGGATAGATGATGGGTGGGTGGATGGATGGATGATGGATGGATGGATGATGGATGGGTAGATGGTTGGATGGATGGGTGCATGGGTGGATGGATGGATGGATGATGGGTGGATGGGTGGATGGATGGATGGATGGGTGGATAGATGATGGGTGGGTGGATGGATGGATAGATGGATGATGGATGGGTGGATGGTTGGATGGATGGGTGGGTGGATGGATGGATGGATGATGGATGGGTGGATGGATGGATGATGGATGGGTGGATGGATGGATGATGGATGGGTGGATGGGTGGATAGATGGATGGGTGGGTGGATGGACAGATGGTTGGATGGATGGACGGTCAGATGGACAGTGACGCCCATCCCAAAACGCTTAGGGGCGGCCACCGATCCCTGCCCAAAGCAGCGCGTTTCGCCCGGCTGTGGGTGCCCAGCCAGTTAGGTGTTTGGTGAATATGTGCCTTGTGCATAGGCGTACACGGAGCCACACCTGCCACCGGACGACAGGAACGCGGGTGGGAAGGTGAGGCTGTCAGGGACCTCCCCCCACCCAGCCAGGGCTCCGGGTTCACACTCTCTGACACCTGGGGCCTCAGGAAGGGTGCTCCCGGAATCTGGCGGTGTAGGCGTCCCCAGCCCAACTTGAAGCCCTGTGTGGGTCAGTTGGCGAGAGGCGCTCCTGCGAAGACAGGGCCCTCAGATGGCAGGTGGGCTCCCCCCGCCCACCCCTCACTGAAAGAGCTGTGGGCTTTGCTTTCTTTTTTTAAAAAAAAAATACATTGTATTGATTTTCTTACTGAGAGGAAGGGAGAGGGATAGAGAGTCAGAAACATTGATCAGAGAGAAACATCGATCAACTGCCTCCTGCACACCCCCCACTGGGGATGTGCCCGCAACCAAGGTCCATGCCCTTGACCGGAATCGAACCTGGGACCTTTCAGTCCGCAGGCCGATGCTCTATCCACGGGGCCACACCAATTTCAGCAGTTTCTTCTTCTTTTTAAAAATATCTTTTTATTGATTTGAGAGAGGGAGAGAGAAACATCCATGATGACAGAGAATCATGCATCCGCTGCCTCCTGCACGCGCTCCCCCCCCCCCCCCCCCCCACTGAGGATGGAGCCCGCAACGTGGGCCTGTGCCCTGACAGGGAATCGAACCTTGACCTCCTGGTTCATACATTGATTCTCAGCCACTAGGAGGGGCTGTGGTGTTGGGTTGGGGGGTGTGGATTTTTAAAAAGCCTCCCTGCCTGGCTCCCAAAATAGAGAGGGCCAGTGTGGCTTGGAGGGGGTGGGGGGGTGCGTGCCATCCTCCTGCTGGGGGGCCTGTACCCCGAAAAACCCACAGCAAGGCGCCCCAGTTCCCTTAGGGGTTTTCTGAGTTGGAGACCGGCTGCCTGCAGGCACCCTCCCCCATCCCCCTTGATGGACGGCGCCTGGCACAGGGCCATGTGGGCTGGACGCCTATCCCCCCAAAACCCATGTGCGGTGGGCGCTCGCCCAGGGAGCCCCTGGACGCCTGCTTTACAGCCTGCCGACGCGTTAGAGCCACCCGCTCCGGGGAGGCCCCGGGGATGCGGCCACTTTGTGTTCACTGTGGGAGCCCCCCTTGTCCCCGCCCCCCCCAAAAGTGTGGTTTGCAATCATCTCCCCAGAACCACAGAGGATGACAGACCTGGGCAGTGGAATGTGACCGAGTGACATGGCCCCCCATCCCCCCACCGTCCTCAGCAAGACGGGGAGGGGAGGTGGGGGTTCCTGATGTGGAGCTGGGCAGGCTTGACATTTTCCCAGGAAGGTTCCACCGTCCTCTGAGATGGGCACCTCAGTCCTGGCTTCCTGGACCTCCCCCCGCACCCCCAACCGCATCCCCACCCCCATCCCCACCCCCGGGAAGTGACCTGGGAAGGAGCTCTCAGAAGGGGGGTCCCCAAGTCATGTCCATGGCCAAGGGCTTTCTTGGAACACCGAGCCCAGCTCCTTGTCCAAATGAATGTCCCTCCCTCCCTGAGTCCCCGGAAGATGGCCTCTTTGGGCCATGTCTCTCTCTTCTCCCTCTTGGGACAGAGGACAGAAGCCCCACACCACCCCTGGCTCTACAAGGGCTGCTCCTTGGCCCAGGAAAGGGAAGGAGATGGGCCCATGGACCTTTCTGGAAAGACACCCGCCCTCCCCCAGCGACCCATCACACTGCTGGCCCCCTTCTCCTGTTGTCCTGGACGTAATTCCCCGACGTGGGGGAGCCTGGCCACGGAGCCCTCGGGGCACCAGCAGGCATGGGGGCACCCGCAATGCCAAGCTTATCTGACACGAGTGAATCACAGGTCACCGGGTGGGACCCCCCGAACCTCCTGGGACTTCCATGCGCTCATTGTGGGGGGGAGGGGGACCTCTCTTCTGGAGCTGAAAGGGAGAGAAGGTGTAGGCCTCGGTTCTTTTTATCTTTTTAAACATATTTTATTGATTTTTTAACAGAGAGGAAGGGAGAGGGAGTTAGAAACACCGATGAGAGAGAAGCTTCCATCAGCTGCCTCCTGCACCCCCCCCCCCCCCCACTGGGGATGTGCCCACAGCCAAGGTACACGCCCTTGACCGGAACCGAACCCGGGACCCGTCAGTCCGCAGGCCGACGCTCTGTCCACTGAGCCACACCGGTTTCGGCAGGCCTCGGTTCTTTAAGGTCTGCAGGGCACTTAGTGGGGCCGCAGGCAGAGACGGAGGACACTGAGTGGGGGTTGGAGAACCTGTCAGATGCCGCTGCCGGGAGACCTGGCAGAGGGTCCGCTCTGCGTGGAGGCGGCCTCGGGGGGCCAGGTGCTCAGAGGGGAGAGGGGTGTGAGCTGAGGGGTCCCCTGAGCCCCTGCCCAGGTGGGAGATGGTGCCCAGGAAGACGCACCTGGGAAATGCAGACCCTCCCGGCTCCCCAGGCCGGGCAGGGAAGGAAAGGCGCTTTCACCCGGGCGGGCGGCCGAGCGGCCTGACCCCAAGGCAGTGATTTACCGTTTCCCGCGGGGAGAACAGATGGAGGACGAGAGCGAGAGCCGTGCCTGTCGCGGGAGGGGACCTCCCGGGAGGGAGTGCGGGGCTGGAGACAGACACGCGGTGACGGATGTCCTCCAGCCCTCCGTTCGCGGGCCACCCCCCTGGGTCGCTGGCCCCGAGGAGAAAAGAAAGCCGTGGGGAGCGCAGAGGCTCCAGGAAAACCCGGGAGGTTCTGGTGCCGCCCGATCGCGCCTCTGCATTTAAGGGAACAGCTGCTATTTTGTAGCTTCAGCACATGTGTCTGTCTGAGAACGGGTGTGTGTGTGTGTGTGTGTGTGTGTGTGTGTGTGTGTGTGTAGCAAAATCCACTGCCCTTTGGAAACACACCAACATTCGCTCGCTTTTTTTTCCATTTTATTGATGTTCTTTTAATATATATATACATATATATACATACATACACACACACACACACGATTAAATCAGTGCTCAAGCACGCAGAGCGGAGAGCAATTCTGAATTGAGATGTGTGTATTTTTAAAAAAAGGTTGAATGAAGTGGCGATGGGAGGGGACACTGCTGTCAAACGTAGAAACAGGAATTGAATTTCTTCTTTTTAGCTGGATCTTGCACATTGACCTGACCGTAGGGGCACTGCGGGAGGAACAAGACAGGTTGTTAACAACTTCCTTAACAAAGTAAACGACTTCCTGGAAAAAGTAAACGCCGCTCTGCAGCTCTGCTGCTCTGCTCAGGGTGGACAAAGGGGGCTGCGGCCTCCTGATCAAGGTCATTTGACCTTCCACGTCCTGCAGGGCGAGAGGAGACTCATGAGGAATCACCCTGATCAGGGTTCGAGAGTCACTTCCTACCGGCACCCTTCTGACTGTGAGGTCCCGCAGTGAAAAGCTCACCCACAGGGAAACCCCAAGCCCCTAATGTATGCGGAGCCCTTAGGCACTTCACTGGGAGGGGACCAGGGCGCAGGCGGGGACCCACAGAAAAGCGAGGGCCTAACTTGTCATCGTCGGCCACTGGGCCACTGCGAGCAGTGGCCTCGGCGGCTCCTCCTTCATTAGAAAGCGGGCGGGAGAGGAAATGATGCTCTAGGTCGCACGGTCAGAGCGGTCTGCAGACACGGGCTCACAATGTCATCTCCGCAGCGATATGCCCAGAGAATGTGTGCCGGGAACCCACCCGTTTTAATGACGGAGAGCTGTGGACAGGGAGTTTGGGGGGCTGGTCCACCTTGATTGCTCTGAAGGGCTGAATGGTGGTGGTGGAAGCAGCCCCCACCTTTTAGTTCTAAGTAGATTCACTGATTGGCTTTTATTGGGGTTTCCTGGCTGGGGGAGACAGGTGTATCTTATGATCTTAATCTTAGTAAAAGGGAAGGTAAAGCCAGAGCGGGCAGTAGTTCTTCCACTAGAGTTGGACCACCGCCTGGCATCCATTTCCAAATTCATGTTTTTCTGAGTCTCTTTATTCATTTGTGTGCGGCCTTCTCCAGAAACCCGAACCCTGAACCGGGGACCCTGAATCGTGCGGGACGGGAAAGGGGTTCCCACAAATGTGCTTTTGCAAAGTTACAGCACAGAATCCATCCCCATTTCTTTTCTTTTCTTTTCTTTCTTTTTTTTTTTTGCTCAAAACAGGAAAGGAGTAGTTAGTTCATCTCGGTCAGTGTGCATAGAATGTATATTTCCCGGCACAGACATCTCTATGGGGTAGTTTCATGGTTACAAACAGCGGAAAAATGAGAGAATGAGAAAGAGACAGAAGAGGAAGAGAAGGGAGGAGGAGGGTGAGGAGGAAGAGGAAGAAAAAGGGAGGCAGGAAGGAAGGGGAAAAGGGAATAGGGGGAGAAAATCATTACCATTTAAGGGATTCCCACCTCTTGGTGCTGGGCCGGTTTCTATGCGTTGGGCTAACCGCTAACAATGAAAGGAAAAGGCTTTCGGGGCTGGCGATATTCTGGCTCCCTCTCCTGCCCCTTTGAACCTAGCCAGCGAGCGCCGCTCATTTAAAACCTCGTGAACGGTTTCCTGAGAATAAAGGGCTCCCACGGCCGCCCCGTCGGCCCCGCCAGCACCGCCACCAAACGCCCGCCCGCCCGCCGTTAGGTTTAAAGGCCCTGGGCCGGTCCTCAGGCCTCATTGTCCTGGGCCGGGGGGAGCTCGTGAAAGGCGCACTCCGGGTCTATTTCGCGCTTTTATGTGACCTGCTGTTCACATAACGGGCGTTTACGGGGTTCCGGGGCTTTGCCACTCACGTGTCGGCAGGCCGAGCCGCAGCACCGGCCCCGCTGCAGGTGGGCGAGCCGCGTGAGCACCTGGAGGCCGGTGGCCGGGTCCGCGTAGGTCAGCTGCTTGGCCTGCGGGGCCGGGACATGAAACGAGCCATTGGTCCCCACATTCGCCTTCTCTCCTCACCCTGAATTCTACTCACAAAGGGGCTGCCTGGTTGTTTCTTTTTCTTTTTTTTTTTTTAAATATAGTTTATTGATTTTTTTTTACAGAGAGGAAGAAAGAGAGACGTCGATGAGAGAGAAACACCCATCAGCTGCCTCCTGCACACCCCGCACTGGGGATGTGCCCAAAACCAAGGCACATACATGCCCTTGACCGGAATCGAACCTGGGACCTTTCAGTCCGCAGCCAGACGCTCTATCCACTGAGCCGCACCGGTTTCGGCTGCCCCGTTCTCGTAAAACAAGATTGACCGGCCGGTGTGGCTCAGTGGTTGAGCGTCGTCGACCCAGGAACCAGGAGAGGTCAGGGTTCGATTCCCGGTCAGGACACATGTGGGCTCGATCCCCAGTGTGGGGCCTGCAGGAGGCAGCTGAGCCATGATCCTGTCTCATCATGGATGTTTCTCTCCCTGTCCCTTCCTCTCTGAAATAAAATAAATATATATATATTAAAAAACAGAACAAGCCCTAACCGGTGTGGCTCAGCGGATAGAGCGTCGGCCTGCAGACTGAAGGGGTCCCAGGTTCGATTCCGGTCAAGGGCACGCACCTTGGTTGCGGGCACATCCCCAGTAGGAGGTGTGCAGGAGGCAGCTGATGGATGTTTCTCTCCCATCGATGTTTCTAACTCTCTATCCCTCTCCCTTCCTCTCTGTAAAAAAAAAAAAAAAAAAAAATCAATTAAAAAAAAGATTAAAAAACAAAAACAAAAACCCCAATATCAACCTTTTCCAAGCAATTTCAGGGCCCCTCGAAATCAAAGAGCCAGTGCATTCCACTGTGATGTATGAGCTGACTCTGTGGGGCTGCGAAGGAAACGCACAGCTGGGGGGTTGGGAGGGGGGACGAGACGCTGATGGGAAAACAAGAAGCCCTCTATGCCCGAGGCCCACGCGGCCACCGTGCAGGTATTTCTCACTCTGCCCCCAGGTAACGGGTTTAATAACAGGTGACTTCAGAGACTTAAGAGGCTGCAAACCCACTTGCACTCAGGCCTGGAAATATGCGGGCGGTGATTTAAGCCGACAGGAAAGGCGCTAATCGAAACCAACGGGGCCGGGGAAAGCGGCTGCCTTCGCCATTATTGGCCACTTTCCCTTAGCCCGTGATGTGGGCCCGTGCTGAGTATTTCTCTGTTCTCTTTTCAGAGGGTTATTAGTTCTGTCTCCACACAACCCCCCGCCCTCCACGCACACAGAGACCTGGTATTGTTTGACCGTATTCACGCTCACTGCTTTCAGGAGTTTGATCAAAAGCAACTTTGATTTTTATTTTATTTTTTCTTACTCCTCACCCGAGGATATTTTTATAAAAATATTATTTTATTGATTTTTTTTTTTTTTTTACAGAGAGGAAGGGAGAGGGATAGAGAGTCAGAAACATTGATGAGAGAGAAACATCCATCAGCTGCCTCCTGCACACCCCCTACTGGGGATGTGCCCACCACCAAGGTACATGCCCTTGACCGGAATCGAACCTGGGACCCTTCAGTCTGCAGGCCGACGCTCTACCACTGAGCCAAACCGGTTAGGGCTCACCAAGGATATTTTTTTCCATGAGTTTTTAGAGAGAGGGGAAGGGAGGGGAAGAGACGCACAGAGAGAAACATGGATACGAGAGACACAGGGATTGGTTGCCTCCCATATGTGCCTGACCAGGGCCATGGATCCAGCCTGCAACCGAGGTACGTGTCCTTGACCGGAATCGAACCCGGGACCCTTTAGTCCACAGACTGAGGCTCTATCCACTGAGCCAAACCGGCTAGGCCAGTGTCAGCAAACTTCGGCTCTCAAGCCACATGCAGCTGGAGAGCCACAGTTTGCTGCTCTTTTGACTAATGAGTTTGCCCACTAGTGACCTAGACTCTCGATTCCAATAATTACAGGCTGTTGTTCCTTGTGATTAAGCCCCTATCCCAGTGGTCGGCAAACTCATTAGTCAACAGAGCCGCTGGGCTAGGGGCAAAAAACAAGACTTAGGGCCCTTCCGATGTTCAGGAAGCATGCTCCGCCTCCTCTCAAAGTTGTTTCCCAGAATGTCCCCAGCACATGGTGTGAAGGCAAAGTCACCAATTGGACCTGTACCTCGGATCCTGGCCATTCGGACGATGTCCGTTAGCCTGAGATCTTGCCCAGGAGCTTTCTCCTGCTGTTTGAAGGCCGCTGTCACCACCCCTGACTCTGCGTCCCTCACTCGCATAGCCTGAGGTGTCAGAAAGAGTGAGGGAGAGAGAGGCTGAGGTTTGACAGTGGTGCCGACAAGCCATTGTCAAACCCCCCCAACAGAAGAACTGAGCTCAAGGCTGTCTGGGAAGAAGTTAGGTGCCCACTGGCAACTGCCTTGAAACTGTGCTCTGTGGAGAGTGGAGGGCAGGGAGGAAGGATGGCAGTGGATCGTAAAACAAAAGCAAGTTGGGGCTTTATTACGCAGTATTGAAAGCACTGCTTGGCAGGGTGTGTAGCTGATCACGCAGATAAACACGCGGCACTGTTCCTGTGCCTTCCCAGCTCCTCTACCCCCTCCATCCACTCCTTCACAGCCACCCTCCTCACACACACTTACACACACACACATGCTCACACACACACTCACACAGTCACATACTCACATGCACAGACACACACATACATACACTCAGATACACACACATACATGCACAGACACACACACACATAAGACAGACACACACATACATACACTCAGATACACACACATACTCACATGCACAGACACACACACACACACATAAGACAGACACACACATATATACACTCAGATACACACACATACTCACATGCACAGACACACACACAAGACAGACACACATACATATACTCAGATACACACACATACTCACATGCATAGACACATACTCAGGCACACACCCACTCACACAAACACATACTCAGAAACACACAGACTCAGACACACACATGCTCACACACACACTCACACACACACTCACACAGTCACATACTCACATGCACAGATACACAGACACACACATAAGACAGACACACACACATATACTCAGATACACACATACTCACATGCACAGACACACAGACACACACACATACATATACTCAGATACACACACATACTCACATGCATAGACACATACTCAGGCACACACCTACTCACATAAACACATACACAGACTTAGATAGATACACACCCACTCACACAAACACATACTCAGAAACACACACAGACTCAGATACACACATGCTCACACACACACTCACACAGTCACATACTCACATGCACAGCTTCACAGACACACACAGACAGACGCACACAGGACAGACACACACAGGACAGACACAAACTGTGCTCTGTGGAGAGTGGAGGGCAGGGAGGAAGACATATACTCAGACACACACTCACATAAACACATACACACACACTGACATACACACACAGACTCAGACACACACATACTCACACAAACACACACACTCAGACACACACACAGAGACACACACAGACATACTCACACACTCACACTCACACAGACTCAGACACACATAGGACAGACTCACACATACATACAAATACACATACTCAAACACATATACAGACACATACTCAGACACACATGCTCACACACACCTACAGACACACACAGAAAGACACATAATACACAGACACAAAAAGACAGACACAAAATACTTGGAAACACACAGAAAGGCTGGCACAAATACACAAGACACAAAAAGGCACACTCATAATACACACAGACACAAACACATACTCAGGCACACACATACATACACACACTCAGACACACACACAGACACACATTGAGACACAGACATACACACATACACATATTCAGACACATACACATAGAGACACATATTCAGACACACACACACACACACACACACACTGGAGTGATGATGTTTAGCTCACGCACTGATCACAAAGAGTCGCACTCACAGGACGGACAGACAGACAGACAGAACTCTCAGCCCACTGGCCGGGCGGGCAGGCGGGAAGCTGCCCACAGTCAGGGCCCTGAGTCCACAGGGCCCAGGTCCCCCGGCATCGACCTCCCTGGGACGCGCAGGCGCACGGGCACCGGGGTCACCAGGACCAGGCAGGAGGGGCGTCACTGCGCAGGCGCACCGACTCCCGGGACCCAGAGTGGGGCAGGGGGCGGGGCGGGGCGGGGAAGGCCTCACCGCGCAGGCGCACGGGCCGCGGGGCAGTGCAGGGGGCGGGGCCTCACCGCGCAGGCGGCCGCGTGCAGGTCCGCAATCTGTCGCTCCGCGGCCGTTAGCCCTGCGGTCTCCCGGCGGCTCTCCGCCCCCGCCGGGCTGTCCTGTGAGCGGGGACCGACGTCGCCGCGCTCTTCCTCCGACGCGGAGCAGAGGGAGACCCCGAGGGGCTGGCGGATCCCTGCTGAGACCCAGAGGGGCCGTGCCGGCCGGGCGGCGGAAGGGCGTCCCCCGAAGGCTGCGGTCACCAGCGCTGGAACCCGCCTGGCCGCCATGGCCGCCGCGGGCCGAGCCGCCCCGCCCCTTCCTGCAGGGCTCGCTCGGGCGCCCCGTCCTGAGCTCTCGCCCCGCCCACCACCGAGCCCCGCCCCCTGTTAGCCCCGCCCCGCCCACCACCGGGCTAGCCACGCCCCCAACAGCTAGCCACGCCTGCCACCGAGCCCAGGGCCTTGGTGGGCAAAATCATCAGTCAACAGAACCAAATATCAACAGGACGATTGAAATTCCTTTTGAGAGCCACATTTTTTAAAACTTAAACGTATTGTTTTAAAAATATATTTTATTAAAAAAATAAAAATATTGATTTTTTTACAGAGAGGAAGGGAGAGGGGTAGAAAGTCAGAAACATCCATCAGTTGCCTCCTGCCCACCCCCTACTGGGGATGTGCCCACAGCCAAGGTACATGCCCCTGACCGGAACCCGGGACCCTTCAGTCCCTAGCCCGAGGCTTTATCCCTTGAGCCACACCGGTTTTGGCTCTCTTTTATTTCTCAATCCCCAGCCACCCCTCCTCAGGAACTGGACCCCTCTCTAGCCGCACTGGACATGGAAAGAAATAACCTACAGGAGCCGGTGGCTCCCATCGGTCCCTCTCCTGCCCCCCTTCCCCGCCCCCGCAAGTGTGGATGGGCTACAGGCAGGAAGTTACCTAGCCCGTCCACTTCCTCTTCCACCCTCTCTACCATAGACCTTACTGCAATGGATGGATTAGTATTATGTTTTTATTTTTATATGCACATATATTTTTTTTATCTCACTTGATATTTTTCCATTGCTTTTTAAAATATATATATTTTACTGATTTTTCACAGAGAGGAAGGGAGAGGGATATAAAGTCAGAAACATCGATGAGAGAGAAACATCCATCAGCTGCCTCCTGCACACCCCCCACTGGGGATGTGCCCGCAACCAAGGTACATGCCCTTGACCGGAATCAAACCCGGGACCCTTCAGTCCGCAGACCGACGCTCTATCCACTGAGCCAAACCGGTTTTGGCTCCATTGCTTTTTATTGGTTTTTAAATTATATATATTTTAATTTATTTCAGAGAGGAAGGGAGAGGGAGAGAAAGAAGCATCAATGGCAAGAGAAAACCATGGATGGGCTGCCTCCTGCACGCCGCCCTAGTGGGGATCGAACCTACAACGTGTGCCCGTGCCCTTGTCTGAAATCGAACCCGGGACCTTCCTGTCTGCAGGCCGGTGCTCTATGCACTGAGCCAAACCAGCTAGGGCTCCATTGGTTTGTCAGGGAGAGTGGAAGAGAGAGGGAGAGACAGAGAGAAATAGCGATGGGAGAGAAACAGGTCTCTTGCATATGCCCCAACCAAACCTGGGCCAGGGAGGAGCCTGCGACCCGGGGTACGTGCTCTTGACCGGAATCGAACCCGGGACCCCTCCGTCCGCAGGTGGACGCTCCATCCTCTGAGCCGAAGCAGCCAGGGCAGTGGGATGGTTTCCAAACGAGGTGGGCAGCCACAGCGTCACAGGGCTGCTCACGCACGGACACAGCTGTGCAGACGGAGACCGCGGTGAAGGCCACGCACGCAACTCCCAGATCGGAGGCTTGCTCTCTGCGCCCCCCCCCCCCCCCCCGCCGCCCCCCCCTGAGGGAGACAGGCATGGCCGCTGTTCCGTGACTGCCGTGAGAGGCGCACTGAGCTCCAGGTCAAACGCCCATGACATTGACACGTCTGCCTGGCCTACCGAGCGTGATACATGTTAACATCCTCCCTCCCGGGGACACGCCTCAGCGAGCAGCGCAGCCTAGCCTGCCCTGCCCGCCCGCCCGCCCACGAGCTCTTTCAAATCCTGGGGGACGCCCATCGGCTGCTGGCGGGCCCACTGCGATGTGGCCAAGAGTGTGGACATGCCGGGATGCCCCGCCTGGTGACGGTGGGGGCACATGTTGGACGGCACGGCTGTGAGCTCGGCTGGTTTGTGCCAACTCGGGGGACCCATAACGACGACACCACCCAAGGTGGGGGGGTGGCCGGTGGACCCCTGCACGGCAATGCTGCTCTCGTCACAGCGTGACCGGCCGTACATACATCCGGGACACACCTGGGTCACCCAGCCACCAGTCTGAGGTCCATGAGAGGAGGGACATGTCTAGTATAGTCGGTCTGCCATTTCGCTTTGTTGCATTAACTTTACTTATTTGTTTTTAAAATATATTTTGTTGATTTTTTTTTTAATTTTATTTTTTTACAGAGAGAAAAGAGAGGGATAGAGAGTCAGAAACATCCCTGAGAGAGAAACACGGATCAGCTGCCTCCTGCACACACCCCACTGGGGATGTGCCCGCAGCCAAGGTCCATGCCCTTGACCGGAATCGAACACGGGACCCTTGAGTCCGCAGGCTAACGCTCTGTCCACTGAGCCACGCCGGCTTCGGCTATTTCGTTTAATTTTAAAGGTTGGTATTGATTTCAGAGAGAGGAAGAGAGAGGGAGAGAGAGAAACATCCATGATGAGAGAGCATCACGCATCGGCCGCCTCCTGCACACCCCGCACTGGGGATGGAGCCCGCAACCCGACCGGGAATCGAACCCTGACCTCCTGGTTCCTAGGTCCTAGGTTGATGCTCAACCCCTGAGCCACGCTACCTGGGAGATTATTAAATTTGTCTCCTGGCCATTCTCTCATTTGTCACTCTCCTCCTAAAAGACGCAGTCCCCAGGCGGGCGAGGGATTCTAGGGGTGTCTTCTAGGCTCATGCCCTTCGCCCACGGTCATGTTCATCGTCCCCATCAGCGTTTGTCCTTTACTGCTGGGCGCTCGCTCTTCCACCCTCCACCCCCGGAACGTTTTAGCCCTCTTTCCTGTAAAGACCCAACAGGTGGCTGGATGTGGGGTCTGTAATGAGGAAGAGAGGCAGACACTGCCGTTGCCCCTCGCCGTGGTGGGAGGTCTGTGTTCGGGTTCTATGATCTCTCTCCGGTGAAATGGGCACCATTGTAAGGAGGACATGACACACATTCGAGCTCCTAGAGCCAACGGCTACTTCCTGCTCTTTGCACTTCTCTCGGACGTACCGAGTTGCAGGAGAATTCATTGAAAGGAGAGCCGGAGGGCTGGCCGGCCGGCCGGCGTGGCTCAGGGGTTGAGTGTTGACCTAGGAACCAGGAGGTCGGGGTTCAGGCCTGGGTTGTGGGCTCCATCCCCAGTGTGGGGCGTGCAAGGAGGCAGCTGATTGATGACTCTCTCTCATCATGGATGTTTCTCTTTCTCCCTCTCCCTTCCCCTTCTCTGAAATCAATAAAAATATATTTGAGCCCAAACCGGTGTGGCTCAGTGGATAGAGCAGCAACCTTCGGACTGAAGGGTCCCGGGTTCGATTTCAGTCAAGAGCATGTACCTTGGTTGTGGGCCCATACCCAGTGGGGGGTGGCAGGTGGCAGCTGATCAATGTTTCTCTCTCATTGATGTTTCTAGCTCTCTGTCCCTCTACCTTCCTGTCCGTAAAAAAAATTAATAAAATAAAAAAATGTTTTTATTGATTTTTTTTTTTTTTTTAGAGAAAGAGGAAAGGAGAGGGAGAGAAGATAGAAACATTGATGTGAGAGAGAAACATCGATTGGCTGCCTCCTGTACGCCCCCTACTGGGGATGGAGCTCCCAGCACACTGGGTGCCGGAAACCAATCATTATTTTGATGACGGAGAGCTGTGGACAGGGAGTCCGAGGGGGCTGGTCAACCTTGATGGCTCTGAGGGGTCGGAGCTAATCACTGGATATCGGTGGTTGAAGCAGCCCCCACCTGTTAAGTAGATTCACTGATCGGCTTTTACGGGTGTTTCCTGGCTGGGGGAGACAGGTGTATCTTATGATCTTAATCTTCATAAAAGGGAGGGTAAAGCCAGAGCGGGTAGTAGTTCTCCCACTAGAATTGGACTACCGCCTGGCCCCCATTTCCAAATTCATGTTTTTCTGAGTCTCTTTTCATTTGTGTGCGGCCTTCTCCAGAAACCCGGGGACCCTGAATCACGCGGGACGTGAAAGAGGTTCCCACATTTGGTGCCCACCCAGGAACGCCACACCTGGGTATGTGGCTCAGTGGTTGAGCGCCCCCCCCCCCAGGAACCAGGAGGTCAGGGTTCGATTCCCAGTCAGGGCACAGGCCTGGGTTGCAGGCTGGATCCCCAATAGGGGGGCATGCAGGAGGCAGCCGATCCCTGATTCTGTTTCATCGGGGATGCTTCTGTCTCTCTCTCCCTCTCCCTTCCTCTCTGAAATAAAAATATATATATATATATATTAAAAAAATAAAAAGGAACTGTCTAGCAACACACACGTGGCCTGAGGACACTGAACACGAAAGGTCCCAAGAGAACAAGGGATTCGGGACTGGAGGACTCAGACACGCCCCCCTCCACCCCCTTATAAACTCATCTTGCAGCTGCAGCTCACCAGGGAGCAGGGAGCGAGATGGGACCCTGCTGGAGGCCGGGACGGGAAGAGTTAAGTAACGCCTGGCACTCACACTAGAGCGTGTGGCCGCTGTCTGTCTGCTGTCTGCAGAGGGGGCCGGTGGCTGGTGGGAGGGTGACTCAGGGGCGTCTGGCACTCCCAGCAGCAGGGGAGCCCGGCTGGTCTGGCTGCTGATAAGGTATCCTCTCCCCTGGCACTGCAGCGGGACCCTCGCCTTTAAAATACAGCCAGGGTGTATTTCACGTTTGATTCCCTGTTTTCCTTCCTCCCTCCTCCTCTAAAAGAGATATCTCAAGTCCATGAAAGAAAAAATAACCATCTTCTTCCCTCTCGACCTCTGCCCGCTCCCCGTCCTCCCCCTCCAACCTTTCCCACCTCCCCCAGATCTCTGGGGAGTTTTCTTAGCCCCGTGTCTGAAAGGTAAAAAAAAAAAAAAAAAAAAGAGTAAAAAATGATGAATCATCACATACTCTGAATTCACCTAAATCATTACTAGTCATCCCTTAATATCCCTGACTATCCATTCCGTCTTCAACAGGCCCCGTGGGTTAAAATGACTTTCACAGCTTGTTTGTATCAGGATCAAGGTCATGTCTATACAACGCCATCAATGGACACATCTCCTCCTTCCCTTTTAGGCCGAGATGCCCGGTCCCTGTCTGTTTTCCTTCTCGGCATGTATCTGACCAGCGGCTCCACCAAACCTAGTTTTAAAAAAATATATTTTATTGATTTTTTTACAGAGAGGAAGGGAGAGGGATAGAGAGTCAGAAACATCGATGAGAGAGAAACATCCATCAGCTGCCTCCTGCACACCTCCTACTGGGGATGTGCCTGCAACCAAGGTCCATGCCCTTGACCGGAACCGAACCTGGGACCCTTCAGTCTGCAGGCCAACGCTTTATCCACTCACTGAGCCACACCAGTTAGGGCTGTCAGCCAGATTTTAAATGCATGTGTAGGTTTCCTTGTGGACACAGTCAGACTGAGACCCCTTGAAGGTGTCTGCAGCTTTCTCTGGGGATAGAGCTGTGTTGATCTGGGACAACACTGTCGGGGACTGGTTTTCAAACATAGACAGTTCCCCGTGAAAGGATGTACTCTTCCAGCTCCGTAAATCAGACAAAAAGCCCCATGTCCACCGCGCTAATTACGCAGCTGTAATTTACTGGGCCCTCACTGGACGCCCGGCGGATAGCTGTGCCCCTGCAGGTTATTTATACCCGTGTTATCTTCACGGGGGAAACGGCACCCCAGAGCGGGGTCCCCTTATCTCCTCTGGGCTCTGCGCCTAGCGGCACCGCATGGGCAGCATGAATCTCCCACCTCGAACCCGGGCACAGCCACAAATCAGGCCTTCGTTTATCGTTTGGTTCAAGGCCTCGGCGAGAGGGGCGGGAGGGGGAAAGTGTTGATAAGCAGAGAATGAACTTAAAATTGAAAGCCACGTGCAGCCCCCCTAAGGGAGGAGACGGCCAGCATTCCCACACTGTGATCCAAGAGTACACCCCATGTCTGATCCAACACTACACCCCAGATCTGATCCAACAGTACACCCCAGGTCTGATCCAACACTACACCCCAGGTCTGATCCAACAGTACACCCCAGATCTGATCCAACAGTACACCCCAGATCTGATCCAACAGTACACCCCATGTCTGATCCAACAGTACACCCCATGTCTGATCCAACAGTACACCCCATGTCTGATCCAACAGTACACCCCATGTCTGATCCAACAGTACACCCCAGGTCTGATCCAACAGTACACCCCATGTCTGATCCAACAGTACACCCCATGTCTGATCCAACAGTACACCCCAGGTCTGATCCAACAGTACACCCCAGTCTGATCCAACAGTACACCCCATGTCTGATCCAACAGTACACCCCATGTCTGATCCAACACTACACCCCATGTCTGATCCAACAGTACACCCCATGTCTGATCCAACAGTACACCCCAGGTCTGATCCAACAGTACACCCCAGATCTGATCCAACAGTAACCCCATGTCTGATCCAACAGTACACCCCAGGTCTGATCCAACAGTACACCCCATGTCTGATCCAACAGTACACCCCATGTCTGATCCAACAGTACACCCCATGTCTGATCCAACAGTACACCCCAGATCTGATCCAACAGTACACCCCATGTCTGATCCAACAGTACACCCCATGTCTAATCCAACAGTACACCCCAGGTCTGATCCAACAGTAACCCCATGTCTGATCCAACAGTACACCCCATGTCTGATCCAACAGTACACCCCAGGTCTGATCCAACAGTACACCCCATGTCTGATCCAACAGTACACCCCAGGTCTGATCCAACAGTACACCCCAGGTCTGATCCAACAGTACACCCCATGTCTGATCCAACAGTACACCCCATGTCTGATCCAACAGTACACCCCATGTCTGATCCAACAGTACACCCATGTCTGATCCAACAGTACACCCATGTCTGATACAACAGTACACCCCATGTCTGATCCAACAGTACACCCCATGTCTGATCCAACAGTACACCCCATGTCTGATCCAACAGTACACCCCATGTCTGATCCAACAGTACACCCCATGTCTGATCCAACAGTACACCCCATGTCTGATCCAACAGTACACCCCAGGTCTGATCCAACAGTACACCCCATGTCTGATCCAACAGTAACCCCATGTCTGATCCAACAGTACACCCCATGTCTGATCCAACAGTACACCCCATGTCTGATCCAACAGTACACCCCATGTCTGATCCAACAGTACACCCCATGTCTGATCCAACAGTACACCCCATGTCTGATCCAACAGTACACCCCATGTCTGATCCAACAGTACACCCCATGTCTGATCCAACAGTACACCCCATGTCTGATCCAACAGTACACCCCATGTCTGATCCAACAGTAACCCCATGTCTGATCCAACAGTAACCCCATGTCTGATCCAACAGTACACCCCATGTCTGATCCAACAGTACACCCCATGTCTGATCCAACAGTAACCCCATGTCTGATCCAACAGTACACCCATGTCTGATCCAACAGTACACCCCATGTCTGATCCAACAGTACACCCCATGTCTGATCCAACAGTACACCCCATGTCTGATCCAACAGTACACCCCAGGTCTGATCCAACAGTACACCCCAGTCTGATCCAACAGTACACCCCAGGTCTGATCCAACAGTACACCCATGTCTGATCCAACAGTACACCCCAGGTCTGATCCAACAGTACACCCCATGTCTGATCCAACAGTACAGCCCATGTCTGATCCAACAGTACACCCCATGTCTGATCCAACAGTACACCCCATGTCTGATCCAACAGTACACCCCATGTCTGATCCAACAGTAACCCCATGTCTGATCCAACAGTACACCCCATGTCTGATCCAACAGTACACCCCATGTCTGATCCAACAGTACACCCCATGTCTGATCCAACAGTACACCCCAGGTCTGATCCAACAGTACACCCCATGTCTGATCCAACAGTACACCCATGTCTAATCCAACAGTACAGCCCATGTCTGATCCAACAGTACACCCCATGTCTGATCCAACAGTACACCCCATGTCTGATCCAACAGTACACCCCATGTCTGATCCAACAGTACACCCATGTCTGATCCAACAGTAACCCCATGTCTGATCCAACAGTACACCCCATGTCTGATCCAACAGTACACCCCATGTCTGATCCAACAGTACACCCCATGTCTGATCCAACAGTACACCCCATGTCTGATCCAACAGTACACCCCAGGTCTGATCCAACAGTAACCCCATGTCTGATCCAACAGTACACCCCATGTCTGATCCAACAGTACACCCCATGTCTGATCAACAGTACACCCCATGTCTGATCCAACAGTACACCCCATGTCTGATCCAACAGTACACCCCAGGTCTGATCCAACAGTACACCCCAGGTCTGATCCAACAGTACACCCCATGTCTGATCCAACAGTACACCCCATGTCTGATCCAACAGTACACCCCATGTCTGATCCAACAGTACACCCCAGGTCTGATCCAACAGTACACCCATGTCTGATCCAACAGTACACCCCATGTCTGATCCAACAGTACACCCCATGTCTGATCCAACAGTACACCCCATGTCTGATCCAACAGTACACCCCAGGTCTGATCCAACAGTACACCCCAGGTCTGATCCAACAGTACCCCCATGTCTGATCCAACAGTACACCCCAGGTCTGATCCAACAGTACACCCCAGGTCTGATCCAACAGTACACCCCAGGTCTGATCCAACAGTACACCCCATGTCTGATCCAACAGTACACCCCATGTCTGATCCAACAGTACACCCCATGTCTGATCCAACAGTACACCCCAGGTCTGATCCAACAGTACACCCCATGTCTGATCCAACAGTACACCCCATGTCTGATCCAACAGTACACCCCATGTCTGATCCAACAGTACACCCCAGGTCTGATCCAACAGTACACCCCAGGTCTGATCCAACAGTACACCCCATGTCTGATCCAACAGTACACCCCATGTCTGATCCAACAGTACACCCCAGGTCTGATCCAACAGTACACCCCATGTCTGATCCAACAGTACACCCCAGGTCTGATCCAACAGTACACCCCATGTCTGATCCAACAGTACACCCCTGTCTGATCCAACAGTAACCCCATGTCTGATCCAACAGTACACCCCATGTCTGATCCAACAGTACACCCCAGGTCTGATCCAACAGTAACCCCATGTCTGATCCAACAGTACACCCCATGTCTGATCCAACAGTACACCCCAGGTCTGATCCAACAGTACACCCCATGTCTGATCCAACAGTACACCCCATGTCTGATCCAACAGTACACCCCAGGTCTGATCCAACAGTACACCCCATGTCTGATCCAACAGTACACCCCATGTCTGATCCAACAGTACACCCCATGTCTGATCCAACAGTACACCCCATGTCTGATCCAACAGTACACCCCATGTCTGATCCAACAGTACACCCCATGTCTGATCCAACAGTACACCCCATGTCTGATCCAACAGTACACCCCAGGTCTGATCCAACAGTACACCCCATGTCTGATCCAACAGTACACCCCATGTCTGATCCAACAGTACACCCCATGTCTGATCCAACAGTACACCCCAGGTCTGATCCAACAGTACACCCCATGTCTGATCCAACAGTACACCCCATGTCTGATCCAACAGTACACCCCAGGTCTGATCCAACAGTACACCCCATGTCTGATCCAACAGTACACCCCAGGTCTGATCCAACAGTACACCCCATGTCTGATCCAACAGTACACCCCATGTCTGATCCAACAGTACACCCCATGTCTGATCCAACAGTACACCCCATGTCTGATCCAACAGTACACCCCATGTCTGATCCAACAGTACACCCCATGTCTGATCCAACAGTACACCCCATGTCTGATCCAACAGTACACCCCAGATCTGATCCAACAGTACACCCCATGTCTGATCCAACAGTACACCCCATGTCTGATCCAACAGTACACCCCAGGTCTGATCCAACAGTACACCCCATGTCTGATCCAACAGTACACCCCATGTCTGATCCAACAGTACACCCCATGTCTGATCCAACAGTACACCCCATGTCTGATCCAACAGTACACCCCATGTCTGATCCAACAGTACACCCCATGTCTGATCCAACAGTACACCCCATGTCTGATCCAACAGTACACCCCAGGTCTGATCCAACAGTACACCCCATGTCTGATCCAACAGTACACCCCAGGTCTGATCCAACAGTACACCCCATGTCTGATCCAACAGTACACCCCATGTCTGATCCAACAGTACACCCCATGTCTGATCCAACAGTACACCCCATGTCTGATCCAACAGTACACCCCATGTCTGATCCAACAGTACACCCCAGGTCTGATCCAACAGTACACCCCATGTCTGATCCAACAGTACACCCCATGTCTGATCCAACACTACACCCCAGGATCTGATCCAACAGTACCCCAGTCTGATCAACTACACCCATGTCTGATCCAACAGTACACCCCAGGTCTGATCCAACAGTACACCCCATGTCTGATCCAACAGTACACCCCATGTCTGATCCAACAGTACACCCCATGTCTGATCCAACAGTACACCCCAGATCTGATCCAACAGTACACCCCATGTCTGATCCAACAGTACACCCCAGGTCTGATCCAACAGTACACCCCATGTCTGATCCAACAGTACACCCCATGTCTGATCCAACAGTACACCCCATGTCTGATCCAACAGTACACCCCAGATCTGATCCAACAGTACACCCCAGGTCTGATCCAACAGTACACCCCATGTCTGATCCAACAGTACACCCCAGGTCTGATCCAACAGTACACCCCATGTCTGATCCAACAGTACACCCCAGGTCTGATCCAACAGTACACCCCATGTCTGATCCAACAGTACACCCCATGTCTGATCCAACAGTACACCCCAGATCTGATCCAACAGTACACCCCATGTCTGATCCAACAGTACACCCCATGTCTGATCCAACAGTACACCCCATGTCTGATCCAACCGTACACCCCAGATCTGATCCAACAGTTACACCCCAGTCTGATCCAACAGTACACCCCATGTCTGATCCAACAGTACACCCCAGGTCTGATCCAACAGTAACCCCAGGTCTGATCCAACAGTACACCCCATGTCTGATCCAACAGTACACCCCAGATCTGATCCAACAGTACACCCCATGTCTGATCCAACAGTACACCCCATGTCTGATCCAACAGTACACCCCAGGTCTGATCCAACAGTACACCCCATGTCTGATCCAACAGTAACCCCATGTCTGATCCAACAGTACACCCCAGATCTGATCCAACAGTACACCCCATGTCTGATCCAACAGTACACCCCATGTCTGATCCAACAGTACACCCCATGTCTGATCCAACAGTACACCCCAGATCTGATCCAACAGTACACCCCATGTCTGATCCAACAGTACACCCCATGTCTGATCCAACAGTACACCCCAGGTCTGATCCAACAGTAACCCCATGTCTGATCCAACAGTACACCCCAGGTCTGATCCAACAGTAACCCCATGTCTGATCCAACAGTACACCCCAGATCTGATCCAACAGTACACCCCATGTCTGATCCAACAGTACACCCCAGATCTGATCCAATAGTACACCCCATGTCTGATCCAACAGTACACCCCATGTCTGATCCAACAGTACACCCCAGGTCTGATCCAACAGTAACCCCATGTCTGATCCAACAGTACACCCCATGTCTGATCCAACAGTACACCCCAGATCTGATCCAACAGTACACCCCATGTCTGATCCAACAGTACACCCCATGTCTGATCCAACAGTACACCCCATGTCTGATCCAACAGTACACCCCAGATCTGATCCAACAGTACACCCCATGTCTGATCCAACAGTAACCCCATGTCTGATCCAACAGTACACCCCATGTCTGATCCAACAGTACACCCCAGATCTGATCCAACAGTACACCCCATGTCTGATCCAACAGTAACCCCATGTCTGATCCAACAGTACACCCCAGGTCTGATCCAACAGTAACCCCATGTCTGATCCAACAGTACACCCCATGTCTGATCCAACAGTACACCCCAGATCTGATCCAACAGTACACCCCATGTCTGATCCAACAGTACACCCCATGTCTGATCCAATAGTACACCCCAGGTCTGATCCAACAGTACACCCCATGTCTGATCCAACAGTAACCCCATGTCTGATCCAACAGTACACCCCATGTCTGATCCAACAGTAACCCCATGTCTGATCCAACAGTACACCCCATGTCTGATTCAACAGTAACCCCATGTCTAATCCAACAGTACACCCCATGTCTGATCCAACAGTAACCCCATGTCTGATCCAACAGTAACCCCATGTCTGATCCAACAGTAACCCCATGTCTGATCCAACAGTACACCCCATGTCTGATCCAACAGTACACCCCATGTCTGATCCAACAGTAACCCCATGTCTGATCCAACAGTACACCCCATGTCTGATCCAACAGTACACCCCATGTCTGATCCAACAGTACACCCCAGATCTGATCCAACAGTACACCCCATGTCTGATCTAACAGTACACCCCAGATCTGATCCAACAGTACATCCCATGTCTGATCCAACAGTACACCCCATGTCTGATCCAACAGTACACCCCAGGTCTGATCCAACAGTACACCCCATGTCTGATCCAACAGTACACCCCATGTCTGATCCAACAGTACACCCCATGTCTGATCCAACAGTACGCCCCATGTCTGATCCAACAGTAACCCCATGTCTGATTCAACAGTACACCCCATGTCTGATCCAACAGTAACCCCATGTCTGATTCAACAGTACACCCCATGTCTGATCCAACACTGTACCCCAGAACTCGGAATCTAGTCTTCCCAAGCAGAAAAGATCCGAATTGTTTCCCGTGTAGACCTATCCCAGCCCTGGCATCATCCCAGAATCTCTGTTTACTCTCTCGGGTCCCAGACAAAGGAGAGAAGAGATTTTCCCATGGGCCCTGGCAGGAAGTGGATGAAAAATCTTGGTCGCTGCCGTTAGGAAGGAAACAAACAGATACACAAACCTGTGAGGACTAAGATAGTGACGCCTCTGTAGAAATTTATTTATTTAATTTTTTTTTTAAAGAAGGAATTAATTATACCTTGTATTCTTCTTAAAAAAATCTTTTTTATTGATTTTTTACAGAGAGGAAGGAAGCAGCATAGAGTTAGAAACATCGATGAGAGAGCAGCATCCATCAGCTGCCTCCTGCACGCCTCCTACTGGGGATGTGCCCGCAACCAAGGTACATGCCCTTGACCGGAATCGAACCTGGGACCCTTCAGCCCACAGGCCGGCGCTCTATCCGCTGAGCCACGCCGGTTTTGGTCCTCGACAGGGATTTGAAGGGAAGAAGCCCGAGGAGATGCCTGTGATGAACGTGGGTCCTAGACACTCTGGGTCAGTGTCGTCCTGTGCCGTTGAGACTGGTGTGGCCAGATACCGGGGAAGGAAGCGGAAACTCCACCCAGTCTCCGGTTCACAGCCGCCCGTGGTCGGCAAACAGTGGCGCACGAGCCACATGCGGCTCTTTGGCCCCTGGAGGGTGGCTCTTCCACATAATACCACGTCCTGGGCGAGTCTATGTTGAAGAAGTGGCGTTAGAAGAAGTTTAAGTTTAAAAAATTTGGCTCTCCAGAGAAATGTCCATCGTTGTCCTGTTGATATGTGGCTCTGTGGACGGATGAGTTTGTGGACCACTGAGCTACGGGGATGGAAGGGATGCTTTCTCCCACACCCAAGCTTGCAATCTACTGGGTTCCGGCTGAAACCCTGACACGCCCAGGGCCCGCCCTCCACACCTTCTCCACCCGCAAAACCACAGCGCCTTCCCCCGGAGGTGAGCTATTTCGTGATCCCTCGCGTCGCAAAATGAGTGTTTTTCATCTAATTTAAGAAACACTGGTTTCACCTGTTTGACTGGAAAATGGAGTCTCTCTTCTGGTGATGGCCCACCATCTGTAACGGGAGGATTCCTTTCTGTCTGGGTGGCAAATAAGATAGAATAATGGTCCAGCTCTGACCGGTGTTGCTCAGTGGATAGAGCGTCGGCCTGTGGACTCAAGGGTCCCAGGTTTGATTCCGGTCAAGGGCATGTACCTTGGTTGCGGGCACATTCCCCCGTGGGGGGTGTGCAGGAGGCAGCTGATGGATGTTTCTCTCTCATCGATGTTTCTGACTCTGTATCCCTCTCTTTTTCTCTCTGTAAAAAATAATAAAAATATATTTAAAAATTATATATATATATGTGTGTGTGTGTGTGTGTGTGTGTGTGTGTGTATATTTTAAAGAGAGTGCGGTCCATTTTCGAGTGAGTAGGTTATGGGAAACACAACTGTCATCCCATGGGCTCCATTCGCCAGATCCTGTCTCGGGCTGCACAAGGAGCCTTTCCTGGACTGTCACCTTCATGAAAAGGCCCCAAGAGGAGCTTCCTGGTCCAGATGAGGACACAGACTGGAGCCCCGAACCTGGGAGAAGTAACGCCTTCCGGATGCAGGCCTCCTGGTAGCTGAATTCACACTCTATTCTCTTTCTTCCCTTTTTAAAGAGTATTTTTACTGGTTTCAGAGAGGAAAGGAGAGGGAGAGAGAGAGCGAGAGAGAGAGAAACATGGGTGATGAGAGAGAATCATGGATCGGCTGCCTCTGGGCACGCCCCACACTGGGGATGGAGCCTGCACCTCGGGCCTGTGCCCTGACCCGGAATCGAACCCTGACCTCCTGGTTCCTAGGTCGACGCTCAACCTCTGATCCACTCCGGCCGTGCTCTATTCTCTTCCCACTCTGGAACATTTCCTCTCATGATAACCACAGCTACCTCTCTGTACCAAACTCTAATAATAATAACAACAACAATAACAACAACAAACCAGTATTAGGATAACAGTAGCAAACAATTGGCAGCTATCACCCCATGTGTACGCACTTAGTTAATACAACCTTCCTATAAAACAGGTACCATTGCCTTGGCTGCTTTGGCTCAGTTGTTGAGTGTTCACCTATGAACCAGGAGGTAAGGGTTCGATTTCCAGTCGGGGCATATGCCCAGGTTGTGGGCTCCATCCCCAGTGGGGGGCGTGCGGGAGGCAGCTGATCCATGATTCTCTCTCATCACGGATGTTTCTATTTCTCTCTCTCTCTTTCTCTCCCCGTCTCTCTGAAATCAATCCTATCTCATAAAAGAGTACTATGAACATTGACCATCACTCCAGCGCAGAAAATGGCTGCCCCCATGTGGACACAAGATGGCCACCACAGATGGCCAACAGGGGAGGGCAGTTGGGAGGGACCACGCCTGCAAGGGAGGGCAGTTTGGGGTGACTGGTTGGGGGCAACCGGGCTTGCTTGCAGGGAAAGGCAGTTGTGGGGGACCAGGCCTGCGGGGGGCGAACAGTTAGGGGCAAACAGGCTGGCAAGGGAGCAGTTAGACATTAATCAGGCTGGCAGGGTGGTGGTTAGGGGGTGACCAGGCTGGCAGGCCGAAGCGGTTAGGTGCAATCAGGTAGGCAGGCAGGTGAGCAATTGGGAGCCAGCAGTCCGGATTGTGAGAGGGATGTCCGACTGCCCTAGTAGGATCAGGCCTAAAAGGGCAGTCAGACATCCCTCCAGGGCTCCCAGATTGGAGAGGGTGCAGGCTGGGCTGAAGGACACACACCCCTAACCCCCATGCACGAATTTCGTGCACTGGCTCTCTCGTAAAAACACATCTAAGGTAAAATAAAAGGAAACAGGTGCCATTTACCATTTTCATCACCCCGACTTCACAGCAGAGGAGACGAACAGACCGGTTGCCCAGGGGCCCTCAGCGCACGGGTGGCAGAGCCCGCGAGGCCCCAGCACCCAGTGTGGCCACAGAGTCTGGACTCAGCCACCTGCTCCCCCACGAGGACTCTCGACAGACACACAGGAGGTTCCTCTGCTCCCAGCAGGAGCTCGGGCCCAGTGTCCTCAGGCCTGGCCACACTCACTCCCGGGCCAGCAGGAGGCAGATCTATTTATATCGCGCTGTGGAACATTTCCCCTGAGGTCCTAGATGCCTCCATGTTCAGAGCAGGCTTTTCTCAGGTTGCCCAAGACGTGGATAACCTTCCCCTCCCTCAGGGGGTTTGTTCAAATATCAAGATTTAGCTCCACGAGAAATGAAATGAGGCCAGGCCAGCGAGGCTCAGGGGGTGAGCGTCGACCTGTGAACCAGGAGGTCGGGGTTCGATTCCCGGTCCGGGGAACACGCCCGGGTTGTGGGCTCGATCCCCAGTGCGGGGCGTGCAGGAGGCAGCCGATCCATGATTGTTTCTCATCACGGATGTTTCTGTCTCCCTCTCCCTTCCTCTCTGAAGTCCACAAAAAATATATATTTCAGAAAAGAAACCAAAACAAAATAAAGAAGGAAGTCACTTCCTGAGGGAACTTATTAGCCACAAGGACAGCCGTCTGGCTCCAGCTGGCCTGCGTTTCGGGGAACAGAGGTGAGCTGAGGGGAAACAGCGAAATGAAGACGGGGGTGGGTGGGAAGGAGACAGCAGCCTCTGGAGAAAGAAGGGGAAGACGAAGCTGAAATGGAAAAATCCAAAAGAGAGCGTTTTGTTTCGTTCCTGTTCATTTAGAGCGGCCGACAGTGCTTTGGCAGAAGTTTCCAGGAAAACGCAATCTTGGGGGGAGGTGTGTGTGTGTGTGTGTGTGTGTGTGTGTTTAAATGAAAATGCAAATTCTGATCAATGAAAAGCTCATCAGATCAAAACCTTCGAAGGAGTCGCTTCACAGGATGGAAAGTATCATCGAGTGTGGGAACCCCTTTCATGTCCCGCGTGATTCAGGGTCCCCGGTTCAGGGTTCGGTTTTCCGGAAAAGGCCGCACACAAATGAATAAAGAGACTTAGAAAAACATTAATTTGGAAATGGAGGCCAGGCGGTAGCCCAACTCTACGGGAAGAACTACTGCCCGCTTTGGCTTTACCTTCCCTTTTATCAAGATTAAGATCATAAGATACACCTGTCTCCCCCAGCCAGGAAACCCCAATAAAAGCCAATCAGTGAATCTATTTAGGACTCAACAGTTGGGGCTGCTTCAACCACCAAGATCCAGTAATTAGCTCTGGCCCTTCAGAACAATCAAGGTTGACCAGCCCTCCGGATTCCCCGTCCACAGCTCTCCGTCATTAAAACAATGATCGGGTTCCGGCAATTGAGACTCAAAAAATGTTCCAGGCCGGAGAACTGGGTCCAAAGGAAGGCTATCGAATGTAAAATTGATGGATTGAAATGGGACATGTAGGGTCTCGATCAATGACACAGGTCACCGAAGGAGAAACGCAGGAGGCCAAAGTGGAAAAAAATTATAAATGTGCTTACGAGAGGGCCGGTGCACACAATTTGTGCAGGGTGGGATGGGGGGTGTGTGTGTTTCCCTCAAGCCCAGCCTGCTCCCTCTCCAATCTGGGACCCCTTGAGGGATGTCAGACTGCCCGTGTAGGCTTGATCCCACCGGCAAGATACGTAGCGCAGTTTTGTTGTGAGAACTCTAATAACTCTACCAGCCGATGTCTACAGCGTGGTTTCTCTTCCTGACGCCAAATACAGAGAGAATGGCCCCAGACCGATGAAGGATCAGCCGCACTACTGTTCCAGGCAGCGGGAGAGGGTGCCCTGGCTGGCATGGCTCAGCAGACAGAGCGTCGGCCTGCGTACTGAAGGGTCCCGGGTTTGATTCCGGTCAAGGCCATGGACCTTGGTTGCAGGCATATCCCCAGTAGGAGGTGTGCAGGAGGCAGCTGATGGATGTTTCTGACTCTGTACCCCTCTCCCTTCCTCTCTGTAAAAAATCAATAAAATATATATATTTTTTTAAAAAAGTGAGAGAGGGGAGGATGAAGTCCTCACTCAACAAAGGGGAAGGTTGGGAGACATATGGACCAACCAAGGGCTGATTTCCAGCTGCAGGCGCAGACGTAAAAGTCCCCTGTTGCTAGGGCACGTTGCTAGGGAACGAAGACACCGGTGTCTGTGGGTGGGCAGGCTGATGGGTGGTTTCCTCCCTGTGGTTTCTCACCTCTGCTTGCAGAGCATGTCCTGGCTCAGACAGGAGCTAATGGCCCCAAGGGTCTTTGGAGAGCTGTTGGGGTGACCCAGGTATCTCCTGGCCTACACGAAACCCCCGTGCATGGCCCTCAAGGCTCCATATTCACCACCTAACTGTCCCCCCTGGGGCAGAGCTGCCTCCCTGTGTCCTTCTGGGCCAGCGCCTCCCTCCCTCCCTCTCTCCCCACCCATTCAGGGCCTCTCTAATAGCCGGGCTGCAGGCTGCTTTGCTAAGGGCAGAAGAGGACAATGAAGATGCCGCCACACAACTCACTTCCTTTGAAAAGCAAACCAACTATTTTTTTGGGGGGAGGGGTTGGAGGGAGGAAGGGGTCATAAACCAGTAGAGTAGACTTCATTCACTTTCACAGCCTCAATGGGAACACTGAAATGCTAGACTTGGGGGTCCCCTGACTCCGCCCCTGCCTGGACACCTCTCGGAGAACGATCCCATAGAGAGAGACACAGCTCCTAAGAAAAGAAACTCTGCAGGAAGACTTTAAAATATATATATTATTGGTTTTTTACAGAGAAGAAGGGAAAGGGATAGCGAGCCAGAAACATTGACGAGAGAGAAACATCGATCAGCTGCCTTCTGCACCCCCACCCCCGACTGGAGATGTGCCCGCAACCAAGGTACATGCCCTTGACCGGAATCAAACCTGGGACCCTTCAGTCCACAGGCTGATGCTCTATCCACTGAGCCAAACTGGTTAGGGCTCTGCAGGAAGACGTGTGTTCATGCCCTGGCTGGGTTGGCTCAGTGGATAGAGAGTCGGCCTTTGGACTGAAGGGTCCCAGGTTCGATTCCGGTCAAGGGCACATGCCGGTGTTTCGGGCTCGATCCCCAGTAGGGAGTGTGCAGGAAGCAGCCGATCGGTCATTCTCTCTCCTCGTTGATGTTTCTGTTGCCCTTCCTCTCTGAAATCAATAAAATAATAATAATTAAAAAAATAAAGAAGACTTGTATTCATGAGGCACACAGTGGAAGCTACTTACAAACTGCGGTCAGTTCTCAGGATTCTGAACTCTTCCGTTTGCCCCTCACACCACTCCCTGCCCTCCCCCACCCTCCTGTCTGCTGTGGGACGCTGGGCTTCAATGGATTAATCAGTGGTAGGCAAACTCATCAGTCTCCACAGAGCCAAACATCAACAGGACAACGACTGACATTTCTTTGGAGAGCCACGTTTTTTTTTAAACTTAAACTTCTTCTAACGCCACTTCTTCAACAGAGACTTGCCCAGGCCGTGGTGTTTTGTGGAAGAGCCACACTCAAGGAGCCAAAGAGCCACGTGTGGCTCGGGAGCCACGGTTTGCCGACCACTGGCTTAAATGGATAAGCACCTCCATCCTCCACCTTCTTGCAGGGTTTGGTCCATGGGAATCCCTTATCAGCGGCCAGAGGAGGAGATGGTTGTGGATAACCCGGCTCCTCCCCCTGTGATATCTCGAGCCGCCTGGGTCCCCCTCTGGAAGGTTCAAGCTCTCTCTAGTCTCTCTGTCCTGGGTTTTGATAATCTCGTCTGGCTGGTCTTCATCCTTTGGGAGGTACACAAGAGATAGTTTTGGCTGCCCCTCTCTTTCAGCTGTTTTGTAACTAGAGGCCCGATGCATGGATTCGTGCACTGGTGGAGTCCCTCAGTCTGGCCTGCACCCCCTCGCAATCAAGAACTCCTTGGGGAATGTCAGAGAGCTGGTTTTGGCCCAATCCCCGAAGGCCAGGCTGAGGGACCCCACCGGTGCACGATCGGGGCCGGGGAGGGATTCCCAGGAAGTCTCCAGGGTGTGTCCAGCCCATCTTGCCCAGTCCTGATCAGCTGGACCCCAGCAGCAAGCTATCCTACCGGTTGGAGCGTCTGCCCCATGGTGGTCAGTGCGCATCACAGCGACTGGTCAGACGGTTGAACAGTCGGGCACTGAGCATATTAAGCTTTTCTTATATAGGATAGCAACCAAAGTCTAAAAATTCAGCTTTGCCTGACATTTTCGGATTTGTCTTTATTTATTTATTTATTTATTTATTTTAAATTTATTTATTTTTAAAAATATATTTTATTGATTTTTTACAGAGCAGATGGGAGAGAGATAGAATGTCAGAAACATCGATGAGAGACATCGATCAGCTGCCTCTTGCACGCCCCCTACTGGGGATGTGCCCACAGCCACGGTACATGCCCTTTACCGGAATCTAACCCGGGACCCTTCAATCTGCAGTCCAACGCTCTATCCACTGAGCCAAACCGGTCTCGACGGATTTGTCTTTTTAAAAATATATATATTTTATTGATTGTTTTTTACAGAGAGAAAGGAAGAGGGTTAGAGAATTAGAAACATGGATGAGAGAGAAATATCCATCAGCTGCCTCCTGCACACCCTTCACTGGGGATGTGCCCGCAGCCAAGGTCCATACCCTTGACCGGAATCGAACCTGGGACCCTTCACTCCGCAGGCCGACGCTCTATCCACTGAGCCAGACCAGTTTCGGCTGGATCTGTCTTTCTGAGTGTGGAATTTTAGACTGGGAATCATTTCTTCGGAATCATGAAGGCATTTTTCTTCCCCCATGGTTTCCCACCGGTCAGGGATGCCAGCTGGACGGTCCAGTCTGCTGTACGCGGTTTGGTTTAGTTTGTTTGTTGATCCCTGAAAACGTCCAGGCTCTCCCCGGTACCCGGGTGTTCTGAATCATTGTGACGACGTGACACGCACCTCTTTCTATCCCGTGACTTGGGAGGGGCCCTCTCCGTGCTGACCTCTGACCTCTGACCCAGGTCCTTTCGTTCCGGGAAACTGCCTCTTGCTGTTTCTTCGATGCCACCTTCTCTCCGGTTCCTTTTCCTCTCTGTCGCGTGCTGCAGCTCCCGACTCGAGCGTCTAGTTTCGTGGTGGGCAAACTGCAGCTCGCGAGCCACCTGCGGCTCTCTGGCCCCTGGAGGGTGGCTCTTCCACAAAATTACCACGGCCCGGGGCCAGACTATGTTGAAGAAGTGGTTTTAGAAGAAGCTTACGTTTAAAAAATGCGGCTCTCCGAAGAAATGTCCATCGTCGTCCTGTTGACAGTTGGCTCTGTGGACTGAAGAGTTTGCCCACCACTGGTCTAGTTTCCTTGTCTATTCTTATTCTCTTTTCATTTCTGACTCTTTATGCTCATTATAAATGTGTGTTCGATGTATTATGGGTATTTACATATGTTTTTGTTGCTCTCAGAGAGGAAGGGAGAGGGAGAGAGAGAAACATCCATGAGGAGAGAGAATCACGGATCAGCTGCCCCCTGCACGCCCCATCCTGGGGACACAGCCTGCAACCCAGGCCTGTGCCCTGACCGGGAAGCGAACCCGGGACCCTTCAGTCTGCAGGCCGACGGGCTACCAAACTGGCTAGCGCTTTCTCATCTCGAAAACAAGGGACCCAGCTCACATCTCCCCACGTAAATGTTTAGCGACCCACATGATTCCTTTTATATATGTGTATATATAAATATTTTTATCTCAGAGAGGAAGGAAGAGAGAGAGAGAGAGAGAGGCATCAGCGATGAGAGAGAAGCATGAATCACCGCCCCCTGCACGCCCCACACTGGGGATCGAGCCTGCAACCTGGGCCTGCGCCCTTGACCGGAATCAAACGCCGGGACCCTTTGGTCTGCAGGCCGACGCTGTATCCACGGACCCACACAGCAAGGGCCCCTTCTCTGTCTCAATGACAGTCTCCCTCATGCCCCCTTCCTTCCTGTGGGAGGGCAGTTGGAGGGAAAGAGTGGCTTCATGCTTACAGCTACAGGAACATGACAACGAGGATCATTTCCATTGGAAAGAGAGGGACGCTGAGGGCTGGGGGCCAGCCTTGGGACACCATCCCATTATCACCCAGGAGGGCCCCAGGAGAGGAAGCGTGGAGAGCCGGGGGGGTGGGGTGGGGGGGACAGGGTGTCTGGTTGGGGTGCCCTAGGTGAGTCAGATGGAGCGTGTGGGAGGCAGGGCTGCGGAAAGAGGAAGGCTGGGGCCCCCCACCCAGAGAAGGCCTCGCAGGAGCAGCATGTGAGTCAGCTCGCCACTGCAGTGTTCCTCCTTTTCATGTCCACACCTCCCCCTTCCGTCCCCCCCAGACCCACCGTGGAGCTGAGGGAAGGAGAATGGAGCTCGGGAAGTCAGCGTGGGCTGGCTCCCACTCCGGCGTGCTTGCCTCAGGTTTAGGACGGGTAGCTGGCTCCTGCTTGGCAGGGGTCACAGGTCGTGGGATGTGCTGCAGACGCCAAATGCACCAGGGGCCGAGCGTCTGTGGCCCCTTGAGGCCGCGTGTCCGTCCGCCTTCCTCTCTGCCGTCTGCCCCGGGAACCACCTGGGCGGGCTGCACCAGCTCAGCCTCCGGGCTGGAGGGCTTTGTGGTGGATTCGAACCCTGGGTCCTGCACCAGGGGGTGGAAAGAGGGAAGGAGAAGGAACTCGGGGTGTACCTGCCCCCGAAGCCTCCTTGCAATCTGTTCCCTGGCCTCTCAGCAAAGGCGACTTGCTTGTCCCAGGACCTATATACAGGCCCGCCCCTAACTGCCCTCCCCTGCAGGCCTGGTCCCTCCCAACCGCCCTCCCCTGCTGGCCCTCTTGTGGCGGCCATCTTTGTGTGTTGGGGTGACGGTCCAGTTGCATATCACCTCTTTATCCTGTCGGATGGCTTTTGATGTCTTAGTCCAGCTCCCCAGGCGGATCCGCACACACAGGGGCACGGGGAGGGAGGAGTGCATTCTCGGAGTAAGATCCCGAGAGAAGCAGCTTCCTGCTTGGCCGGGTACGGCCGGTCACCCGTTTCACCCACTCATCTACCTGTCACAGGACGACGGAAGCCCAGCTTATAAAACACGATTGTAAAGCGCCCGGCAACATCGCAGCCCAGAAAAGGCCACACGCCCTCCAGGCAGGGCCTGTCTTTCCGGTTTGCATGAGAGGTGCATGGGGTGACAGCGACGCAAACGCTAAGCCTTTTTCTCTTCCCTGTGTGCACGGGCGGGTGTGTGTGTGGGGGTGCAGCTGCCTTGCTGGGGCCAGCTCTTTCTAATCCCACTCGACTTAAAAAAAAAACCTTCCTTGCACCCTCACAGGAGCGGCTCCTTGGCTAGAGCATCCATCGGCCTGAGGACGAAAGGGTCCCGGGTTCAATTCCGGTCCAGGGCACGTATCTGGGTGCAGGCTCCCCCTGAGCCGCCCCGGCCAGGCATCCCTCCGATACGTCCTGACGTCACTGTGCAACGACTTGCTCTGCGGGAGAGGAAGGATGGGTGTGAGCGGCCCTGGCCTGCCCTGGAGAATGTCTTTCATGTACGGGAGGTGCCTGGGGGGGCGGGGTTCGGAGGTTCCGTCCCAGGCAGTGACACAGGGGACACGCACACCCTCCGCCCTGTTTCGTGGGGCCCAGGTGAGTCTCCCCGAAGCATCCCGGAAGGGAACCGGAGTCTTCTCCGATACAGTCTGCGCATGGCACCCTGCTTTGCCTGACTCCAGGACTGGTTTTGAGATTTCCGATGTCTGGCAAGTTGGGGAGCAAGGAGGAAGGCGGGCCAGGAGGTGCTGGTCAGAGGTAAAAGCTTTGATTCCTTAATTTTGGGGCAAATCACCTGGAAAGGTGGTGGTGACGGGGGGTGTGGCGGGGGGGGTGGAGGACAGGACATCTCGGCTGAGTTGCCTTTGAGAACCGTGCTATCCTTCTCCGCTAAACGTTTAGCAGATAAAGACACCGATTCCACTTTCCGCTTGCATTTTACAAAGAGCTGGGTATGTTCAGGAAAGAAAGATGTTGAGAGAGATCTCAGGCCTTTTGTCTTCAATCTGGCAGATTGCCTTTTAAAACAGGTTTTATTGAATTTGAGAGAGAAAGAGAGAGAGAGAGAGAGAGAGAGAGAGAGAGAGAGAGAGAGAGAGAGAGAGAATGCAGACGGGAGGTGGAGAGGGAAACATGGATTGGCTGCCTCCTGCAAGCCCCCTACTGGGGATGGAGCCCGAAACCCCGGGCCTGTGCCCCGACCTGGAATTGAACCGTGACCTCCTGACTCCGAGGTCGACACTAAATTCCTGAGCCTCCGGGGGCCGGGCCAGGCTGATTTTAAGTGGATCATTTTGTAAGGCCCAGGAATGCTGTTATAAATATGCAAATGGCCGTTGGCAGAGAAAAGGTTCCCCACCCCTGGTTTACATAAACATATGCCCAAGATAAAGCGTCTACAACATCCTCCTTTTCGGTAACTCTAAACAAATCGTAAGCAAATCGTGTCCCTACAAGTGTGTGAACCTTTTATCTCAGGCCTGTCAGAATAGATAAAGGAACCTCTCGGGCTGGGTCGGCTTAAAGCACCGGTTTAATGAGATTTGTTTGGGGTCAGGCAGGCGTGGCTCGGGGGTTGAATGTTGACCTAGGAACCAAGGAGGTCATGGTTTGATGCCTGGGATGCGGGGCGTGCAGGAGGCAGCCTATCAAGGATTCTCTCTCCTCGTTGATGCTTCCCTCTCTATCTCCCTTCCTCTATGAAATCAATATGCATATGAAATAAGGTAGCAATCACCTCCGGTAAAACTGCTGACACTTGACCCTGCGATTCTGCTTAACACAAAAAGGGTCGTTAATCCAGCTTCCAGCTTGAGACCTTGGGGCCCTCTGTAGACCAGACCAGAATCATGAAGGAGTGACCCAGCGACGCCAGGAGTTGAGCTGTACTATCCGCTTTTGCAAGATAGGACTACATCTCCACGTCTAGCAAAATACATGGTTAGAGATAAGGAGCAGCAACAGAGCCAATCATAGTCCGCTGTAACTTCCCCAGCCCAGATACGACCCTGAGAGCTGTTCTCGGAACTTAGAACAATGAAAGCTTATAGTGAAGACCCGATAAAAGGACTGCCTGCACCCGGAACAGGGCGGCTGTGTTTGGTCTCCACCGGCGTGTGGTGCCCTCCGACCGTCCTGGCCAGTTTTTCAATAAATCCTCGCTCGCTTATTTCCAACGTAACCGCCTCCGTGGTCATTTGCAACTGGTCGTGGAAGTTGCCCCCCAACACACACTCATATATATATATATATATATATATATATATATATATATATATACATATGCAAGTCTTTATATATATGTATATATATATATATGCATACATATACATACATATCTATACATATATATGTATACATCCACACAAACACACATATCTATATATATAAAAGCCTAAGTAACCATTATGGTGGAGTGACCGATCTCTATGATATGCACTGAGCAGGCAGGCAGATGAGCAGTTAGGAGTGAGCAGGCAGGCAAGTGAGTGGTTAGGTGCAAGCAGGCAAGCAGGCAGACAGGCAGGTGAGTGGTCCTGGATTGTGAGAGGGATGTCTGACTGCAGGGATTGGGCCTACCCTGGCAGACATCCCCCGAGGGGTCCCAAATTGCGAGAGGGTGCAGGCTGGTCTGAGGCACCACCCCACCCCCATGCGTGAATTTGGTGCACCGGGCCGCTAGTATATATTATAAAAGACTTGTTTGGTGTGTGCATATATAGTATTTTCCTTTCGTAGCCTGTATCACAGAGGTGTAATATGCAAACGGTCTTTACGCCGTGAAGCGTAACGAGCGGATCACGGATCAGCAGGAGGGAGGGGCCATGAGCTACAAGTGGGCGGCAGAGAGCCACAGGAGGGGGCAGGGCGGCAAGCTATTTGGGGGGGGGGGGACAGAGGGGACAGAGGGAGCTACAGGAGGGCTGCAGCGAGTTACTGGCCGGCTACTGGCACACGGTTGGTGCTCAGGGCTACTAGCACTTACATAGATTTAAAAACTAACCGTGATCACGCAGAGCTATAGCTGTGGCTCCCATCCAGCCCGTGAGTGGGGGAAAACCTTTATGTTAACACTTCCACAGCACACAGATCACAGGCTCCTCGGGCAGGCGTCCCCAGGTAGGGTTCCCCTCTGGGGAGGAGGATTAATTATAACGAAAGGAGAAGTTCTGGCCCTTGGGTAACCCCAGGGAGCAGAAGTGGTTTCCCGTTTGCAGAATGCGTCTGCAGGACCGTCACTGTTTGGGTGGAAACGGGTTTTATTTGGGGAGGAGTGGGGGGAGGATGTGTGCGGCACCGTTCGCCTGACTGTGGAACTGAAACGCACAGAGTCGTCTCTGAGGTGGACGGGATCTGCAGCGCTTTTAAACACGTGTGACCGCCGGGGCATCAGTCCCATCCTGCCAACGCGGGAACGGAGACGCCGAAATGTCTCCGTGTGACAGGCTACGCCGGCAGGTCAAACTCATCCGTCCACGGAGCCGGCTATCAACGGTGTGACGACTGGAACTTCTTTCGAGAGCCACATTTTTTAATTCATGAATTAAGATAGGTTTTAAATATGTTTTTATCGGCTTCAGAGAGGAAAGGAGAGGGAGAGATAGAAACATCCACGATGAGGATCACGATCAGCTGCCTCCTGGGGACCGAGCCCGCAACCCGGGCCTGTGCCCTTGACCCGAATCAAACCGGGACCCTTCAGCCCGCCCGCAGGCCGACGTTCTATCCACCAAGCCAAACCAGTTAGGGTGAGAGCCAAATATTTTAAACGTAAACTTCTTCTAAGGCCACTTCTTCAACATAGACTCGCCCAGGCCCCGGGGTATTTTGTGGAAGAGCCACACTCCAGCGGCCAAAGAGCCGCATGTGGCTCGAGAGCCGCAGTTTGCCGACCATGGGGCTAATGCATACTGGCCCATTCCCCCCTCCACCCCACCCCCCGGCCCCTTCCAAGTTCCTCATGAGGTCCTATCTGCATTGTGGACAATTAAGGCCCTAGTGAGCCCTAACCGGTGTGGCTCAGTGGATAGAGCGTCGGCCTGTGGACTGAAGGGTCCCGGGTTCGATTCCGGTCAAGGGCATGGACCTTAGTAGCGGGCACATCCCCAGTGGGGGGTGTGCAGGAGGCAGCTGGTGGATGTTTCTCTCTCATCGATGTTTTTAACTCTCTCTACCTCTCCCTTCTCCCTGTAAAAAAAAATCACTAAAACGTAAAATAATAATAATAATAATAATAATAATAATAATAATGATAATAAGGCCCTGGGCATGCCTTGCCCCTGGCTGATCCCCCACCTTGGGCAAGACCATTCAGCGCCGGGCGACACCCAGTTTCCTTTCAGGCTCCTGGGCCTCCGAGGTTTGGCGTTGGGCTCGGACCTGCCCTGACTCACCCTCTGCAAACCACATGCCATTTCCTCCCCGCCTCCCACCTTCAGCGAGAACTGGGTCGGAAGCCGCTGCCCCGTCCGGGTGACTGACGGAGTCCAGGCATGCTGGGTTGGTCAGCCCCGTGGGAGAAGCCTCCGGAAGGTGTCCCCGCGGGTGTCCAGCCCTGGACGGTCCGTGGAAGGTTCTCCAGGAGACTCTTCCTTATGTCTTCTCCCCGGAGCCTGAGGATGAAGGCGCAGAAGAGGGGGGGACCTGTGAGGTGGTCACGCTTGCTGCCTGCGTGCCGTCACCTGCTCCCCTCTTGCCCCTGCTGTGACATGTTGGCTGTGTCTAGTGGCCCCCAGGCCTCTGGCCACAGTGACCCCCAAGGCCTTCCATTCACACGCCGCTGTGAGTGTGTCCAAAGCATAGTCCTCCCCCTTGGCTGGTGTGGCTCAGTGGATAGAGAGTGGGCCTGCAGAATGAAGGGTTCCGGGTTCGATTCTGACCGAGGGCACACACCCAGGGTGCGGGCTCCATCCCCAGTGTGGGGCGTGCAGGAGGCAGCCCACCCACAATCCTCTCTCCTCACCCATGTCTCTCTTTCTCCCCCTCTCCCTCTCCCTTCCCCTCTGGCATCCATGAAAACAACAGAAACAAGCAGAGGCAGCCTGAACACAGGCACAGAACAAACAACAAACCCCAAACCGAAATGACAAAACGGGTCTGCAACACCCCCTTTGTGTGCACCCCGTCCTGTTGCACACCCCGATCCGGGAGGACCCTGGGTGGCCTAGTTGACAGGTGCATGTGGAGGCTCTGAAATGTGGAGGGAGCTGGGGGGGGGGGGGCGCCTTGGATTGCACACTGGGGTCCCAGCTCCTGAGGCCCCTGGGTGGCCTATTTGACAGGTGCACGTGGGTGGGTGGGTGGGTGGGGTTGTGGTGGGAATGTGGAGGGGATGGGGGGGGGCGTCTTGGATTGCACACTAGGGTCCCAGCTCCTGAGGCCCCTGGGTGGCCTATTTGACAGGTGCACGTGGGTGGAGCTCTGGAATGAAGAGGGGGGGGTTTGGGGGGGTCCTAGCTCCTGGGGCCCCCTGGGTGGCCTATTTGACAGGTGCACGTGGGTGGAGCTCTGGAATGAAGAGGGGGGGTTTGGGGGGGGTCCTAGCTCCTGGGGCCCCCTGGGTGGCCTCTTTGACAGGTGCACGTGGGTGGGTGGGTGGGGTTGTGGTGGGAATGTGTAGGGGATGAGGGGGGGTGTCCTGGGTTGCACGCTGGGGTCCCCAGGCCCTGGCCGGATGGGTGAACAAGAGGGGGGACCAGGCTGCCCAGGTTCCCCAATCCAAAGCCGGAGCCCCTGGGTGGCCAAAGGGTGACATTGAAGCCGGAAACTTGTCCTGTGCAGGGGACACCCCCAGCACCCCCAAGGCGCGCAGGGGGACCCAGCGCGCGGGACCTCCGCCTGCAAAACGCCGCCCGCGGGGCCAGCTTTGGGGGGCGCCGCTCGGGAGCTCGGACCCCGGACACGATCGGGGGCTGGGGGGGGGGTCAGGTGCCAGGTGCGCCCCTGGCCCCGCCCGGCCCCTGGCCCCGCCCCCGGCCCCGCCCACTTCCTGGTCGGCGGCGGCGCAGGAACCCAGGCCCCAGGCGGCGGGGACACGGGCGGCGCCCGCTGCTGTCACAGAGGCCGCGGCCGGCCGGGCGGGCGGGCGGAGGGCGGCGGGCGGCGGGGACACGGCCCCAGCGCCCCCCGAGCGGCGCCCCGACATGTGAGCATGGACAGCAGGACGCGGTGAGTGCGCGCTAGGCCCGGGCCTGGCCGTCCCCGGGGTCCCCGGGCTCCGGGCGGCTCCCGGCGGCTCCCGGCGGGTCTGCCCCGGGGGATCCCCTGTTCCCCCCCGCGTCTGCCGGCACCCGCGCCCCCGAGCCCGCCCGGGCCCCGCGATCGGTGCGGGGACCTGCAAGCCGGCTGCCCCTGCGCCGTCTGCCCGCAGCCCGGCTCCGCTCCAGCGGCTGCAGGAGGGCGACCCGTGGATGAGGATTGTGCTTCCTGGTCTCTCTCTCTCTCTCTCTCTCTCTCTCTCTCTCTCTCTCTCTCTCTCTCTCCCTCTCCCTCCCACTCTCTCTCTCTGTCTCTCTCTCTGTCACTCTCTCATCTCTCTCTCTGTCTCTCTCTGTCACTCTCTCATCTCTCTCTCTCTCTCTCTCTCTCTCCCCCCCCTCCCCCTCTCCCTCTCCCTCTCCCTCTTCCTCTCCCTCTCCCTCTCTCTCTCTCTCATCTCTCTCTGTCTCTGTCTCTCTGTCTCTCTCTCTCATCTCTCTCTGTCTCTCTCTGTCTCTCTCTGTCTCTGTCCTGTCTCTCTGTCGCTGCCTCTCATCTCTCATCTCTCTCATCTCTTTCTCTCTCTCTCTCTCTCTCTCTCCCTCTCTCCCTCTCTCTCCCTCTCTCTCCCTCTTTCTCTCTCTCTGTCTCTATCTCTCTGTCTCTGTCTCTGTCTCTGTCTCTGTCCTGTCTCTGTCTCTGTCTCTCTGTCGCTGTCTCTCATCTCTCTCTCTCTCTCTCTCTCTCTCTCTCTCATCTCTGTCTGTCTGTCTCTCCCCTTAAACTTACTTGGCAAAGAAATTCCTTGTTTCTCTTATTCCACCCCCCCTTTTTTATTTACCAACCCCTCCTGTTCCAGACTTTATTTATTCATTTATTTTTAAAAATATACTTTATTTTATTTTTTTTAAAAACCTATTTTATTGGTTTTTTACGAAGAGGAAGGGAGAGGGATAGAGAGTCAGAAACATCGATGAGAGAGAGACATCCATCCGCTGCCTCCTGCACACCCCCCACTGGGGATGTGCCCGCAGCCAAGGTCCATGCCCTTGACCCGAACTGAACCCGGGACTTTCAATTCATGAAAAACGGTGTATATCTGTGCGGCTGGGAAAGGCTTCTCCGATGTCACAGGTGTCCCCACCGGGGGCAGGATTTCACGTCTGCCCCCTCAGAGAGACACGGGGCAGGGACATCAGGGGAATTCTGCAGCTGGAACCGTTTTCTGCAGAGTTTGGACATTCGGGGCTGGGGGGCGGTGATGGCAAAAATCCCCTTTGGGCCATTGGCTCGATGGTGCCCGGGGACTTCACCGGGGTCAGGGTCTGACCACTGGGAGGGGGGCACAGCGGGGGACCCCGGAACTGAGCGTCTGCTGGCAAATGAATTGATAGGGCCGGTCACTTCCTGTTTCTAGATTCTTGTCTTGATAATATTTAAAAAAAGAAGAAGAAGAAGGAGAAGAAGAAAAAGAATGTGTACTCGGGAGCCAGGCAGGGTCTGATGAGACAGAAGGCCTCCCTTCCCGGGGAACCTGACACGGATGGACGCTTCGGTCACGTGGCCTGTGGTGTCAGACTTGCATCTCTTATCTGCTGGCAGAAAGAGATCAAAACAGGACTCCGTTTTTGTGTGTGTTTTTTAAAATATATATTGTATTGACTTTTGACAGAGAGGAAGGGAGAGGGAGAGAGAGTTAGAAACATCGATGAGAGAGTAACATCGATCAGCTGCCTCCTGCACACCCCCCCACTGGGGATGTGCCCGCAACCAAGGTCCATGCCCTTGACCGGAATCGAACCCGGGACCCTCGAGTCCGCAGGCCGACGCTCTATCCACTGAGCCAAACCGGTCAGAGAGAGGACTCTTGTTTTGAAAGAAAGAAAAAAGAAACAAGAAGTGTCTCCCTAGATTTCAGTTCAGTTTTTGGGGACGTCTCGGTGGGACGTCCGAGAAGCGGGTACAGAAGCGGGTGTCGGCGTGGGAAAGTGGGACGCGCAGGCAGGTGTGTGTGTCCTCCACCTCCCCACCCCCCCCCCCCCGCTCCCCCAGATAAGGGATGGAGAACGAGGCTGGTCACGGTGGCCTGGCCTTCTCTGTGTGTGTCATCCGCTGCTGGGAATGCGCCCCAGTGGCGTCATGACGTGTCCAGAGAAGTATGTGCCGAGCGTGTCTCCGGAGGAGGGTGACCGGCGGCTGACGGCGACCTGGAAGGGGCGGGCGGATCCGGGGTTCTCCTGACATGGCGAGGCGTGCTGTGTGCGCAGGGCGGGTGGAGACGGGGAGGGCCGTGTGGCTTCCGTGTAGATTCCGTGCAATAAAGACGATGCGTTTAAATATATATATATATATTAAAAAAGCTTATATTTAAGAATATATCGTAAAGATATATATTTAAATTGATTTCAGAGAGGAAGGGAGAGGGAGAAAGAGAGAGAGAGAGAGAGAGAGAGAGGGAGAGAGAGAGAGGGAAACATCCATTGATGAGAGAGAATCAGGGATTGGCTGCCTCCTGCATGCCCCACCCTGGGGATGGAGCCCGCACCCCGGGACTCGAACCCTGACCTCCTGGTTCATAGGTCAGTGTTCAACCCCTAGGCCACACGGGCCAGGGGAAACGATGCTTTTCATTCACGTACCACTTCATTCTCTATAAGGCACTTTTCCGTTGTGTTTGATTTACTTGAGCCTCACAATTTCATTCATTTGATGCTCACCATTACCCTGTGCTGCGGACGAGGCCCCTCGGAGGGGAGAACACAGGCTCAGAGGTGGGATGTTTGGCCCCGCGTCTCGGGGGCCCCCCTCCCGGAGCCTCCCCTGTTTCTTAAGTTGTTTGAAGTTGGAAAACAACAACAGCAAAACGGCATTCCCGCCGCACTTACTGCGGCGCCGGCCCCGCGCGGCCCCGACCGGGACAGAACCAGACCCCCTTTCCGAGCCGTGGACACGAGGGCCTCACCGAGACCCGGACGCGGGTCCTGAGACGGGACTGTAACGACGCTCTTTTTTCTTCCTTTAGGGAAAACCCAGAAAGAACCTTTGACTTGGTCGTGAACGTGAAATGCCACGCCGCCGAAGGGGAAGGTACGTGCGTGCCTGCGTGCGTGCGTGTGTACGTGTGTGTGTGTGTACATGCGTGTGTGTACGTGTGTGTATGTGTGTGTGTGTGTACGTGTGTGTGTGTGAATGTGTGTATGTGTGTGTATGTGTGTGTATGTGTGTGTGTGTGTGTGTACGTGTGTGTGTGAGTGTGTGTGTGTGTGTGTGAGTGTGTGTGTGTGTGTGTGTGAGTGTGTATGTGTGTGTGAGTGTGTGTGTGTATGTGTGTGTGTGTGTGTGAGTGTGTGTGTGTGTGTGTGTGAGTGTGTGTGTGTGTGTGTATGTGTGTGTGAGTGTGTGTGTGAGTGTGTGTGTGTGTGTGTGTGAGTGTGTGTGTGTGTGTGTGAGTGTGTGTGTGTGTGTGTGAGTGTGTGTGTGTGTGAGTGTGTGTGTGTGTGTACGTGTGTGTGTGAGTGTGTGTGTGTGTGTGAGTGTGTGTGTGTGTGTGTGTGAGTGTGTGTGTGTGTGTGTGAGTGTGTGTGTGTGTGTGTGAGTGTGTGTGTGTGTGTATGTGTGCGTGTATGTGTGTGTATGTGTGTGTGTATATGTGTGTGTGTGTGTACGTGTGTGTGTACGTGTGTGTGTGTGTCTGTACGTGTGTGTGTGTGTGTCTGTGTGTGTGTGTGAGTGTGTGTGTGTGTGTGTATGTGTGCGTGTATGTGTGTGTATGTGTGTGTGTATATGTGTGTGTGTGTGTACGTGTGTGTGTGTGAGTGTGTGTGTGTCTGTACGTGTGAGTGTGTGTGTGAGTGTGTGTGTGTGTGTGAGTGTGTGTGTGTGTGTGTGTGAGTGTGTGTGTGTGTGTGTGAGTGTGTGTGTGTGTGTGTGAGTGTGTGTATGTGTGTGTATGTGTGTGTGTATATGTGTGTGTGTGTGTACGTGTGTGTGTGTGTGTCTGTACGTGTGTGTGTGTGTGTGTGTGTGTGTACATGCGTGTGTGTGTACGTGTGTGTGTGTGTGTGTGTGTGGTCCGTTCCCAAGGCGACCGGGTCTGTCCCAGCGCGTGCCCGGGTGGTGAGGCATGAGGATGCCGACTGTGGGGGTCCTCGCACCCCCCGGCTCGCGTCGCTGGGAGTGAAATCGACGCCGGGGACCGGACCCGCGCTGGCCGCGATCCTGAGTGTCGAGTGTGCGGCTTTGGTCTCCGTGGGCGTGGGACACGCCGCTCCCGGCGTGGCCGTCCTGTGGGTGCTCGGTTTCACTTCCTCTCATGCCTCTTCGGCAAGGGAGCTCCTTCTTCAAACACCGGCCCAGGCCCGCCCGCCCGCCCGCCGGCGTGGCTCCCGGGCTGAGCGGCGACCTCGGCACCAGGAGGTCAGGGTTCGATTCCCGGTCGGGGCACAGGCCCGGGTTGCGGGCTCGGTCCCCACTGTGGGGCGTGCGGGAGGCAGCTGATCTGTGATGTTCGCTCATCACGGATGTTTCTAGCTCCCACTTCTTCTCTCTCTAAACGCAATAAAAAAAAATATGAAAAATAGCCCTACCCGGTTTGGCTCGGTGGATGGAGCGTCGGCCTGCGGACTGAAGGGTCCTGGGTTCGATTCCGGTCAAGGGCATGGACCTTGGTTGCGGGCACATCCCCAGTTGGGGGTGTGCAGGAGGCAGCGGATCGATGTTTCTAGCTATCCCTCTCCCTTCCTCTCTGTAAAAAAAGAAACCAATAAAATATATTTTTAAAAAATGTAAAACATAATAAATAGATCAAACGCCAGTGAAAACTCTCCGCCAGTCCAGTCCTCATGGCCGAGGAACAGCCCCTTCTGGGGAATGACCTCACTGGCCAGCCCTGGTGCAGGGAGGGAGGGAGGGAGAGAGGGAGGGAGGAAGGGTGGGAGGGAGGGAGGGAAGCAGGTGTGGGACATGCCTGGGAAGGATTTCAGCTGTCTGTCCCATGCAATTTCCTGAAAAGACAAGAGTCCTTTGTGAAGGTTATTTTGTTCCTCCCCTGTCCCCACTTTTGTCTGTGTGTGTGTGTGTGTGTGTGTGTGTGTGTGGAGAATGAGGGTTATATTCCTAATTCGTTCCTTTTCAATGTGTCCTGTGGGACGTTTTCATTGGGACGGGCGATGAGATTTCCCTGGCCCAGAGGTCGGCAAACTCATTAGTCCACAGAGCCAACTACCAACAGGGCAACGACGGGCATTTCTTTTGAGAGCCAATCTTTCTAAACTTCAAATGTATAGGTGGGCACACTGTTATTAACTTAATCAGGGCCCTCCTTCCGTCCCACTGTACGTGCGCGCCCGCACCTGGTATTTTGTAGGAGAGCCACACTCGAGGGGCCAAAGAGCCGCAGGTGGCTCTCGAGCCACGGTTTGCCGACCTCGGCCCTGGCATGGGCTCGGCCCTCGACACGTGACACGTAGGTGTGGACCTGGGGAGGTGAGCCCTCTATTCTTGGTGCAAAGGCGGCCGACCCTCTGAGCTGTAGACGCTGGCCAGCAATTATATGCCTTAAAAAAAAAAAAAAGCAATTATATGCCTTTATTTAAAAAAAGAAGTCATATGCCCATAAGCAATTTGGAGCTGCCCACCTTAAAATAGAGGCGCCCGTCCCAGCTGTGCCAACAGGGCCGGGGCTGATGTGAGGCAGGAAGTTGACTTCGCACAGGGTCCGGGTTCGACCAGCTCCGGCTGCTGCACGCTGGCCGCCTGGGGCCATGGCTGTTTCTGCCATGTTTGTGCATTTTAATTTCTGTGCGTCTGCGGACATACGTGAGAAATTCATACCTAGCTATAGTTGTTTTATTTTCATTTTTTATTTTTCTATAGAGTGGAAGGGAGAGGGATAGAAAGTCAGAAACATTGATAAGAGAGAAACATCCATCAGCTGCCTCCTGCACCCCCCCCCCCCATTGGGGATGTGCCCGCAGCCAAGGTCCATGCCCTCGCCCGGAATCGAACCCGGGACCCTTCCGTCCGCAGGCCGACGCTCTGCCCACTGAGCCAGACTGGTGAGGGCGGTGTAGTTTCTTTAGACACAGTTTAAAACATCAGTGAGGAGGGGGCCCACGGCCTCCGGTGATCTGTTGCTGCTGGAGGGCCGCCTCTCACAATCCCGAGGGCAGGTGTAAAGGTCATCGCGGGGCCGCCCGCTCTGTGCCGGTGGCGGGCGGGCCGTGACCTTTCCGTGGAGCCTGTGAGCGGCGGCTGCGTCCTCGCTCCCCCTGCCCAGGCCCATTTTTCGGGAACCGGTCTGTCCGGTTCTATTTTCCCACGTCGGCCTTGTCCTCTCTCCTTCGTCCTTTGGCTGTTCCTGTGGGAACTGCTGCGTATGAGAAACTCGTTGTGTGTGTGTGTGTGTGTGTGTGTGTGTGTGTTTTAAAAATATCTTTTTATTAAAGACCAGTGGCCCGGTGCACGAAACTCGTGCACGGCGGCGGGGATGCGGGGGTGGGGAAGCGGGGTTGGAGAGGGGTGTGTCCCTTAGCCTGGTCTGCATCCTCTCTAATCTGGGACCCCTGTGGGATCGGGCCTGAACCGGCAGTCGGACAACCCCCTCGCAATCCGGGACTGCTGGCTCCTAACTGCTCACCTGCCTGCTTGATCTCCCCTAAAAACTCTGCCTGCTGGCCTGCTTGCCCCCAACGGCACCTCCCTGCCAGCCTGATCTCCCCCAACTGCCCTCCCTCTCCTGGCCTGGTTACCCCTAACCGCCTCTGCCTCGGCCCCCACCACCATGGCTTTGTGCGGAAGGACATCCGGAATGTGTCATGGTCTAATTAGCATATGACCCTTTTATTAATATAGATTTCAGCCGAGACCCGTTTGGCTCAGTGGACAGAGCGTCGGCCTGCGGACTGAAAGGTCCCAGGTTTGGTCACACGTACCTTGGTTGCGGGCACATCCCCAGTAGGAGGTGGGCAGGGGGCAGCTGATCGATGTTTCTGACTCTCTATCCCTCTCCCTTCCTCTCTGTAAAAAATCAATAAAATACATTAAAACAGAAAGGTTTCAGAGAGGAAGGGAGAGGGAGAGAGAGTGGGAGAAGCATCCATGATGAGAGAACACCACGGATCAGCTGCCTCCCGCACGCCCGCCCCCCCGACTGGGGATGGAGCCCACAACCCCGGCACGTGCCCTTGACCAGAATCGAACCGGGGACCCTTCCGTCCTCAGGCCGACGCTCTATCCGCTGAGCCACACCGGCTAAGGCGGTCCGACGTTTAATGAACTCACCCTCTAAGGCCTTGGCAGGGCCAGAACAAATTGTTTCTCGGGCCTCACACGGCCCTGGGGCCGGACGTTCCCCTCCCCCCCCCGACCTTAAAGCACCCCAGAGGCCCTTCCCACGCAGGAAGTGACCCGGAAAACCGTCTGTGTGCGTGAGGGTGCGTAGGGCCCTGGTACAAATCCTCCTGGACGATGAGGAAGCTTGCTGGCTATTTCGCAGAAGAGGAAGTCTACAAGTAGGTCCTGGGGGAATCCGGCCAGGAAGTTTCTTTCCCAGAACCCCCCAGCACCTCAGATCCCAGGAACTCATATTGCCCTGGGGGCCTGACCACCCCTAAAATAGACATTGGTGGTGTCGTGGCAGAGGGGAGGAGGGGTGGTACGATTCACTAAGCACCTGGCGAGGAACTGACCTCAGGAAATCAATCAGAATGCTCTTGGTGTGTCTGGGAGCAGCGCTGTGGCAGTCTGATGTTTTGGGGATCTGGGAGAGCCTCAGGTTGGTGTTGGCGAGGGCTGGTGATGTGACGGTGAGAAACTCGTCAGTCTTCTCTCATCCGCTTTTTAACGGGAATGGTTTCATTTTTTAAATATATTTAAAATGGTTTTATTTTTTAAATATATTTCATTGATTTTTTTTTTTTTCACAGAGAGGAAGGGAGAGGGTTAGAAAGTCAGAAACATCGATGAGAGAGAAACACTGATCAGCTGCCTCCTGCACACCTCCCACTGGGGATGTGCCCGCAGCCAAGGCACATGCCCTTGACCGGAATCGAACCCGGGACCTTTCAGTCCGCAGGACGACGCTCTATCCACTGAGCCAAACCGGCCAGGGCAAGATCTTTTTAATTTTATTATTTACTTATTACGTATTTCATTTTTCTTATTTATTATATTTTATTGATTTTTTTCACAGAGAGGAAGGGCGTGGGATAGGGTTAGAAACATGGATGAGAGAGACACATCGCTCTGTCCCTAGAGCCACACCGATTCTGGCGAGATTCCGGTTGTCTCATGGGGACGGTTTGAAATCCTTTCACCTCTCCCGAGCCACGAGGGTCAGAAATGGCTCCGGAGACCCGCGATCCTCCCCGCCATGTTGGCTAGCCGTCCGTCCGTCTGTCTGTCAGGGTCTCGGCTGTTGACCCAGCCCGCGATCACCTCCTTGGGATCCGGATTTGGCCGCGTGCGTGCGTGCGTGCGTGCCAGAGACATTGCACGGGGCTCGCCCGGCGGGATGGTTAGCGTAGATTGCCCCCCTCACAGCCCCGGCATCAAACCGTGACCTTCTGCTTCATAGGTGGACACAACCCCTGAGCCACGCGGCCTGAGACCAGAAGCCAGGCCGGCGGGTCCTGCCCCAGCCCGCCTCCCCCTGCCCCAGCCCGCCTCCCCCTGCCCCTGGTTCACAGAGGCCTTTCCAAGCCGTCCGCCCTCGGGCGGGGGGGGGGCGTCTTGCCCGTAGGGGTCCTGTGGCCCCGGAGCACCAGGCTCAGCATGCACCGCGTCCCTGACAGAACACGCGGCGTGCTGACACGCAGACGGACGCTGGGTCCGAGCCTCTGCTGGCCCTGCGTCCAGGAGGCTTCGGATCGGCGGTTCTCCGCCCTCCTAACGCCCCGACCCTCTGATCCAGCTCCTCGCGGCGTGGTGAGCCCCCCAACCGTAACATTATGCTCGTGGCCACTTCATCGCCGTCATCTTGCTGCTGTTAGTGAATCGTCACGTGAACGTCTGTGTTTTCCGACGGTCTTGGGCGACCCTGCTAGCGGCTCTCCGCCTGTGGCTCACCCTGCTGTGGCGCCTGAGACCGTCGGAAAACGCAGACGCTCACATCACGATTCACAACGGCGGCAACGTCACAGCGACCAAGTAGCCACGAAGATGGTTTCACGGTTGGGGGTCACCACGACGCAGGGAGCTGGATTAGAGGGGCTGAGGATCTGGAAGGCGGAGAAGCGCGGCTCTGGGTGTCCGGAAGGAAGGGCTCAGTGCAGCCCGGCCCCGGCGGGGAGGGGTCCCCGGCGGGACCCAGGAGATCGGACAGAGGCTCGGTGCCCCGCACGGGACCGGTGAGCGCCGATCGGCACTGCCGGGAGCTGCCGGCCCGGAGCGACCCCCCCCCCCCGCGTGAGTTGGCGTGACTGCGGCAGGGACGTTGGGCGTATGGGTCCGCGTGTGTCGTGGGCCGGGCTGTGTGGGGCCCCCCTCCGCTCAGCCTTTCCCCTTCAGGACCCACATCTTTCCTCTACATCAGCAGTCGGCCAACTGCGGCTCGAGAGCCACAGGCGGCGGCTCTTTGGCCCCTGGAGCGTGGCTCTTCCACAACATACCACGAGTCTGTGTGGAAGAAGTGGCGTTAGGAGAAGTTTACATTTTAAAAAAACGTGGCTCTCCAAAGAAATGTCCATCGTTGTGCTGTTGATATGTGGTTCTGTGGACGGATGAGTTTGCCCACCACTGCTCTAAACCACAGACTAGCTGGGACCTGCGCTATATTTTTATTTTTATTTTTATTTTTGGTGGTGGTTGTTTATCCTCGCGCAGAGGATATTTTCCCATTGATTTTCATTTTTATTATTATTTTTGTGTACATTATTGATTTTTACAGAGAGGAAGGGAGAGGGCTAGAGAGTTAGAAACATCGACGAGAGAGAAATACTGATCAGCTGCCTCCTGCACACCCCCCCCACTAGGGATGTGCCCGCAACCAAGGTACATGCCCTGGACCGGAATCGAACCCGGGACCCTTCAGTCCGCAGGCTGATGCTGTATCCACTGAGCCAAACCAGTCAGGGCTATATCATTTATTTTAAAATATAGTTTTATTGGTTTCAGAGGGGAAGGGAGAAGAATAGAGAGCTAGAAACATCGACGAGAGAGAAACATCCATCAGCTGCCTCCTGCACACTCCCTACTGGGGATGTGCCCGCAGCCAAGGCACATGCCCTTGACCGGAATCAAACCCGGGACCCTTCAGTCCGCAGGCTGACGCTCTGTCCACTGAGCCACACCGGTTAGGGCTCCACTGATGTTTAGAGAGAGTGAAAGGGATGTGGAGAGACAGAGAGAAACATCGATGTGAGAGAGACACACCGATGGGTTACCTCCTGCGTGCACCCTGATTGAAGTCCCCGCCCTTGACCGGAATCGAACCCGGGACCCTTCGGTCCACAGGGCGCCCAATGGAGCCAGACCGGCCGGGCTCGCTGTCTGTGTGCGGAGGCCGCCTTGAAACCCGTGTGCACCCACCCACACAGCCCAACGCCGGGGAGCCCCGACATTTAGAAGGCAGAGCTTTGGCGAGTCACGCGTGCACTGAAGTGGTTTAGGATGCTTTGCATGTGGCCCCATGTGGGGAAAAGGAGAAGCAAGAGAATCTGCGAGTGATATGCGGTTCTGGTGTGTGGCTGTGGCTGTGCGCTCATTCGAGAAGTCTCTCGGGCCCCCTGTCTGTCCGCGCACCCTGGATGGGGTCGAGTCATCCGGGCCGAACGGGTCCCCCGAGTCCGAGGGCCCCCTTTTCTCCACCTGCTGCCGGCCGGGGGCCACTGCCGGCGTGGCTTTGTGGAAGCGAGTCTGGGTGAGGGGCTGCCTCTGTTTCACGTAGAAAAGCTTTGACTTCGGCCGAAACCGGTGCGGCTCAGTGGATAGAGCGCCGGACTGCGGACGGAAGGGTCCCGGGTTCGGTTCCGGTCAGGAGCATGTGCCTTGGCTGCGGGCACATCTCCTGTGGGGGGTGTGCAAGAGGCAGCTGATCGATGTTTCTTTCTCATCGATGTTTCTAACTCTCTCTCCCTCTCCCTTCCTCTCTGTCAAAAATCAATTAAATATATTAAAAAAAGAAAAGAAAGAATAGGTTTGACTCCAGCTCGACTTTATATTTGGCTTCGGACAGCTGCACAGCGGTCGGCAAACCACAGCTCGAGAGCCACCGGCGGCTCTCTGGCCCCTGGGGCGCGGCTCTCCCACAAAACACCACGGCCCGGGCGAGTCTGTGTTCAAGAAGGGGCGTTAGAAGGAGTTTAAGTTTAAAAAATGTGGCCCTCCAGAGAAATGTCCATCGTTGTGCTGTTGATATCTGACTCTGCTGACTGATGAGTTTGCCGACCAGGGGCCTAGGAAAAGGGAAACCCCGTGTCACCCTGGCTGGTGTGGCTCAGGGGGTGAACCAGGAGGTCAGGGTTCGACTCCCGGTCGGGGCACAGGCCCGGGTTGCGGGCTCCATCCCCAGTGGGGGGCGTGCAGGAGGCAGCCGATCCGTGATTCTCTCTCTCGTCATCGGTGTTTCTGTATCTCTCTTCTTCTCCCTTCCTCTCTGAAATCTATAAATACATATACACATGTATATACATACTAGTGGCCCGGTGCATGAAATTCATGCCCATTAAAAGGGGATTCATTAGGAAATAACTTAATATTGCCCCTTGCCCTTTCTATATAATATGAACGAAAGAAAATTAGTAAAATGTATGTGAAAACCTTCCTCCTGTCAGAGTCTGGGGTGCACCATGGGACCCAGAGTCAAGTCCCTACCTATGCACATGTGCCTCAAAAGCACGTGAGACCAGACCTGGTTGCATCCCCCCCAAACCCCCCTCCCCTCCACACACACACACATTGGGTTACATCCAGACCTGGCCAGTCCCACCCTTGTCAAGCCCCCCCCCCCCCCCACCCCAGGGGCAGAGGGCATAGCCTCAGGTCCCCTGGCCCTGCACCAAGATGGCGGGGCAGGGGTGAGGGCGGAGTTCCTCCAATCCAGCACCGGGGTGCATCTTGAGGTCCCATGTCAAGCCCCATGCAGGCAAGGGAGGGCATAGCCTCAGGTCCCCTGCTGATTGCTCATTAAGGCTCCTTATGGGAACTTGGCCTCAGCTGTGGGTGCAGCTATCTTTGTGAGGAAGTGATGGCCAATTAGCATATTCCCTCGATATTAGATAGGATATATATATATATATATATATATATATTTAAAATCCCATTACAGTGTCAGTACCTGTTGATGATTATTTCGATCGGGATGCTGCGGAGTTTATGTAGGGAGTCCCCCCGAAAATGTACACACACACACACACACACACACACACACACACGCCGTGAGTAATTATAAAGGCATTGTGTATTAAAAGGCATTGCATTTTCAAAACTAAGCTCTCCGCTGTTCAAATATATATACGTTCTTGGTTGGGGCACCCTGTATTATTATTATTATTTTTTTAAAGAAATATATCTCATTGATTTTTACAGAGAGGAAGGAGAGGGATAGAGAGAAACATCGATGAGAGAGAAGCATCCATCAGCTGCCCCTCCTGCTCACTCTCCCCCCCCCCACTGGGAATCAAACCCACAACCTGAGCAAGTGCCCTTGACTGGAATCGAACCCGGGACGCTTTAGTCCACAGGCTGATGCTCTATCCACTGAGCCACACCGGTGAGGGGCCCTGTATTTCTTAACGGTTGGATTATAACTTGTATCAGTAGGTGCTTCTGTGGGTCACATGTTCTTTGTTTTTGCTGCTGGAATCCAAGGTGACTTCTGGGTTTTCCGGGTGAATGACCGCACGTCCCCCCCCTTCCCTTATCGGGGGTGGGGGGTGGGGTGCCTGATTCCCCCTCAGGGCGCAGGCCCCGGGGTTGCAGGCTCGATCCCCAGTAGGGGGCGTGCAGGAGGCAGCCGATCCATGGTTCTCTGTCATCACTGATGTTTCTATCTCTCTCTCTCCCTCTCCCTTCCACTCTGAAATCAATAAAAATATATTAAAAATAAATAAAGTGAAGTAAAGGCGGTGCTGTATCCCCAAGACCCGCATTTCAGATTTTAATAAAAATAGGTTCGATGCCCTGACCGGTGTGGCTCAGTGGATAGAGCGTTGGCCTGCAGACTGAAGGGTCCCGGGTTCGATTCCGGTCAAGGGCATGTAGCTCGGTTGCGGGCACATCCCCAGTGGGGGGTGTGCAGGAGGCAGCTGATGGATGTTTCTCTCTCATCGATGTTTCTAGCTCGCTCTTCCTCTCCTCTCCCCTCTGAAAAAAATCAATAAAATACATTTAAAACACAGGCTGAAAACTGTCACGCCAAGCCCCTTGAAAGGCTGTTGCTTCTTATCCATCGCAAGCAAGGGGTGCTTGATTAAAAAAACAGAGTAATTTTTTTTTGATTAATGGCAATTTTACTTTACTTTTTTTTTAAAAAATATATTTTATTGATTTTTCACAGAGTGGAAGGGAGAGGGATAGAAAGTCAGAGACATCGATGGGAGAGAAACATCCATCAGCTGCCTCCTGCACGCTCCCTACTGGGGATGTGCCCGCAGCCAAGGTCCACGCCCTTGACTGGAATTGAACCCGGGACCCTTCCGTCCGCAGGCCGACGCTCTATCCGCTGAGCCACACCAGTTCGGCTCGAGTAATTTGTTTGAAAGGCCGTTGACGGTGAACCACAGGCTCTGCTCGGAGCTGGCGAGCCTGGCAGAGATGGGTTCAATAGGCCCTTTCCTCTTTCACTTCCTCCTCCCTCCTCTGCTGCTTCTGGAAACGCAGTGCCCGCTTATCGCTCCGGGCATCTGCGCCTTTTCCGCAGCCCCCAGAACTGAGTCATTTCCGAAACCGTTCCCCGGGCTGCTGGCACGCACCCAGCCACCGGCCGGGCGCCTGGCGTGTTGCGGCGTGCACGTGTGTCCGCAGGAAGCAGTCCTGGAACATGGGACGCGTGTAGAGTTTAGCCTGAGCTGTGATGGGAGGGACAGCATCCTTGAAGCGAGGGCGGGGAGGCTTCAGACGCCGGGGGTCCTCGGGGTCTGCGAGGTAAAATATCCGTTGCCCTGAAAACCCGCGGTCGGCAAACCTCGGCTCGAGAGCCACCTGCGGCTCTGTGGACCCTGGAGGGCGGCTCTTCCACAGAACACCACGGCCTGGGAGAGCCTGTGTGGAAGAAGCGGCGTTGGAAGAAGTTTAAGTTTTAAAAGTGTGGCTCTCCAGAGAAATGTCAGTCGTTGTGCTGTTGATATTTGGCTCTGTTGACTAAGGAGTTTGCCCACCACTGTCCTAACCGGTGTGGCTCAGTGGATAGAGCGTCGGCCTGCGGACTGAAGGTTCCCAGGTTCCATTGCAGTCAAGGGCATGGACCTTGGTTGCGGGCACATCCCCAGTGGGGGGGCGTGCAGGAGGCAGCTGATGGATGTTTCTCTCTCATCGATGTTTCTAACTCTCCCTCTCCCTTCCTCTCTGTAAAAAAAATCAATAAAATACATTAAACACGCACACACACACACACACACACACACGAATATTTGTTGATTGTGAGTTTCTTTAGGATACGGTGTTTAGAGGAGGGAGTTGTCATATTTGGGGTATGTTTTTCACAGTCTTGGTCACTGTTGTCTTAATAATAAACGGCTAATATGCAAATGGTTGTTACATGCCATCAGCAGGAGGTTTCATCTCCCCCCCCCCCCCCCGTGGGCCAGATGGGGGACCTGAGGCTGTGTTCCCCTCCCACCCCCCTGCAAGGGCCTGGTTTGAGGGGGGTGGGACCAGCCGGGTCTGGGTCTCATGTGATTTTGAGGCACGCATGGGTGAGTGTGGGGGGGGGGGGGGACTTGACTCTGGGTACCGAGGCAGGAGGGAGATTTTCGTAAACATGTTACTAATTCCCTTTCATCTCTGACACTTCTGTTATAGAGAAAGGGCAGATAGCAGTGTTAATCTATTTTCTCTAATTAATTCCCCGTTTAATGTGCACTGATTTCTTGCACCGGGCCCACTAGTCCTTTTGTATCCATGGAGTCAGTCCTTTCTGTGTAAGCATGACAGTCCACGGGTGAGGTGATTAATTTCGTGCTTTAAAAAACGATGTGTTCTCTCTTTTCATTTTGCTACCGTTGCCCCGGAGGCCATGGCTGTGTCTCAGAGCTGTCGTTTTGCGGTGAAGTGTGTGGTTTGGGTGAGGGGCACCTGCAGGATAATCGCTGACAATCAGGGGCAACACAGTTTCGTCAACATTATGTGTTGGCTGTGTTCACTGTGTCCACGTTTAGACATGCTACAGGAGACATAGGGAGCTAAGACGTGTGTATAAAAACACTTTTTAAAAAAAATATATATTTTATTGATTTTTCACAGAAAGGAAGGGAGAGGAATAGAAAGTCAGAAACATCGATGAGAGAGAAACATCAATCAGCTGCCGCCTGCACGCCTCCTACTGGGGATGTGCCCTCATCCGCAGCCAAGGTACATGCCCTTGATTGGAATCGAACCCGGGACCCTTCAGTCCGCAGGCCGAGCTCTGTCCACAGAGCCACACCGGCTTGGGCTCTGAGAGCTCATTTAAAGCACAGCCTCTTGTCTGTTCTCCTTCTGAAAGGAATCCTAAGGGAAGCTTTTGCTTCAGGATAGGATGAACAGCCCAGTTGACCAAAACACATTTCCTATGGAAGACCGTCTATGTACACTAATAAAAGAGAAGCATGCAAATTGACCATCACTCCGCTACACCCACCAGCCAATCAGGAGGGCATATGCAAATCAGACAAAGCTGGCAGCCTCCCAGCTGCTCCGGGTGCGAAGTGGCTGGGCAGGGGCAGGACACCGGCTATGAGAGGGAGTGGGGAGTGGGGGGGGGCGAAGGGATCTATAGGGGTGGCACTCCGGCTGCAGTGAAGGCTGGGTCCCGGGTGCTGGAGGAAAACCGGTGCTGGAAGCCGGAGGGAGGAAGGCCTATGGCATGAATCTCTTCTTTCAACCGGCTTCTAGTCTTTCCTATCTAATAAAAGAGTAATGTGCAAATTGACCATCATTCCAACACACAAGAGGACTGCCTCCATGTGGAAACAAGATGGCAACCACAATATGGCCAGCAGGGGAGGGCAGTTGGGAGGGACCAGGTCTGCAAGGGGGGGCAGTTGGGGGTGACCAGGTCTGCAAGGGGGGGGGGAGTTGGGGGTGATCAAGCCTGCAGGGGAGGGCAGTTAGGGATGACCAGGTCTGCAGAGGAGGGAAGTTGGGGGGAAAACAGGCTGGCAGGGGAGCAGTTAGGCATCAATTAGGCTGGCAGGGGAGTGGTTAGGGGGTGATCAGGCTGGCAGGCAGAAGCAGTTAGGGGCCATCAGGGAGGCAGGCAGGTGAGCAGTTGGGAGCCAGCAGTCCTAGATTGTGATAAGGGTCCCAGATTGGAGAGAGTGCAGGCTGGGCTTAGAGACACATACCCCCATGCATGAATTTCATACACTGGGCCTCTCTCTATATATATTTTATTGATTTTTTTTACAGAGAGGAAGGGAGAGGGCTAGAAAGTCAGAAACATCGACGAGAGAGAAACATCGATCAGCTACCTCTTGCACACCTCCTACTGGGGATGCATCCTCTAGTCTTTCTATAAGCAATCTATTTGTTCCCCCCAACCATCCCTCCTCCCCCCCCTGCACCCCCCCCCCCCCGTGTTCTCAAAAAAACATTTGTGTTGGCTTTTCACCATGGGTGTCTGAAAAACACCCACACGTCGATTCTCCCTTGTAAGTTTCTTGTCATGGATTAATCAAGATGGGACATCTGTGGTTCCTCTGGCTTTTCTTATTTTGGTTGTTAATTTAAAATTGAACACACACACACACACACACACACACACACTCACACACACACACTCACACCCCAAAAATGAGCTCTCACGAACGGCTCCTGGGACATCTGGCCCCTCGCTGTTGACGGTTCGATTACCGCGATCCCCCACAGCTGCCGGGGAGCGCGAAGAAAAGAAATTGCTTTCCCCGTCAAGGTGTTTCCAATTCAATTCTCACCCATTAGCCCCGTTTGGGGAAGTTTGGACTCACAGCGATCGGCGAGGAATTACTCGATCAGGCGATTGATGAAGGTCTTCTTCGCTTTATGAGAACAGGCCTGGCTTCGAGGGCCCGGAAGAAGCCAGGGGACAGACACGTATGAACCTGGTTGCGCGTTAAGGGGTACAGTTCCGTGAAGCCCCGGGGCCATCGCCTGAGCTGGGAGTCACTGACCTCTGAGCACAGAAGAGGTGGCGTTGCTTTGAGGCGGGAAACTCACCGGAGACCCTTCTGGGAGGAGACGTCTAGAAAGGCGAGAGCCGCGGTCGGCAAACTGCGGCTCTTTGGCCCCCGGAGTGTGGCTCTTCTGCAAAACACCACGGCTCCGGGCGAGTCTATGCAGAAGTGGCATTAGAAGAAGTTTATGTTTAAAAAATGTGGCTCTCCAGAGAAATGACCATCGTTGTCCTGTTGACAGTTGGCTCTGCGGACGGATGAGTTTGCCCACCCCTGGGCTAGGGTTCTCGGTTAAGCTGCTTTTCGGGCCCGAGTGTCCGAAGGCCCCAAATAATTGGACGCTCGGAGCGGTCTGGTTCTGTGGGGATTCTCCCCGGGGAAGATGGTCTCAGTGGGATCGGAACGGGAGATGCTTCTGCACCCCTCGCTTGGGGTCCGTTGTAAGGGGTGAAACAGGCGGACAGAGGGTCCCAACTTGCCTGCTTTAAAAAAAAATATATGTATATATATATTTTATTGATTTTTTACAGAGAGGAAGGGAGAGGGATAGAAAGTCAGAAACATCAATGAGAGAGAAACATCCATCAGCTGCCTCCTGCACGCCCCCCACTGGGGATGTGCCTGCAACCAAGGGACATGCCCTTGACCGGAATCGAACCCGGGACCCTTCAGTCCTCAGGCCGACCGACGCTCTATCCACTGAGCCACACCGGTTTCGGCCGTTGCCTGCTTTTTTGTCCTAAATCCGCACATGATGTCAAGTAGTCAGTAGAAGCCTGCCTCTCCCCTTTTGCAGCCGGAAATAAAGCAACACACCTTACAATGGGGGAATACGGACACCTACGCAATACCTTAATCCATAAAGGAATGTGAAAAGATAAAGCAACACACCTTAAAATACTAATTCTACCTCCTTAAGGTTTCTGTATCTGTAAGTCACACTCAAAGAAGAATTATTGTGTTTATTTATTTACTTATTTATTTTAATATATTTTTATTGGGGTCAGACAAGGAGAGAGAGAGAGAGAGAGAGAGAGAGAGAGAGAGAGAGAGAGAGAGAGAGAGAGAAAATGCCCCACACTGGGGATCGAGCCCACAACCCGGGCCTGTGCCCCGACCCATCAAACTGTGACCTCCTGGTTAGTAGGTCGACGCTCAATCACTGAGCTACACCAGCCCTCACCGGTGTGGCTCCGTGGATAGAGCGTCGGCCTGCAGACTGGAAGATCCCAGGTTCGATTCCGGTCAAGGGCATGTACCTTGGCTGTGAGCACATCCCCAGTGGGGGGGTGTGCAGAAGGCAGCTGACCGATGTTTCTCTCTCATCGATGTTTCTGACTCTCTGTCCCTCTCCTTTCCTCTCTGTGAGAAATAAAATTAAAAAAAATCAATGAAATATATATATATATTTAATAAAGAATTATTTTAGATCTAGAATGGGAGGGTTGCTGATTTGAATCTATGAGCAATTAATATCTCCTTCCAGGTTTCTTCACATACAAAGATCTAAGTATTGTTCAGGGCAAATCTGTAAGGGATTAGGGCATTATCTACCAAAAAAAAGTTACGTATTTGATTATTCATTAATGCTAGAGAGAGCTTGAGCCGCCTCGTGCCATCATTCCAGATGCTGCGTTTATTGATCTGCCTCATTCCTCGCTCCCACAGGCTTCGAAGCAGAGGCGGGTTGTCTCCTCAACATAGGGGGCTCCAGTATCAGGTGTCCCACTGAGCAGTCATGGCTGATACTCAACATAGGGGTCCAGTAATCAGGGTCACACTGAGCAGTCATGGCTGATACTCAACATAGGGGGCTCCAGTGATCAGGGTCACACTGAGCAGCCATGGCTGATACTCAACATAGGGGTCCAGTATCAGGGTCACACTGAGCAGTCATGGCTCATACTCAACAGAGGGCTCCAGTGATCAGGGGTCCCACTGAGCAGTCATGGCTGATACTCAACATAGGGGGCTCCAGTGATCAGGGGTCACACTGAGCAGCCATGGCTGATACTCAACATAGGGGGCTCCAGTGATCAGGGGTCACACTGAGCAGCCATGGCTGATACTCAACAGAGGGGGCTCCAGTGATCAGGGTCACACTGAGCAGTCATGGCTGATACTCAACAGAGGGGGCTCCAGTATCAGGGGTCACACTGAGCAGTCATGGCTGATACTCAACAGAGGGGGCTCCAGTGATCAGGGTCACACTGAGCAGCCATGGCTGATACTCAACAGAGGGGGCTCCAGTGATCAGGGTCACACTGAGCAGCCATGGCTGATACTCAACAGAGGGGGCTCCAGTATCAGGTGTCCCACTGAGCAGCCATGGCTGATACTCAACAGAGGGGGCTCCAGTGATCAGGGTCACACTGAGCAGCCATGGCTGATACTCAACATAGGGGGCTCCAGTGATCAGGGTCACACTGAGCAGCCATGGCTGATACTCAACAGAGGGGGCTCCAGTGATCAGGGTCACACTGAGCAGTCATGGCTGATACTCAACAGAGGGGGCTCCAGTGATCAGGGTCACACTGAGCAGCCATGGCTGATACTCAACAGAGGGGGCTCCAGTATCAGGTGTCCCACTGAGCAGCCATGGCTGATACTCAACATAGGGGTCCAGTATCAGGGTCACACTGAGCAGTCATGGCTCATACTCAACAGAGGGCTCCAGTGATCAGGGGTCCCACTGAGCAGTCATGGCTGATACTCAACATAGGGGGCTCCAGTGATCAGGGGTCACACTGAGCAGCCATGGCTGATACTCAACAGAGGGGTCCAGTATCAGGGTCACACTGAGCAGTCATGGCTGATACTCAACAGAGGGGGCTCCAGTGATCAGGGGTCACACTGAGCAGTCATGGCTGATACTCAACAGAGGGGTCCAGTGATCAGGGGTCACACTGAGCAGTCATGGCTGATACTCAACATAGGGGTCCAGTATCAGGGTCACACTGAGCAGTCATGGCTGATACTCAACAGAGGGGGCTCCAGTGATCAGGGGTCACACTGAGCAGCCATGGCTGATACTCAACAGAGGGGGCTCCAGTGATCAGGGTCACACTGAGCAGCCATGGCTGATACTCAACATAGGGCTCCAGTGATCAGGGGTCACACTGAGCAGCCATGGCTGATACTCAACATAGGGGGCTCCAGTAATCAGGGTCACACTGAGCAGTCATGGCTGATACTCAACAGAGGGGGCTCCAGTATCAGGGGTCACACTGAGCAGCCATGGCTGATACTCAACAGAGGGGGCTCCAGTGATCAGGGTCACACTGAGCAGCCATGGCTGATACTCAACATAGGGGGCTCCAGTGATCAGGGTCACACTGAGCAGCCATGGCTGATACTCAACAGAGGGGGCTCCAGTGATCAGGGTCACACTGAGCAGCCATGGCTGATACTCAACAGAGGGGGCTCCAGTATCAGGTGTCCCACTGAGCAGCCATGGCTGATACTCAACAGAGGGCTCCAGTGATCAGGGGTCACACTGAGCAGCCATGGCTGATACTCAACAAGGGGGCTCCAGTGATCAGGTGTCCCACTGAGCAGCCATGGCTGATACTCAACAAGGGGGCTCCAGTGATCAGGTGTCCCACTGAGCAGCCATGGCTGATACTCAACATAGGGGGCTCCCGTATCAGGTGTCCCACTGAGCAGTCATGGCTGATACTCAACATAGGGGGCTCCAGTGATCAGGGTCACACTGAGCAGTCATGGCTGATACTCAACAGAGGGGGCTCCAGTGATCAGGGTCACACTGAGCAGCCATGGCTGATACTCAACAGAGGGGGCTCCAGTATCAGGGGTCACACTGAGCAGCCGTGGCTGATACTCAACAGAGGGGTCCAGTAATCAGGGTCACACTGAGCAGTCATGGCTGATACTCAACATAGGGGGCTCCAGTGATCAGGGTCACACTGAGCAGCCATGGCTGATACTCAACAGAGGGGGCTCCAGTGATCAGGGTCACACTGAGCAGCCATGGCTGATACTCAACAGAGGGGGCTCCAGTATCAGGGGTCACACTGAGCAGCCGTGGCTGATACTCAACAGAGGGGTCCAGTAATCAGGGTCACACTGAGCAGTCATGGCTGATACTCAACATAGGGGGCGCCAGTGATCAGGGTCACACTGAGCAGTCATGGCTGATACTCAACAGAGGGGGCTCCAGTGATCAGGTGTCCCACTGAGCAGCCGTGGATTGGACAGGACAAAGTAACCTCACTCCCCTTTGTGTGAGCTTCAAGTCAGCACGTTGTACCTGGAACCCCATTTCTGTTCAAATTCTCTTTGCGCCGAAACCGGTGTGGCTCAGTGGACAGAGCGCCGGCCTGTGGAGCAGTGGGTCCTGGGGTTCGATTCCCGTCAAGGGCATGTACCTTGGCTGCGGGCTCATCCCCAGTGGGGAATGCACAGGAGGCAGCTGGGGGATGTTTCCCTCCCATCGATGTTTCTGACTCTCTATCCCTCTCCCTTCCTCTCTGTAAAAAATCAATGAAATATATGTTTTAAAAAAAATTCTCTTTCCGTCGCGCGTGACTGACAGAAACCTCAAACCGGACGGCGTCTGCCAGGGCTTTCCTGCGTGCGCCTCGGCGGTTGGACGGGCGGGCGGTTGGACGGTCGGGCGGTTGGACAGTCGGGCGGTTGGACAGGCAGGCGGTTGGACGGTTGGACGGTCGGGCGGTTGGACGGTCGGGCGGTTGGACGGGCGGGCGGGGGGGGGGGGAACCCGCAGCGCTGCCATTCAGGGCGAGGCCAGGCCTCTTTAAAAAGGTACTTGGACTGTGTTCAGAGGGTTTTAATAACGACGACTGTAATAGTGTTTTGTCTGTGTGTCTGTGTGTGTGTGTGTGTGTGTGTGTGTGTGGCCAGATGATGATGATCTCTGAACACATATTAATCAGGCCACTCAGTGTGTGTGTGTGTGTGTGTGTGTGTGTGTGTGTGTGTGTTTGGCCTCTGTTTAATGCCATGTATCAATTCTTTACAGATCCTGTGATTTTGTGGAAATTCCCAGAGGACTTCGGAGACCAGGTTAGAATCCCATTTTTTAAAAAATATATATTTTTATATATATATATTTTATTGATTTTTTTACAGAGAGGAAGGGAGAGAGAGTCAGAAACATCGATGAGAGAGAAACATCGATCAGCTGCCTCTTGCACACCTCCTACTGGGGATGTGCCTGCAGCCAAGGTACATGCCCTTGACCGGAATCGAACCCGGGACCCTTCAGTCCGCAGGCCAACGCTCTGTCCACTGAGCCACACCGGTCAGGGCGAATCCCATCCTCTTTGTTTAATTAATTAATTAATTAATTAAAATATATTTTGTTGATTTTATAGTGGAAGGGGGAGGGAGAGAGAGATAGGAACATCCATGATGAGAGAGAATCACCGATTGGCTGCCTCCCGCACGCCCCCCCACTGGGTGACCCAGCCTGCAACCAGGTGAGCGTGTGCATGCATTCCGTTTCGTAAGCCACCCTGAGGATCCTGGGGGATCCGAACACCCCTCACTTGGGTTTCTGGTGAGGGGGGACAGTGCCCTCTCTTGGGGACCCCCATTCTGCCGGGGAGGGGCTCTGAGTGGCGGCTTTGTGTCCATGGGGGGAGGTCAGCCCTCTGTACTCAGGGAGAGACGGAAGCAGTCAGCCGTGTGTTGGCGACCACCTTCATGGCCCCGGGTCCCGGTTCGTAGCGGTTCTTGGAGACTTTTGGGGGGCGGGGGGTTGGCGCTGGAAGAGGCCGCAGATACCGCTGTGTCTCATGACCTTGACTGGATGACTAAAGAAGCCCACACTTGCCCAGCCGGCGTGGCTTCGTGGTTGAGGGTCGACCTCTGAATGGGGAGGTTGTGGTTTGATTCCCAAGTCAGAGCACATGCCCCAGGCGGCTCTAGGGCCCCTGGAAGCGTGGCTCTCCCACAAAAACACCACGGCCCGGGCGAGTCTGCGTTGAAGAAGTGGCGTTAGGAGACATTGAAAGTGTAAAAAAACGTGGCTGTCCAAAGACAGGGCAGTCGTGCTGCTGACAGGTGGCCCTGTGGACGGGTGAGTTTGCCCACCGCTGTGCGAAGGCAGTGTTTGCCTCACTGTTTGCTAACGCTGCCGCATGACGCCTGGCCTGCCCGCTCCCGGTTTTGAAGTTTAAAAGCACATCCCCTGCGAGCTTGGCCAACATATGGTGCCAGCTAGCCTCCTCCCTACCCTGCTCTTTTGTTGTCCTGTGATTGTGACCCGGCTCACCGGCTCTTGTAACGCCCCCCTCCCCCTGCCTCCTGTTCCCCCCGGCCCCGTCCCGGAGGAAACAGCAGCGTGGATTATGGAAATGTGGACCGATCTCAAAGGGGACCCCCCTCCTCCCCCCGTGCAAGGACGGGGCTCGGCGGGAAGGCGGACACACCCCTGGAAAGATGATGGAATATGATGCGGAGGGGACGTTTGAAATCTCTCAGGCCAGCTGCTGCGCCTGGGAGAAAGGCAGTGTGTGTGTACGCGTGTGCGTGTGTGTGTGTGTGTGCTTGTGTGTGTGTGTGTGTGCGTGTGTGTATGTGTGCTTGTGTGTGTGAGTGTGTATGCGTGTGCACGTGTGTGAGTGTGTGTATATGTGTATATGTGTATTTGTATGTGTGCTTGTGTGTGTGTGCATGCGCGCATGCGCGTGCATGTGTGTGCTTGTGTGTGTGAGTGTGTATGCATGTGCGTGTGTGTGAGTGTGTGTATGTGTGTGTGTGCGCGCGTGTGCGCGCACGTGTGTGCGTGTGTGTGTGTGTGTGTGTGTGTGCATGTGTGTGTGTGTGGAGGGAGAGGCAAGGGGGCCAGATGAGTAGTATTATCTATTCGACCCGTCTTCATTTGGCAGGGGGATAAGATATGTGCATTTTTAATGGGCTGCGCCTACGAGAGAGACTTGTTACATCTTAGAGGCGCGGCCGGCCTGGGGAGGGGATGTCGGGGAGGGGACGCGTGGTTAGCCTTCACACAGGTGTTCATTTTCCAAATTAACTTCGCGCTGGTGATCGATCCAGGACGTTCACGGGTACAGAGGGGGCCTGGGGTGACACGTGAGCTCCGAAGGGTTTTCCTGGAGCTTTTATGACCTCGTTATTCAAAACACACAGTGACGTGTCATTCACATGTGTTTTCCCGGACCGGCGGTGCGATGGCAGCTTCCCTTGGTAAACCTACCGATTGGTAACGTACATCTTAAAAAAAAATATATATATATATATATATATATATATATATATATATATATATATTGATCGATTGATTTCAGAGAGGAAGGAAGAGGGAGAGAGAAACACCCATGATGAGAGAGAATCACTGATCGGCTGCCTCCCGCACCCGCCCGTACTGGGGACGGAGCCTGCAACCCAGGCCTGTGCCCTTGACCGGGAATCGAACCTGTGACCCTCTGGTCCGTAAGCCAACATTCAACCACTGAGCCCCGCTGGCCAGCCGACTCATGTCTTTATCCTTCGCCTGTTGGCCCAGGTGCTCACGACGGTAGACACAGCGCTGGGAGGTGCTCCCCTGACCGCCCAGCTGGCGTGGCTCTGGGCCCCTCACGTCGGGGTTTCTCTCTCGCCCTCGCCCTCCCCCACCTCCAATCAACAAGAAGATGTTTTCCTAAAATGTGGTAGGAATTAGAAACCGCTGCAGGCCGAGAAAACTCCGCAGCAAGAAGCGAGAGAGACTTGAAGGCCGGTCCTACCGTCAAGGAAATGGTTAGCGAGAGGGAGAACTACGTTCTTTTGACTTCCGAGCTGAACAAAAGGTGGATCCCACCTTGGTCTGCAGTTACACCTAAGTTCACCCTTGTTTTTTTTTTTTTTCAATGTCGCCTTATTTTCCATATCTGTAATAATAAAAGGGTAACATGCCAATCAGACCAGACAGCCGAACAACCTTCCGGATGTCATTCTGGATGAAACCACGGAAGCAGGGGCTGAGGCAGAGGCAGTTAGGGATGATCAGGCAGGCAGAGTGGTTGTGGGTAAGCAGACAGGTGAGCAGTTAGGGGTGATCAGGCAGGCAGAGTGGTTATGGGCGATCAGGCAGGCAGGCAGAGTGGTTGTGGGTAATCAGACAGGTGAGCAGTTAGGGGTGATCAGGCAGGCAGGCAGGCAGAGTGGTTGAGGGTAATCAGACAGGTGAGCAGTTAGGGGTGATCAGGCAGGTAGAGTGGTTAGGGGTGATCAGGCAGGCAGAGTGGTTATGGGCGATCAGGCAGGCAGGCAGAGTGGTTGTGGGTAATCAGACAGGTGAGCAGTTAGGGGTTATCAGGCAGGCAGGCAGAGTGGTTATGGGTGATCAGGCAGGCAGGTGAGCGGTTAGGAGCCGGCAGTCCCAGAGTGTGAGAGGGATGTCTGACTGCCCATTTGAACACCCCCTGAGGGGTCCTGGATTGCAAGAGAGTGCAGGCCAGGCTGAGGGCCCCCCTCCCGTGCACGAATTTCACGCACCGGGCCTCTAGCATCCCAGTGAAAGAACAGAGAGCATAAGCAGGAGGTACGAGATGACTTATTCCAAGGGAGTGTACGCTGTTCTCCGAGAAAGCTCATCGCCTCGCTGCCTGGACATCCTTTCCGGTTTGCGGGGAGAAACCCTTCGGGAACGGCGCTTTCTCTTTAGGGTCACTCCGGCCAGAGCCGACTGGGCCAGGAGCGACACACGCCCGTCGCTATTCGGCGAGACCTGTTTGGCAGCTTTCTCCGCATGAAAAGAACCAGTGTCCGCGGTTCAGTTTCTCAGAGAAAAGAGTTTGGAGTCACAAGAACTGAGACCCAAATCGGCACCTTTGTTTAGAGTCTCGGCTAGAGGTTCGAGATGACGTCAGCGGGGAGTGTTGATGTCGCTGTTAAGTCCGGCGGGTGGAAGGATGTTTGGAAAGATAACAGCTCCCAGTAATTCTACTTAGAACTTCAAAACGTACTCCTTAAACACACACACACACACACACACACACTCACAATGTACTCCTTAAATGCACACACACACAACATACTCCTTAAACACACACACACAACATACTCCTTAAACACACACACACACAATATACTCCTTAAATGCACACACATACACACACAATATATATACTCCTTAAATGCACACACATACACACACACAATATATACTCCTTAAATGCGTGCATGCACACACACGCGCACACACACACACACGTGCACACACGCACACAATATACTCCTTCAACACACACACACACACACACACACACACTCTCAGGACTTCAGAGTTAATTGTCCTTTGACCTATTCAAAGACATGGGCGTGGACAATTTTTAAAAATATATTTTATTGATTTTTACAGAGCGGAAGGGAGAGGGATAGAGAGTCAGAAACATCAATGAGAGAGAACCACCCATCAGCTGCCTCCTGCACGCCCCCTACTGGGAATGTGCCTGCATCCAAGGTTCGTGCCCTTGACCGGAATCGAACCTGGGACCTTTCAGTCCATAGGCCGACGCTCTATCCACTGAGCCACACCCGTTAGGGCTGGACAGTTTTTTGTAAAAGGCAAAGCTTGTGTCGTCTAAGAGAACCCAAAACAAACAAACAAACAAACAGAAACCGGGAGGCCAGCAGCGATCTCCCGGGAAAGTGCAGGGCGGCTCCGTGGTCTCTGGTCACTCCCTGCCTCTGACCCGGTGCCGCGTCCCATCTGCGTCTCCCCGAGGCTGGAGCCTGTCCCGGGAGCACCCGGTGTGGAGCCCCACCTCCTGGATGTCCCCATGCCGACGCCCCGTTTACCTTCGCCGTGTCCCCTCCTCGCGTCCCTGGAGCAGCTGTCACCGTCTGCCTCTCGGCCGCCCGTCCCCCCGTTATGGCAAAAGCCTGTGGCCTCCGGCTTCCCGGTCCCGAGTCTGAGCCCGTGAGAGTCCGCGCGTGCGCGCCGGAGGCTGGATGGCTCTGTCTGAGATTCACGTGCACCACGTCCTCCCCCTCTTCACACCCTGCAAAGCCTCCCTATTTATCTCTCTTAGGTGGGGTGACCTTCGTTTATGATCCGAGTAGAGATACTTATGTAGGGACTTGCTAGAGGCCCGATGCACGAAGATTCGTGCAAGAGTGAGCCTTCTTGCCAAACCCAGTGTGGCTCTGTGGATAGAGCGTCAGCCTGCAGACCGGAGGGTCCGGGGTTCGATTCCAGTCAAGGGCATGTACCTTGGTTGCGGGCACATCCCCAGTGGGGCGGCGTGTGCAGGAGGCAGCTGATCGATGTTTCTCTCTCATCGATGTTTCCAACTTCCTATCCTTCTTCCTTCCTCTCTGTGAAAAATCATTAAAATATATTTTTAAAAAAGAAAAAAAGAAGGGGTATTTTTTCCCCTGGCTGCTGCTGGCACCGCCTTCGCTCGCTGCCCAGAGTCCCGGAGCGGAGCGACGACTCAAGCAAACTGCCTCGCCCCCCCCCGCCATTCGGTGCCTGTGTATGCAAATTAACCCACCATCTTTGTTGGGTTACTTTGCATACTCACTCCTGATTGGCTGGTAGGCATCACGGAGGTACGGTCCATAATCGTCATACTCTTTTATTAAGTGTAGATATTTGACCGATAACTTTTACATGGTGCCGAGCCGATCCCAAGTGCACAGTAAAATGAGTTTTGACGGACGCCTACACCTGTGTGACCCACATTCCTTTAAAGACACAGACTGTTTTCTATCTTTCTAGAAGGTTCTCTTTCTCTCTCTCTCTCTCTCTCACACACACACACACACACACACACTGAGCGACCAGATTATGATGATCTCTGAACCCGTAATAACCTGGCCACTCAGTGTCTATCCTATAGAATAAAAGGCTAATATGCAAATTGTCCCCTCCACCAGGAGTTCGACAGCAGGCAGGCCAGCCAACCGCCCATGTCCCTTCCCCCTGGCCAGGCTGGCCGGACCCCATCCATGCACAAATTCATGCAACAGGCCTCATACACACGCATACACTCATACACACACACACACACACACACACACACACACACAGAGTGGCCAGATTATTATGCCTTCAGAGGTCATCATCATCTGGCCACCCCGTGTATATGCTCAAATGTGTTTTGAAAAACCCTCCCAACTTATCTAACTTATGGTAATACTTTTTTTTTTTAAATTGATTTCAGAGAAGAAGGGAAAGGGAGAGCGTTAGGATCTTTGTCGTTATCGAACTAGAATTAGGAGATACGTTGGACATATTTAGCTTAAAAAAAAAGTAGATTCTCAAATGCTTGTTTCCCCTGTTAGTTGATGGATTTATAATGCTGAATGGGAGCCTCGGGGGACGGAGACTTAATACGCCGTGGCCACACCAGCCGAGGACTCTCCCTTCTCACGCGAGATCCGCTTGGTCCTCCTCCTTATGGGGATGGAGGGCCGATGCGGACAGAAGCTCGAAGAGGCAGCGCTTGCTTGCTGTCAGCCCTGTGTTCCCTTTTGCCCGATCTCTGGTGTGGTTTTTGGGGGGCGCATGCAGGCAGATGGGGTGCTGCCCGTTTTATTCTGACCTCCCGTTTCCTCCTTTCGTGTCGGTGTGATCCTTAACGTTGTCAATGTGCTCTTTCCGTATAAAAATAAAATAGTCCAGAGAATTGAAGAGGATTTTGAAAACCCAAATCCTTCTTCTCGGCTCAGGAAACTGGGTGTTTTGTCAAGAGCACACAAACCTGTAGAAAATGGGGGGAGGGGTTAACGTTTGAAAGAGTATTATTGTTATTTTTACATATATTTTATTGGTTTTCCACAGAGAGGAAGGGAGAGGGATAGACAAGTAGAAACGTTGAAGAGAGGGAAACATCCCTCAGCTGCCCTCCTGCACGCCTCCTCCTGGGGATGCGCCCCACTCGATCGGAATCGAACCCGGGACCCTTCTTTCCGCAGGCTGATGCTCTAGCCACTGAGCCACACCGGTCAGGGTTGAAAGAGTATTCATTACCTTAAACCTTTACATCATCTGTGGGTGCTGGCCTAGGAGAGTGTGTGTGTGTGTGTGTGTGACCCTGAGCACTGTGCGGTGGGAAGATCAGACTGTGAACACTTAAGTAAAAGCTGTAATTAGTATTGTTGTTGAAAGCACCCCCAAAATGAATTGCATGTGTCTTCTTTCTCCCTCCAGGACCTTCTCTTCCTCCCCCGCCCTCCCCCTGCTTCTCCCCCCTCCTCCCCCCTCCTCCCCGTCTTTCTTTAACCTTCAGTGCGAATCGCACCTGTAATTAAGGCGGGCACGGGCGCCAGGCGGCGAGGTAGGGCTTCTGTCTATTGATCTGGGCGAGCGGCTCGCCCTCTCGGGGGACACGGGCCACTGCTGGGCGGCTTTGTCCCCGGCAAAGCCGAGGGGTTTTGTCTGGGCCGTGTGCGCGCCGGCCGGGCCTGCTGGCTGGTGAATTTTAAACAGCCAGGCTTACAGCCCGTCCCCCGAGGCGAGCTCCGCCAGGTGGGAAGCGAGCGGAGCCGAGGCTGCTGCAGCAGGGCCTGCGTGTGTGTGTGTGTCTGTGTGTGTCTGTGTGTCTCTCTCTGTGTGTGTCTATGAGTGTGTCTGTGTGTCTCTGTGTGTATGTGTATGAGTGTGTCTCTGTGTGTGTGTGTGTGTGTCTGTGTGTCTCTGTGTGTATGTATGAGTGTGTCTGTGTCTCTCTGTGTGTGTATGTATGAGTGTGTCTGTGTCTCTCTGTGTGTGTGGTGTGTATGTGTGTGTGTGTGTGTGTCTGTGTGTGTGTGTGTGTGTGAGTTGCTGGTGGAAGGAGGGGGTGGGTGTGAAAGATGGAACCTCTAAGGGGAGAACCTTCTTAATTTGAGCCTTAAAATTGATGTGAAAAAAAATTGATGTGATAGTGATTTCTAATTTTGGTATATTTAGAAGCAGACAGTGAATTTTGAATGTCATTTATCTATCTATCTATCTATCTATCCTCTATCTAATCTATCTATCTTACTTGTCTATTTTCTATCAAATATCTATTTTCCTATTTATCATCTATTTTTTCTATCATCCAACTATCCTCTATCTCATCTATCTTACCTAACTTATCTATTTATTTGCCTGTCTATCTACTTATCTATTTATTTTTCTATCTATTTTTCTCTTTACTATCTACTATCTATTTTTCTATCACCTATCTATCATCTATTTTTCTACATATCATCTATTTTTCTATCTATTTACTATTTATCTATCATCTATTTTTCTCTTTACTATCTATCTACTACCTATCTATTTTTCTATTTATTTACTGTCTATCTATCTACTTACTATCTATCTACCTATCTATCATCTATTTTTCTATTTACTGTCTATCTACTATCTATCTATTTTCCTATTTATTTACTATCTATCTACTTACTATCTATCTATCATCTATTTTTCTATTTACTATCTATCTATCTATCTATCTATCTACCACCTATCTATTTTTCTATGTATTTACTATCTATCTACTTACTATCTATCTGTCTGTCTATCTATCATCTATCTATCATCTATCTATCTATCTACCACCTATCTATTTTTCTATGTATTTACTATCTATCTACTTACTATCTATCTGTCTGTCTATCTATCATCTATCATCTATCTATCTATCATCTACCTACCTACCTACCTTCACAGAAGTGACAGGACCCCTTTGCGGGGAGGGTCTCGCGGTGCTCAGAGGGGCCGTCGGGGTGCTAAGTGGCTCCCAGCACAGAGGAGGGTGTGCCATGGCCCCTGAACCGCTCCTATGTGCCCCGAACCGCGTCCAGCCCCATCCTTTACGGGATTTCGGGGTCAGCGTGCTTTCCGTTACACCCGCAAACCGCTGCCCGTGGTAAAGCCCCTGGCCCCCACACATGCAGGCCGGCTTCCCCGGTCCCTTCCTGAGGTCCAGGGCCCCCCAGGGGCAGAAGACGGGTGTTCATTTTCCACGGAGACCTGGCCGCCCTCTGCGTTTTGGAAGAACGCGAGAGGTTCCCCTTGTCATCACGCACTCCTCCGTTTCTGTGAGAGGCCGAGGGGTTTCGGGGTGCACGTTTTAAGGGTAACGAGGCCCCAGGGAAGGTATTTTTTTGGGGGGTGTGTGTGCGGGGGCTGTGGCTACTCCATTTAAGATATTGGCCCTTTTCTATTTTAACAGGAAAAGGCTCACCACTCTCTCCCAACACCCCCCGGCTTTGAACTTGTCCGATGTGCTCTCTTCCTCTGTGAAGTTCAAGTTAAGGAATCGGACTTCATCGGATAGTTGTTGTTTTTGTTTTGTTTTAATATGTTTTATTGATGTTTTCACAGAGCGGAAGGGAGAGGGAGAGAGAGTCAGAAACATCGACGAGAGAGAAACATCCATCAGCTGCTTCCTGCACGCCCCCTACTGGGGATGTGCCCGCAACCAAGGTGTATGCCCTTGACCGGAATCGAACCCGGGACCCTTCGGTCCGCAGGCCGACGCTCTGTCCACGGAGCCACACGGGTCAGGGCTGGAGAGTTGTTTTTCGTAGGTAACGAACACAGGCCTTTTTTAATTGGGGGCCAGACGGCTGGCCAGGTAAACATTTGCGTTTTGTTGTGAGCTGTGGGGAGGCGTGTGGTTTCTGGTCGCGTTCAACGTTATTTCGGACCAAATGGCAGGTCGCCGCCCGGTCTCAGCATGAATCAGACCCCTTTCTCCGCTTTAATGAAAACACGGATTTCCATAGAAGCCCCTCTCCCCCCCCACCCCCCACCCCCCACCCCCCCGCTCCCCCTTTAAAGGAAATCGCGGACTGGAAGCCGTGTTGTTTGGGGTGGAGAGGCTGAGCTTTAGACAGACCCGGGAGGGGTTCATTCGAGATGTCACTTGGGGTTCCTGCCGCCGAGTTTGCCAGGGGGTTGAGCCACATCGGGGTCTCTCTCTTAAGCTCTCTCCTGTGGGACCGGGGGGCTTCCCCCTTCCCCCCCTCCCGTCATTCATTCCCCAGGCCCCCCTGCATTTTAATGGGAACACCCTTTCTCTTCCTGCGCCAGGATCTGTCAGCCCCCCCCCCCCCCCCGCCCCTGTGGCTGGTCTGGTCGCCTCCCCATATGGTGCGGGGCTGTTGTCAGACCCATATGGCCGTGCGGAGGGGACCCTGTGGGGATGTGAGGGTGTTAATGCCCTCAGGCCAGACCCCTCTGCCTCCCGGGCCGCATTGTCCCTGCATCTGCCCTCACGCCCCTCCTTCCTCCTAATAATCAATTAGGGCCTCACCAACCTGGGCTGCTTTGATTAAGAAAGGAACCCTTTCATTTCATTTTATTTTTACTTTATTTATTTTACTCTATTCTATTATTTTATTATTTTATATTTTATTTTATTATTTTATTTTATTAATTTATTTTACTTTTCATTTTATTTGACGTTATTTTATTATTTAATTTTATTTTATTATTTTATTTTATTTTTCATTTTATTTGACTTTACTTTATTATTTTATTTAATTTTATTACTTAATTTTATTTATTTAACTATTATTTAATTTTATTATTTTATTTAATTTTATTATTTTATTTTATATTTTATTATTTTATCTTATTTTATTATTTTATATTATATTTTATTTTCTTATTTTATTTATTTTATTATTTAACTTTATTATTTAACTTAATTTTATTATTTTATTTTATTTTTCATTTTATTTTACTTTATTTATTTTATTCAATTTTATTATTTAATTTAATTTTATTGTATTTTTTTATTTTATCATTTTATTTTATTATTTTATTTCATTAATTTATTTTACTTTTTTATTTCTTATTTATTTTCGTTCCTAGGTGAGCTGTCTCAGCAAAGGTTTCAGGGCGTCTATGTACACACCCTAACGCTCTTTCCTTGTCTTTCCGTTGTGCCTTCGCAGGAAGTCCTGAGGAGCGTGCCCAAGTTCTGCTTCCCCTTCGACGTGGAGAGGTGCGTCTGCGTCATCCCCGGCGTCCCCTTCCCCGTCTCAGCGAGCACGTTGCATTTTTAAAAAAAAATATATTTTATTAATTTTTCACAGAGGGAAAGGGAGAGGGAGGGAGAGTTAGAAACATCAATGATGAGAGAGAAACATCCATCGGCTGCCTCTTCCATGCCTTCCACTGGGCACGTGCCCGCAGCCAAGGCACACGTCCTCGACCAGAATCGAACCCGGGACCCCTCAGTCCGCAGGCCGGTGCGCTGTCCACTGGGCCACGCCAGCAGGGCGCCCTTGCTTCTCTATACGAACGCTCCTGCTCCGGGCTGAGGTGCAGGTGTCCTGTGTTTCAGAGTGTCCCAGAACCAAGTGGGCCAGCACTTTGCCTTTGTGCTGACGGACATCGACAGCAAGCAGAGGTTTGGGTTCTGCAGACTCACCGCCGGAGGGAGGATCTGCTTGTGCATCCTCAGGTGAGCGCTTGGGGGAGAAATAAAACCCAGGTGCCGGGCGGAACTGCCCTTCTGTTGTACCTCGGTATGCTTGGGGCGCTTACAAATCTATATATATAAAAGCCTCATATGCAAAGTGTCCCCGCGGGAGTTTGACAGACTGGGAGTGCGATCACTCGCTATGATGTGCACTGACCAGCAGGGGGTGGCCCGGAGTGAAGGAAGCCACTAGGGACCCAAATTTTGTGCACTGGGTCTCTAATATGCGTATAGTTGCCTTCTTATTTGTTTTCTCTACGTCCAAGTAAGTTGTAAACTTTATTTATTTTTTATTTTTAAATATATATTTTATTGATTTTTTATAGAGAGGAAGGGAGAGGGATAGAAAGTCAGAAACATCGATGAGAGAGAAACATCCATCAGCTGCCTCCTGCACACTCCCTGCTGGGGATGTGCCCACAACCAAGGTACATGCCCTTGACCAGAATCGAACCCGGGACCTTTCAGTCCGCAGGCTGATGCTGTGTCCACAGCCAAACCGGTTTCGGCTAAGTTGTAAACTTTAAATAAATGTTTTCATTGGTTTCGGAGAGAGGAAGGGGGAGGGAAAGAGAGAGAGAGAGAGAGAAACATCAGTGATGAGAGAGAGTCACGGACTGGCTGGCTCCTGCACGCCCCCTGCTGGGGATGGAGCCCGAAACCTGGGCCTGTGCCCTGATGGGGAATCGAACCCTGAGCTGTTGGTGCATAGATGACACTCACCCACTGAGCTTCACTGGCTGGGGAATTGTAAACTATTTTTATTCATTTTCTCTACCCTGTTTCCCTGAAAGGATGACACCCCCCCCAAATAAGACCTACTCACTGTACTATAAGGCATCCCCCCGAAAATAAGACCTAGCACATCTTTGGGAGCAAAAATTAATGTAAGACACTGTCTTATTTTGGGGGAAACAGGACCAGCAGCAGTAGAATTTTTCCTGAAAGAGTTTGGCTCTTTTATTTTATTTTTAAACTTTAAAAAAAATATATTTTATTGATTTTTTTATAGAGAGGAAGGGGAAAGGATAGGGTTAGAAACATCCAATGAGAAACACCCATCAGCTGCCTCCTGCACACCCCGTATTGGAGATGTGCCCGCAACCAAGGTCCATGCCCTTGACTGGAATCGAACCCGGGACCCTTCAGTCTGCAGGCTGGCGCTCTATCCACTGAGCCACACCAGTTAGGGCTGCCCATTGATTTTTAGAGAGAGTGGAAGGGAAGGAGAGAGAGAAACATCCATTAGCTGCCTCCTGCACACACACCCCCCCCCCCCCCACTGGGGATGTGCCCTCAACCAAGGTCCATGCCCTTGACCGGAATCGAACCTGGGACCCTTCAGTCCGCAGGCCGACGCTCTATCCCCTGAGCCAAACCGGTTAGGGCAGGAATAACATTTCTTGTCCCACCAAGGCAAACTTATGTCTGTATATAAAAGCCCATGTGATCACATCGCAACCAAACAGATGACCAACAGGCTGTGTGGGGGGCAACCAGGCCAGCAGGGGGCAGTGCAGTGGATAGAGCGTCGGCCTATAGACTGAGAGGTCCCAGGTTCGATTCCGGTCAAGGGCATGGACCTTGGTTGCGGGCACATCCCCAGTGGGGGGCGTGCAGGAGGCAGCTGATCGATGTTTCTCTCTCATTGATGTTTCTAGTCTCTGTCCCTCTCCCTTCCCCTCTGTGAAAAAATCAATAAAATATATATATATTTTAAAAAGGGGATTGAGTCATTTTAGATACTGCTGACCTAAAATAGAAGTGAGTCACGAACCCACGTGGGGACAGAGCTTTGGATTCTGATCATGTCATGAAAACGAAACCACAGATAATATTCCGTTTCCCTGAGAGAAGACAGGTTTGGTGCTCTTCTGCCCTTCCAGGATTAAGCGGTTTGAAATCACGTCAATTTTATGTTTGGTCATCTTGTTTCTTGGCTCTGCATAATATAGACATTTTTCAGTTATTGCTATTATTATTATTATTATTATTATTATTTCTTTTTTACAGCTACCTGCCATGGTTCGAGGTCTATTACAAGCTTCTGAATACGCTGGCAGACTACTTGGCTAAGGAACAGGTAAGCTGTGTCTTCCCCCCATTTTTTTTATTTTTTTATTATTGAGGTGAAATACATAGAAGAGAAAATGGACCGTTTTACAAACATCGTACACCTGTGGATGAGGACAGGGTGGGGGAGGTAAGGGCAAGAGGGTGGGGTGGGATCCGGGCGGAGGGGAGCTATGGGGGGAAAAAAACAGGAACAATTGTAACAATCTGAACAATAAAGATTTGTCAAATTAAAAAAATGGACTGTTTTAAACCATTTTTTAGGGTACAGCTCTGTCTCGTTAAACACATTCATATTGTTCCACAGCCACCCACCCTATCATTTCTAAAAATTTTTTAGCCCTAACCGCTGTGGCCCAGCGGATGGAGCATCGGCCTGCAGACTGAAGGGTCCCGGGTTCGATTCCGGTCAAGGGCATGTCCCTTGGTGGCGGGCACATCCCTAGCAGGGTGTGTGTGGAGGAGGCAGCTGACCCATGTTTCTCTCTCATCGATGTTTCTAGCTCTCTCTCTCTCCCTCTCCCTCCCTCTCTCCCAGATCTATTAGGGTTGGAATATTTGAACGTTAGGCATTTAGAACATTTCTGTGGGAATCCAGGGCGGAGAGCCAGTCAGACGTGAGACGGCGCCGTGCCTGACTCGATCAGATCGTTTTATTTTATTTTTTTTATATTTTTATTTTTATTTTTAATATATTTTATTGATTTTATACAGAACAGAAGGGAGAGGGATAGAAAGTCAGAAACATCGATGAGAGAGAGACATCGATCAGCTGCCTCTTGCACGCCCCCCACTGGGGATGTGCCCGCAGCCAAGGTACATGTCCTTGACCGGAATCGAACCCAGGACCCTTCAGTCCGCAGTCCGACGCTCTATCCACTGAGCCAAACCGGTCTCGGCAAGATCAATCAGATCGTTTTAAATCGTACTTTGCTTCATCCGTACGTGATGGACAGCCCCTTGCCCCTCTCTGTGCCCTGCAGGAGAACGATCTGAACGCCACGCTCACGGCGCTCTACCAGCACCCCGTCCCGAAGGCCAACAGCCCCGTCAACCTAAGTGTGGTAAGTACGGCCGCGGTTCGTGGGTCTGTGGGAGGGAGGAGTGACGGGTGTGTCTCCTTTAAGAGCACCTGCCCCTTTAAGTAACGTCCTCACCCGGTCCCTCCACGCCCAGGAAAACGTCAGTGCTGGAAGGAACATCACCCCGAGACCTTCAGACCTGCTTTAACCATCCTGACCTAATACGTTGGCATAGGGGTTTTCCTCTCTTCTCTCCACGTCCCGCGTGGAGAGAAGAGTGGGTCCAGTTTCTGGTAGAGGAGCTGGGGATTGAGAAATAAAAGGAGGAATAGAGGACAGAGAAGTAGAAATAAGAAGCTGGGGCTGGGGAGAATCTCTGTCCTCTCTGATGGAGAGACAGGAATCCCAACCCAAACACAGGGTGTTTGTTTATACCAAAATACAAAGGGGTTTCACATGAAAAGACTTTTGATCAAAGGAGCTTAAGTGGGCCCAACCCCCCCCCCCCCCATTCCCTCATTCCCGGGGCTTGGCTGAATCTACATTTCAGGTCCCTCCCCCCACCCCCACCCCGACACTTGGAGCAAAGTTAAGAGTTGGTACTGATAACGCATCCAGCCTTCTCGGTGAATGCGTTTCCAAGACGCGGCTCTGCCTGGCGCCTCGGATTCAGCTGACACTGGTTTAGAGAATGCCCAGGTGTCTTCCCCGGGGGGCCATGTGCTTGTTGGATGTGTGTCTTGGTAGTTGTGAAATCAGTTGGGGTCTTTTTTGGCTTTTTTGTAAGATGTTGGATCAGCGGTCCCCCGAGAGCTTTCCCATCCTGTGCGCCCATTCTCAATACGCCATCTGAAGTGCTGGTACATCCAGCAGAGGAATAAAATATTGCCTTAACGTTGTGTAAACCTTATTCCGAAATTGCATTTGATTTCAGGGCGGGGTGCCTAGCCACGCGCCCAAGTCCCGTGCTGGTAACGAAGGGCGAAAGTTGCGATGAAATCACTTATTTAAAAAAATATATATAAATTTTTATTGATTTCAGAGAGGAAGGGAGAGAGAGAGAGAGAAACATCCATGATAAGAGAGAGTAACTGATCGGCTGCCTCTCTCCCACCCCCTACTGGGGATGGAGCCTGCAACCCAAGCACGTGCCCTGGACTTGAGTCAAATCCTTTCCGTGGGCAGGCAGACACTCTGCCCACCGAGCAGAACCGACCAGAGCTAAATCGCTTATTTTTAACCACGGGGAGTGGTTGGGGATTCTGTTCCTCCCTCAAATGGGAAGAAATTTGTGTTTTGTTTCCAGAATTTCTATTAGGAGAAGGTGACAACTCTTATAAAAAGCATTCTGAGTTTCTTTTTAAATATATATATATTTATTGACTTTTCACAGAGAGGAAGGGAGAGGGAGAGAGAGTCAGAAACATCGATGATGAGAGAGAAACGTCGATCAACTGCCTCCTGCACGCCCCCCAACTGGGGATGTGGCCACAACCAAGGTCCATGCCCTTGACCGGAATCGAACCCGGGACCCTTCCGTCTACAGGCCGACGCTCTATCCGCTGAGCCAAGCCGGTTAGGGCCATGAAAAAAAAATTATTTTTAAATTTTTTATTGTGTGGTTTTTTTTTTTTTTTTTTTTTGCAGTGGAAGAGAGAGGGAGAGAGAGTCAGAAACATCGATGAGAGAGAAACATCGATCAGCTGCCTCCTGCACACCCCCTCCACTGAGGATGGAGCCCGAAACCCAGGCTTGTGCCTTTGACCGGAATCGAACCCGGGACCCTTCGGTCCGCAGGCCGACTCTTTGTCCACGGAGCCACGCCGGCCAGGGCGGCACTCTGATTTTCTCACCGTCTCCCGCTCGGTAGAGTCTCCCCGTCCCAGCGAGCCTGCGAACACGGACGGTCCCGTGTCCGCGTTCCCTCTGAAACCGTCTCTCAGAATCCCCACCCGCCCGCAGCCTCCCCCACTCTCGGGAGGACGAGCACCCGTCCCTGATATACAAGGAGGAGGTCTGCGCTTAGAGTCCCGTTTATCACCGCGCTCTTGTGATATTTCCAGTGGGTCCGACTCGGAGAGACAGGCCAGGCGCGGTGCCAGCGTCCCCCCCCCCCCCCCGCCCCCCAACCTTGAAAGTAAAATATTTATTTCTCTCTCTCTCTCGCGTATAAGAACCAAGAGCTATTTATTGCCAGTGAGCAAGTTCTGAGAGATCAGCCGTCCCTAGCACCGGTGAGTCCCCGGGGCGGCTCAGGATCGCCCTCCGATCATCATCGGGGGCCAGCACGGACTCCCCGCGCTGCGCCTTTAAGACGGGCTCCCGTCTCCGGGGAGCGGGGAGCGGGTCTCCCGCAGGAAATCAAAGGAAATCAATCACGTGGGGGTGTATTTTCTGTTTATACTCGCTTTGAAAGCCGGGCTCTGTGGAATTTCAGTTCTATGGAAACTGGAAAACCTCCCCCCCCCCCGCCCTCGCCCCCTGAGTCAAAAGCCGAAGAGAGAATTGAATTCGCATCCGTGCATCTTCTCCGTTGTCAGAAGCAGGAACGTCCCAGTCCCTTTTAGGAGGGAGAATTCCGTCCCTTTCTTTTCCTTTTTTGGGGGGGGCACAGGGTCCCCGGAGACCTTGCGATTCCTCCCCTCGTGTTCTCCAGCCCCGGAAAATGGCACGTGGCTTTTGGGAAGTGGCCGATTACTGGCTGGAATGCCCCCCACCCCCACGCCCCCCATCTTTAATCCTAAAACAGTATCAAACGTGGGTCCCTATGTGATTCGGAGAGTGCAGTGGTTTTGGAGACGGCTATGAACAGAAAATAAAACAATTCTGGTGATTTGCGGGGACTCTGATTGCGGGCGGGGTGCGTGGGGTGGGGAGCGGGGCAGGCAGACACCACGTGCTTTCTTACCACATCCTCTGGGAGCCTTCCTGCTGCTTTTAATATCGAAGCTCATTCGTGTTTGTCTACGGCCGTGGTCGGCAAACTCATGAGTCCGCAGAACCACCTATCGACAGGACAATGATGGACATTTCTTTGGAGAGCCACATTTTTTAAATCTAAATTTCTTCTAACGCCACTTCTTCAACATAGACTCGCCCGGGCCGTGGTGTTTTGTGGAAGAGCCACACACTCAAGGGGCCAAAGAGCCGCCTGTGACTCGAGAGCCGCAGTTTGTCCACCACGGGTTTAGGGGATGCGTGAAGGCCACAACATTTTGAAATGAGTCCATGTATTTTTTAAAAATATGTTTTATTGATTTTTTTACAGAGAGGAAGGGAGAGGGATGATAGTTAGAAACATCGATGAGAGAGAAACGTCGATCAGCTGCCTCCTGCATACCCTCCACTGGGGATGTGCCCGCAACCAAGGTCCTTGCCCTTGACCGGAATCGAACCCGGGACCCTTCAGTCCACAGGTGGACACTCTATCCCCTGAGCCACACGGGTTTTGGCTTGAGTCCATGTATTTTTAAGAATCCTTGAAGACTTAAAACTTGTTTTATTGCTGCTTCCTGAATGGTAGAGTGATGGATATGTCCAAATCTGTTGTGAATATCCATAGAAAAATCTTAGATTTTGGTATCTTTTTGGGTAAGCAAGCCTTATTTGTGCAGTCTCCCTAAACTAAATGTGTTTTTAAATATATAAATATATAAATATATATACGTATATGCAACAACGAAGAGATATATATCAACAGTAATAAGCTTTTTGTCTTACACTGCTTTTAGGACTTCCATTTTAATTTTAAAATTCAATATTTTTAACCAACACTTAATTCTTTTAAAAAAATATATTTTATTGATTTTTTACAGAGAGGAAGGGAGAGGGATAGAAAGTCAGAAACATTGATGAGAGAGAAACATCGATCAACTGCCTCTTGAACACCCCCTACTGGGAGTGTGCCTGCAGCCAAGGTACATGCCCTTGACGGGAATCGAACCTGGGACCGTTGAGTCTGCAGGCTGACGCTCTATCCACTGAGCCAAACCGGTTTTGGCCAACATTTAATTCTTTATACGAGAAAGTGATTGTTGAATCTCCTTTAAACCTCATTTAAATAATCTCTCCAATTCAACAAATCCTGAGTCACTGGTCCTCGGTATTTATAAACTCACTCATTCTAATTTTTTCTCCTTTCCCCTCCATGTTGTGATGCTGTCCAATTGTGACTCTCCTCCCCTCGTGTGTTTCCTTCTGTCCAATAGCAGTCCTACTTCATCGCCCCCGACGTAACCGGACTCCCAACCATCCCCGAGAGCGTAAGTTTTCTGCATCTTACTTTTTTAAAAAAAAAAATTCTAGTCACTGCATGGGTTTTATTTCTTTCGGTCTTGCTGTTGAAAGATTCCTGTGTAAAGAAATAGAATATGTAGCGACTGTCTGTGTTTCTGAGAAATAATGAAGAAATAAGAAGTAATGTGGCTATCTCTCTCTCTCTTTTTTTATGTTCCTGTTACGTTATCCCCTTCTGAATATTAGGGCATAGTCAGGAAAATGGTCTGAGACTCCCTCTTTCCATCTATTGAGATAGTTCAGGGGAGCATAGATGGAGTGGCCAGATGATGATGATCTCTGAACACATAACAATCTGGCCGCTCAGCGTATGTCCTATAGACTAAAAGGCTAATATGCAAATTGTCCCCTCGACCAGGAGTTTGACCAGCAGGCAGGCAGGCCAATGGCCCATGTCCCCTCCCCCTGGCCAGGCTGGCCAGACCCCGCCCATGCACAAATTCATGCACCAGGCCCCCTAATACACCCACCCACACACACACACACACACACACACAAACTTAGTGGCCAGATTATTATGATCTCTGAACATATAATAATCTGGCCACTCAGTTTATATCTTATATAATAAAAGGTTAGTATGCAAATTGTCCGCTCAACCAGGAGTTGGACCACCGAGGATGAGGGAGGGGATGTTTCTCAGGAGTGACCTGTATGGGTGGGGAGCGGCTACAGCAGTGGGAGATATTTTCACACAAATAGTGACTTCAGTGGACTGAGCTGAGTATTTCAGATTCCTGCTTCTATCTCTGTTCAACCCTTAGGTGTCCCGTGCCTGATTTCTGGATTCTCACTCAGGCGATAGCATACCTTGTAAGGCCTGAGGGGGTATGAACGAGGAATTAGAAAAATTGCTAACTTTTGCAGTTGATGTCCCAGTTGGTTGTAGCCCTTCAAGAAACATCCTCAGCATGTGAATATTTAATCCCGGTTACTATTGCGTAGACCAGCGGTCGGCAAACTCCTCAGTCCACAGAGCCAAATATCGACAGTACGATCGACGTTCCTTTGGAGAGCCAAATTTTTAAAATTTAAACGTCTTCTAACGCCACTTCTTCAACACAGACTCGCCCAGGCCGTGGTATATTGTGGAAGAGCCACACTCAAGGGACCAAAGAGCCGCATGCGGCCCCCGAGCCGCAGTTTGCCGACCACGGGCGTAGAGAAGTGTGCGTGGCTAAGTGTCCGTGGCAACGATGCTCTTGGATGCAGTGTGGAGAGGGAGCGTTTTTCCTGCCTGATTTTCGGTCTGCTCCCCTTGGGAAGATGGAACGAGCCGGTAGAAACCATTCGATCGCACGTGAGGGAGACATCAACAGGGAAAATGGTGCTTCCAGGAGTATGTGTTATTTCCGCAGAACCCCACTCCTCTTCCAAACGTGCTTTCAAAGCTCCCGAGGTAGAACTCCTGGTCGAGGGGACAATTTGCATATTGACCTTTTATTCTATAGGCTATACACTGCGTGGCCAGGTTATTATGGATTCAGAGCTCATCATCATCTGGCCACTCAGTGTGTGTGTGTGTGTGTGTGTGTGTATGAGTGTGTGTGTATGTATTAGGGGCCCGGTGCATGAATTCATGGATAGGTGGGGTCCAGCCAGCCTGGCCAGGAGAAGGGGACATGGGCGGTTGGCCGGCCTGCCTGCTGGTCTAACTCCTGGTCGAGAGGACAATTTGCATATTGACCTTTTATTCTATAGGCTATACACTGCGTGGCCAGGTTATTATGGATTCAGAGATCATCATCATCTGGCCACTCAGTGTGTGTGTGTGCGTGTGTGTGTGTGTGTATGTATTAGGGGCCCGGTGCATGAATTCATGGATAGGTGGGGTCCAGCCAGCCTGGCCAGGAGAAGGGGACATGGGCGGTTGGCCGGCCTGCCTGCTGGTCTAACTCCTGGTCGAGAGGACAATTTGCATATTGACCTTTTATTCTATAGGCTATACACTGCGTGGCCAGGTTATTATGGATTCAGAGATCATCATCATCTGGCCACTCAGTGTGTGTGTGTGTGTGTGTGTGTGTGTGTGTGTGTGTCTTAGAGGCCCAGTGCATGAATGCGTGCATGGGTGGAGTCCAGCCAGCCTGGCCAGGGTGAGGGGACATGGGCAGCTGGCCAGCCTGCCTGCTGGTCCAATTCCTGGTCGAGGAGACAATTTGCATACTAGCCTTTTATCCTATAGGATAGACACTGAGTGGCCAGGTTATTATGCGTTCAGAGACCATCATCCTCTGGCCGCTCCGTGTAGATCAATAAAAAAGACCCTTGGCCGGGTGAGACGTGTTCCGCGGCCGTCCCCACGGCGCCGTAACGCGCACTCCGGTTTCCCCCTCGCGCAGCGGAACCTCACGGAGTACTTCGTGGCCGTGGACGTGGGCAACATGCTGCAGCTGTACGCCAGCATGCTGCACGAGCGGCGCATCCTCATCACCTGCAGCAAGCTCAGCACCGTGAGTACCGCCCCGTCTCCTAGGCAACCGCATCCACAAAGGGTCCCCGCATCCCCATCCTGGAGCACCACAAAGAGCCCGCACGCGTGCGCTTCTGCGGACTCGGGCCCGGTCCCGTGTCCCCGGAGACAATACCCACGGCCCGTTTCTCATAAGTGGTCGTCCCGCGGCTCTTGAAGGACAAAGGTCCGGCTGATGGAAGGCGCATTACGTCGGGTTAATTATTTTTTTCGGATCCGGGAGATGAGAGGTGTGTGTGTGTGTGTGTGTGTGTGTGTGTGTGTGTGTGTGTTTCTCCTCCCCCTCCGTTTTTCTTTGTAACTCGCCCGTGTTCACCTGACTGCCTCCCGCCTTCGAGAGAATTCTGAAGGGCTATTATGAGATGCTGATTATTCACTTGTGGCTCGTCTCCCGGGGCGCTCCCCTGAAAGGAACCCGGCCCCCCCCGGGAGAATTAGCCGCTCTCCCACCCTGGCGTTAGGTGGATGCCTCTTTGTTGCCAAGCGCTGGTGCGCTGGAAGGTTCTATAGGAGTTGTGACTTGGAGGAGCTCGTCAGTCGGATAATAACTTAAAAGTCAAAGCGGCATTTTAAAAATTTTTTTTATTTTATTAATCACACGTTGTCCGCCGCTCACGGAGATGGGAGCTCTTGGTTGCTGTGGTGAAGGCGGTGAGAACAGGACTATTTCCCCCGTTTTCTTTTTTTTTTTCTTCCTGCTTTCGACATTGCAGTTGTTAATATTGTCGATCGACTTAAAATTTGTTTAATTATCCACGTAGCGTTTAGCGTGATAGGCGAGGTATGTATGAAAACCCGTGATGGAAGATGGCCCGAGTTTGCCATCTGGAGCATGTGGGTAGCTGGTGAAAATAAAGTTAACGGACACATGTTTTATTCTAAAGTAGACATAAAAACTGTGAAGTTTGGTATTGTCGAGTAGAGGGGGGGTTTCAAGATCTCTCTAGGGGGTCTGTTTCGTATTGAATGGCGAGAGAGGGGTTATCAGAGAGGTTATATGCCCACCCATCAGCCTCAGACAGGTCATGTGACCCTGGGTTTTCTGATTCTGATTTTGGGTTATTCCCGTGACTCTACAATCGAAAAAACACAGTTTGGAGATTAAAAAAAATATATATATATATATATATATATATATATATATATATATATTTTGTTGATTTTTTACAGAGAGGAAGGGAGAGGGATAGAGTTAGAAACATCGATGAGAGAGAAACATCGATCAGCTGCCTCCTGCACACCTCCTACCGGGGATGTGCCCGCAACCAAGGTACATGCCCTTGATCAAAATCGAACCTGGGACCCCTCAGTCCGCAGGCCGACGCTCTATCCACTGAGTCAAACCGGGTAGGACTATATACATCATCTTACTGCAAGAAATCGTTGCCCTCGTTATAAAAATCTACAAGGCGAAATTTTATTTCTTGAACACACATAAGTGAAGGTGTATTTACATTCACTGTTTTATTGTCGGTTGTGGAATGGTGTTTGCGTGTTTTGCTCTTTGGCATTCGTAATTTTATTCTAATCATGCTTGACACTTTATAGCTTGCTGGGCATTTTAGCGCTGATGCACAGAGAATCCAATTACTTGAGGCTCTCTTTATGCACTGTTTGTAGTTAAAATTATACTTTCTCATCATCTTTATAGAGATGAACTTTAGCACCAAGAAACTGGTTTTCAGATACGTTAGCAAAAATATTAAGAGTGTTGTTATGGCCCGGCTGGTGGTGTGGCTCAGGGGTTGAGCATCGACCTGTGAACCAGGGGGTCAGGGTTCGATTCCCGGTCGGGGCACAGGCCCGGGTTGGGGGCTTCATCTCCAGTGTGGGGCATGCAGGAGGCAGCTGATCCGTGATTCTCTCTCATCATGGATGTTTCTCTCTCCCTGTCCCTCTCCCTTCCTTTCTGAAATCAAGAAAAAGATATTTAAAATAAACTAAAATAAAATTTTAATGTGTCCCCTCCTTCCCCCCCACTTATATTACAAGTGTGGTGTTTTGCTGGGACCCATTATGATGGTTTAAAAAAAAACCAAAACATTTTATTGATTTTTTTACAGAGAAGAAGGGAGAGGGATAGAAAGTTAGAAACATCTATCAGCCACCTCCTGCATGCCCCCCTCCCCACTGGGGATGTGCCCGCAACCAAGGTACATGCCCTTGATCAAAATCGAACCTGGGACCCTTCAGTCTGCAGGCCGACGCTCTATCCGCTGAGCCACACCGGTTTCGGCCCATTATTACGTGTTTATGTGTTTGAGTTTCATGCACCGGGGGCATTGCACCTCTGTGTTTATCCCGCTGATACATCCATCCATTGTCAAGTACATACATACGGCTGGGGGCGGGGGCGGGGGTGGGGGGCGGAGGGGGGGAGCGGGGCCTCCTGGAAATCCTGAAGGAGACCGGGGGTGTCATCCATGCAATCGACAGGCATGTCCCTGGCGGGGGGGGGGCACCTCGGCGGGCCTTGCGGAACATCAGAGCAGAGATCCATCATGACCGTACACACGTAGATCCCTCGGCTCCTTGCTGCTTCGCGACGGGAGCCGGAACACGGCTGTCGAAAGTCATGTCGCCCATCTCAGGGCGGTCGGGCGTGCAGGGCTGTCATCTGCTTCCGTGACGGTGTCTCCGACCCCCCCCCCGACCTCCCCCCCCCGTCCCCGAACCCCTCGAAGCAGTCAGCCGGGGCGGTGCGTCTTGTCTGGGCACTGGCCTGTGGGCCGGCCTCTGACAGGCCCTCCCCGTCGCGCTGTCAGTCATGTGCTAACGAGGGTGCACCTCGGTGGAGGTGGGGGGGGGGGGGGGGCGGAGCGGGGGGAGATGCCTCTCTCTCAAGCAGATCTCTCGTCGTGGGCTCCTGTGCAGACCCACGTTCAGCCGGGAAACCTCTCTCCCCCGAAGCCTGTAAGCACATTAGTTCCAGGGATTGGAGTGGGGGCACACGGCCCTGTTAAGAGCACACCCCCGTGGAGCAATGTGTCCTGTGTGTGTGCAGGAGTTGTGTTAACACGCCATAAGGTCTGCCTTTGTTAGAGGTGCCCCCGGGCACCCCGGCGTGTGCTTTGGCTCCTGCTCCCGTTGGTGCCGTCAAGGGCATTGACAAAACAAAGCTCCGTGATCCCCGCCGGAAAGCCGGCCGATGGGGGTTTGACGGGGTGCGTTGGTTGGACCGAAGGGGCTTCTGCGGGGTTTGAACCTCTCCATCTGGATCTTCAGGGTCTGCGATTTGTCTCTCCCTGGGGTGAGCCGTGTGGGCGCTGAATCCGGACCCCGGAGCTTGGAGCCCGTGGTCGGCAAACCGTGGCACGCGAGCCACAGGCGGCTCTGTGGGAAGTCCTTTCCCGTCCCGTGTGATTCAGGGGCCCCGGACTAGGGTTCGGGTTTCTGGGGAAGGCCGCACACAAATGCATAAAGAGACTCAGAAAAACATTAATTTGGGAAATGGGGGCCAGGCCGTAGTCCAACTCTAGTGGAAGAACTACTGCCCGCTCTGGCTTTACCGCCCCTTTTATTAAGATTAAGATCATAAGATACACCTGTCTCCCCCAGGCAGGAAACCCCAATAAAAGCCAATCAGTGACTCTACTTAGGACCAACAGGTGGGGCTGCTTCAACCACCAACATCCCAGTGACCAGCTCGGACCCTTCAGAGCGATCAAGGTTGACCAGCCCCCCCGGACTCCCTGTCCACAGCCCCCTACCATCAAAACAATGATTGGCTTCCGGCGCGGCTCTTTGGCCCCTGGAGTGCGGCTCTTCCACAAAACACCACGGCCTGGGCGAGTCTGTGTTGAAGAAGTGGCGTTAGAAGGAGTTTAAGTTTAAAAAATGTGGCTCTCCAAAGACATGTCCGTCGTTGTAATGTTGGTATTTGGCTCTGTGGACTGATGAGTTTTCCGACCCCTGTCCGAGCGCACATCCTCCCCCGTGTTTGTCAAGCCGCCTAGACCTCTCAGGGAGGGGGATGCTGGGAATTTTAGGTTTTTAACTCTCCCCTAATCCCAGAGCAACCAATGATGTCAGCCAACACAGCCCCCGCTGATTCTCCTTCCCAGGGTGTTGTGTGATGTGCATTTCCGTTCAGTACTACGGGAGAGGGACTGGGATGTGGAGATAGGACCAGGGGACAGAGAATGATGGGTCAGCTTGCCCCCGGTCCGCCCCCTCTTGGGGGGATCAAGACCACAACTTGGGCATGTGCCCTTGACCGGGAATCGAACCATGACCTCCCGGACCAAGGTCACTCCCGGGGTGGTCCCGTGGCGCTCTGTGGGCAGGTACGGCCGGAGGCTCACCGGAGGGAACGTCTGAGATGGGAAAATCCTCCTCTCGTCTCGTGCTTGTCCGGCCGTCCCTCCCGGAGACACGGCCTCCGTCCCGTGGTCTGGATGGCACGTTCTCCGTCAGTAGTTGTGACTCAGGGTCCCAGAAGGGGGGGCATGGTGACTCTTCGTGTGTGGAGAGGCAGTCGAAAGAAAGGTGACCGGCTGCGCCTGCCTGGGCTGGAGTCCTGGCGTGGCCGCTTGCTAGGTGTGCGATCGTGGGCAACTGGTCCGCCTCTGCCACAGGGCCCCGTCCGCCGGCGGGAGCGGTGAGGAAAATGTGAGGGTATCAGGTGCTCAGAATAGTGGCGGCACATGCTCAGCGCCCTAGAGACACTGTTATCATCTGTGACAATCGACCCGCGGGCCTGGGACCGGAAGTTCCAGATGCCATTATCCCATGACCACGTTCACTATCCCATGTGCACTATCCCATGACCATTTCACTATCCCATGTGCACTATCCCATGACCATTTCACTATCCCATGTGCACTATCCCATGACCATTTCACTATCCCATGTGCACTATCCCATGTTCACTACCCCATGACCATGTTCACTATCCCATGTTCACTGTCCCATGACCACGTTCATTATCCCATGTTCACTGTCCCATGACCACGTTCACTATCCCATGTGCACTACCCCATGACCACGTTCACTATCTCATGTTCACTGTCCCATGACCACGTTCACTATCCCATGTGCACTATCCCATGTGCACTACCCCATGACCACGTTCATTATCCCATGTTCACTGTCCCATGACCATGTTCACTATCCCATGTTCACTGTCCCATGACCAGTTCACTATCCCATGACCACGTTCACTATCCCATGTTCACTATCCCATGACCACGTTCACTATCCCATGTTCACTATCCCATGACCACGTTCACTATCCCATGTTCACTATCCCATGACCGTGTTCACTATCCCATGTTCACTATCCCATGACCATGTTCACTATCCCATGTTCACTGTCCCATGACCATGTTCACTATCCCATGTTCACTGTCCCATGTGCACTATCCCATGACCATGTTCACTATCCCATGTTCACTGTCCCATGACCACGTTCACTATCCCATGTGCACTATCCCATGTGCACTACCCCATGACCACGTTCACTATCCCATGTTCACTACCCCATGACCATGTTCACTATCCCATGTTCACTATCCCATGACCACGTTCACTATCCCAAGTTCACTATCCCATGACCGTGTTCACTATCCCATGTGCACTATCCCATGACCATGTTCACTATCCCATGTTCACTGTCCCATGTGCACTATCCCATGACCATGTTCACTATCCCATGTTCACTGTCCCATGACCACGTTCACTATCCCATGTGCACTATCCCATGTGCACTGTCCCATGACCATGTTCACTATCCCATGTTCACTATCCCATGACCACGTTCACTATCCCAAGTTCACTATCCCATGACCGTGTTCACTATCCCATGTGCACTATCCCATGACCATGTTCACTATCCCATGTTCACTGTCCCATGTGCACTATCCCATGACCATGTTCACTATCCCATGTTCACTGTCCCATGACCACGTTCACTATCCCATGTGCACTATCCCATGTGCACTACCCCATGACCACGTTCATTATCCCATGTTCACTGTCCCATGACCATGTTCACTATCCCATGTTCACTATCCCATGACCACGTTCACTATCCCAAGTTCACTATCCCATGTGCACTACCCCATGACCATGTTCACTATCCCATGTTCACTATCCCATGTTCACTATCCCATGACCATGTTCACTATCCCATGTTCACTATCCCATGTGCACTACCCCATGACCACGTTCACTATCCCATGTGCACTATCCCATGTGCACTACCCCATGACCACGTTCATTATCCCATGTTCACTATCCCATGACCATGTTCACTATCCCATGTTCACTATCCCATGACCACGTTCACTATCCCATGTTCACTATCCCATGACCGTGTTCACTATCCCATGTGCACTATCCCATGACCATGTTCACTATCCCATGTTCACTATCCCATGTGCACTACCCCATGACCATGTTCACTATCCCACGTTCACTACCCCATGACCACGTTCACTATCCCATGTGCACTACCCCATGACCACGTTCATTATCCCATGTTCACTACCCCATGACCACGTTCACTATCCCATGTTCACTGTCCCATGACCACGTTCACTATCCCATGTTCACTGTCCCACGTTCACTATCCCATGTTCACTGTCCCACGTTCACTATCCCATGACCGTGTTCACTATCCCATGTTCACTGTCCCACGTTCACTATCCCATGACCGTGTTCACTATCCCATGTTCACTATCCCATGACCATGTTCACTATCCCATGTGCACTACCCCATGACCACGTTCACTATCCCATGTTCACTATCCCATGACCATTTCACTATCCCATGTTCACTATCCCATGACCACGTTCACTATCCCATGTTCACTATCCCATGACCACGTTCACTATCCCATCCATGTTCACTGTCCCATGACTACGTCACGGGAAGAATTCTGCTGCGGCTCCGGAGGAGGGGAAAAAGCAGGGGAGAGTGAGGAGATACGTATTTAATTAGCCACTCGCCAGATCGGGACAATTAAAACGTCAGCTGCCTCTGCCATCGCGGCCCCGGCCCCGCAGCTGTCCAAGTGCGGGCCCCTGGGAACGGGGAGGAAGGAGGAAATTATGACATCCTTGGCTTGTCGCCGCCCAGCTGGCCGCCCGGGCCCTCGCCGGCCGGGAGGGCCGTCCCGTGTGTCAGCGGCAGCGGCTCTGGGCACCGCACCCCGCGGCCCGCACCCCGGGCTGTCGGGCCTGCGTGTCGTGCTCTGGCGGCTCGCCCTGACGCTCTCCCTCCGAGAGAGCGCCCCCGTCTCCCCCTCTCCACGTCTGATCGCGGGGCCCGAATCTCAGACGAGCAAACGGTCCTTTCCTGCCGTCTCCCCCGGACCCCGAAACTTGGTGTTTCCCCAGAAACACCACCTGTCTCCCCAGAAACTGCTCGAGTGTTTCTAGGCTGTTGTCTTTTCCAGCGCGGGGGGGACGGACGGGGGGCGCCCTGCTGAATTGGCAGAGGCCGTAGGGTGGTCGTCAGGAGATCCGTCGGGCGACGTCATGACCGCCTCGGGCAGCGGTCGGCAAACCGCAGCTCGTGAGCCACAGGCGGCTCTCTGGCCCCTGGAGCGCGGCTCTTCCACAGAACACCACGGTCCGGGCGAGTCTGTGTGGAGGAAGTGGCCACAGGAGAAGGTTACACTTAAAAAAACGTGGCTCTCCAGAGACATGTCCGCCGCTGTGCTGTTGGTCCTTGGCTCTGCGGACGGATGAGTTTGCCGACCACGGGTCTTGGGGAACGGGGCTGGGGGGTGGGGGGCGTGTTTGTGGGGTGCCTGCTCCTCACCCTGTTGTCCGCTTCCGCCCGCAGCTGACGGCCTGTCTGCACGGCGCAGCCGCCCTGCTGTACCCCATGTTCTGGCAGCACATCTACATCCCCGTGCTGCCCCCGCACCTGCTGGACTACTGCTGGTGAGCCCGCCCCCCGCCCCCCGCCCCCCCCCCTGGCTCCCCCCGGCTCCCTGCTGGCTCCTGGACCCCGAGTCACGCTGGGAGGAAGCCCAGTTTTTTTTCTCCTTAAAAAAAAAATATATATATATACACACACACACACACACACACACACACACACACATATATATATTTAACATATTTTATCGATTTTTCACAGAGAGGAAGGGAGAGGGATAGAAAGCCAGAAACATTGATGAGAGAGAAACATCCATCAGCTGCCTCCTGCGCACCCCCCACTGGGGATGTGCCCGCAACCAAGGTGCATGCCCTTGACCGGAATCGAACCCGGGATCCTTCAGTCCCCAGGCCGACGCTCTATCCACTGAGCTACATCAGTCAGGGCGAAAGTATAATGTCTGAATGAAAAGACAGACTACATGAGCAGGACAGAAACAGGATGATGACGGTGAGGAGGAACTTTGCCTGGCGCACAGTAGGGAGACAAGGCTGTTCACCTTGCACTCTGTTGTTATTTCTAATATATTTCTATCGCTTTCAGAGAGGGAGGGGCAGGGACAGAGAGAGATAGAAACATCTGGCCGACTCGAAAATCGTTGCTGATGTCGTAGGGGTGAAATAATGACGTATTAAGAAAGTCATAGACGTAAGAATGTAATTGGATAACAAGGTGCACAAAAGAGACACGAACACAGTTGTGATTATTGACGACATATTTGACACGAAGTCTATGGAAAAGGTTCAGCTGAGGTTATGGCCTGGCCCCGTGGTGGGCAAACCCATCCGTCCACAGAGCCAAATATCAACAGCACTCAACGATGCACATTTCTTTGGAGAGCCAAAGTTTTTAAACTTAAACTTCTTCTAACGCCACTTCTTCAACATAGACTCGCCCAGGCCGTGGTGTTTTGTGGAGGATCCACACTCTCCAGGGGCCAAAGAGCCGCCTGTGGCTTGCGAGCCGTGGTTTGCCGACCACTGGCCTAGACCCGAATATCCTAAATCGGTAAAGTTTTTCTTTTTCTTTTTTTAAGGCATTCCATTTCTCTATTTACTTAGAAATGATTTTGTGATTTTCTATTTTTTTGTTTTTTATTGTTTTTTTAAAGTATTGCTTTTATTAGCCGATTATTATTTTAAATATATTTTTTAAATACACACACGCACCAAAAAAAAACCCCAACATGTTTTAAAAAGATGGGAAGGGGAAAAAAATACAAAGGTAAGCATTTGTCAGGAGGGCTTTTCAGAAGAAAATAAACAAAGTCTTCTAATTCAGAGCAAGGAGTAGATTTTCTATGATCTTGTGGTTGTTTTTTTAAAGATATAAATCAACCTTAACGCGAATCTGTTAATGGCCGTTACATGAGAATTGTATACAGAAAGTAATTGAACATACCTCTGCGATGCGTCCTTTTGAGCCTGCAGAATGAGCTGAGTGTGTGTTTTTGTTTTATTTAATTCAGTGCCCCGATGCCCTACCTGATTGGCGTACACTCCAGCCTCATAGAGGTGAGTATCCGTCATAAAGATAACAGTTGTCTCAGTTGTGCTCTGCAAGAATACGCCGTGGATCAGCACAGAGCGGGGACTGGTTTTATGTCATACTCATGTGGTCATTTTTTTTAAAAAAGAAAAACAGAAATATCCTGTTTCCCCGAAAATAAGACAGTGTCTTATATTAATTTTTTGCTCCCAAAAATGTGTTAGATCTTATTTTCCGGGGGGGGGGGGGGGAGGGGGATGCCTTATATGACAGCGAGTAGGTCTTATTTTCGGGGGATGTCTTACTTTCGGGGAAACAGCATCAATGAAATTTTTTTATACCAAATGAGCATCTTCAATGGCACAGAACCCATAGAAACAGGTTACATCTGGTAGAAACCACTCGGTAAAGTTCCAAATCCGGAAAACTTCAGTTCTTCACGAACCGCTAATTTGGTTTCATCGAGAATGAGAAAGCACAACGGGAATATCTCTAAGCTAGTGGGGCGCTTTTTAGTAACTTTCTCCCTACTCTATTAGGAGATGTTACACAGGCTCCAATTCCATTCTTATCATGTCATTATTGGCAGATTTTTCTCACTAAAATGTTGATTTTTATATCAATGGTACTATAATTAAAATGTAGGTATATCTACTTACATGCTTTAAAAAATATATATATATATATTATTGTTTATTTTACAGAGAGGAAGGGAGAGGGATAGAGAGTCAGAAACATCAATGAGAGAGAAACATCCATCAGCTGCCTCCTGCACACCTCCCACTGAGGATGTGCCCGCAGCCAAGGTCCGTGCCCTTGACCGGAATCGAACCCGGGACCCTTCAGTCTGCAGGCCGACGCCCTATCCACTGAGCCAAATCGGTTGGGGTTACTTACACACTTTGTTAGGTGAGGCTGAAGTGAGTCATGTTTCCCATCTTAATTGGCTGCAATTACAACGATTTTTTTTTTTTTAAGGAAGAATCACAGAGTCTCTTATTCGCTCTCAGTCAAGGCCATTCAAGACTTGTGAACATGGTTGTTCAGAGCTATGAAACGAGTGACCTTTTCAATCTCCCTTTTAATTCCTTTTATGTAATCACAAGCATCAAAGAGGGCTGGCCGTCTCTTTTGAAAGTGGAGATCTCTTTCCAAAATAAAGGATGGGGACATTCTGTTCTGCTTGAACATGAGACTTGAGGGATGCATCCAAGGCCGGCTGAGACCTGTCAGTGATTTGGAATAAAAATGAGTAGACAGCCGAAACCGGTGTGGCTCAGTAGATGGAGCAACGGCCTGCGGACTGAAGGGTCCCGGGTTCGATTCCGGTCAAGGGCATGTACCTTGGTTGCGGGCACATCCCCAGTGGGGGGCGTGCAGGAGGCGGCTGATCGGTGTTTCTCTCTCACCGGTGTTTCTGACTCTCCATTCCTCTCCCTTCCTCTCTGTAAAAAATCAATAAAATATATATATTTAAAAATAAAAATGAGCAGAGGCTGTCAACAGTAGGGGACGCGCACAGAGGATTCTAGAGGAAATGCTCACCCTGTTTCACAGAACCAGGGGCCACGGCCGCTGTGGCTTCCTCCTGCATGGACGTTCCTGGTGCTCATTGCCCGCAGTGTCCTCTCGCGAGGATGGGGGGCAGGCTGAGCTCCTTCAACTCCTTGTGCTCCATTGTTATTTTTAATATATTTTTATTGATTTCAGAGAGGAAGGCACAGGGAGAGAGAGAGAGAGAGAGAGAGAAGCATCCATGATAAGAAAAAGCCATTGATCAGCTGCCTCCTGCATGCCCCACTCTGGGGATCGAACCCGGGACCTACTGGTTCCTTGGTTGGGCAACATTTTGTGCTCTTCATAAGACTCCCAGTCTCTGGCCCCAGATCAGTTTCTTTCTTTTAAAAAAAAATATATTTTACTAATTTTTTTACAGAGAGGAAGGGAGGGGGAGAGAGAGTTAGAAGCATCGATGAGAGAGAAACATCCATCAGCTGCCTCTTGCACACTCTCCACTGGGGATGTGCCAAGGTCCATGCCCTTGACCGGAATCGAACCCGGGACCCTTCAGTCCGCAGGGCCGACGCTCTATCCACTGAGCCACACCGGTTAGGGCTCAGTTTCTTGTTTAATATTATTTTGAACTTTATCATTCTTTTAAAAATATGTTCTCTCTCTCTCTCTCTCTCTCTCTCTCTCTCTCTCTCTGTATATATATTTAGAGACAGAGGAAGGGAGAGGGATTGAGAGATAGAAACATCAATGAGAGAGAGACATCATGGACCAGCTGCCTCCTGCACGCCCCCTGCTGGGGATGGAGCCCGCAACCCGGGCTCATGCCCAGACGGGCAGGCAAACCCTGACCTTTTGGTTCCGGGGTTGGGGCGATGCTCAGCCACACCCCAGCCGGGCTGACTTTCTTATTTTTGAAGAAAAAGGAACATCATCTTTTGGTATTTTCTTATTCTTTCCCCATCCAAACAAGGATGACTTTTATGATATAAAACTAGGAAAGGGGTACCATTTTGTAGGCACTATGACTCGCCACTTCTATTTAGAAAAGAAAAAATAAAATAAAATGAAATAAAGCCTCGTTTGGAGGGAAAACATAGGCAAAATACTCACACGATTCCAACTTCAGAAAAAATATTTAAATGATAGTGTTTTTTTAAAAACATAAAATGGCTCTCGGTTTAAGGGCTCTTTATGTGTCGGTTTCTTAAAATGAATACATGTCCCATCCTTTTGGGGTTACTCCTGGAATGAAATTTAATATCCAGCTTTTATCCGACCGTTTTAAAATGAACAACTGAGAAAAATGCGTACTTTTCACATGAACACTGACCGCCTTTCTTCAGAGCTTATCGTTCGGGTCATCACCAAACCTTTTGGGGGACACCTAACTAGTTTAGGCTATTTTCATTCTTTTTTTTTCTTTTTAAAAAAAATGCATCAGGTTTGTGGATTAACTTTGTAGTTTCTGTTAAAAGGACCACTTGGAATTGAAGATGGAAATTAAAATTATGACATATTTTTCCCCTCAAAAATGCCACTTGTACAAATATATTTTTGTTTGTCAAATAGGTTATTTTTATAGCCATGCTGTCATTTGTAGATAACTACTTACTGATGAATGTAAACTTGTTTACAGCAATGTGTAGACGTGGAAAAGAAATGAGTGCATTTATACATGTTATTGTCGCAGTGCTGCTATTCTAAGCGAGTCTCTGTTAATTGCTTAGAAATGGCCATGTTCTGAGTCTTCCTTTAGATTTATTATGTCTTTTACAAGATAGATTTTTTTTTTTAGAATCATGTGTTGCCCTGCAAGTCCATACTTTCTTCATACAAAAGAATTCTATAGTAAAGATGACCATTTCACTAGCAAATTTAAAATTCTACCTACTACGCAGAGATTTGAAATTCTAAATCAATCAGAGAAATTTCAGCCCTGCCCAACTTGAAAACGAAATAATTGGTCTGGCCAATTTAAAATGTAAAGTATTTCATAAGTCTCCAAAAAAATGGCTATTATTCTGGAATGTCACTTTAAAAATACGATGCTGAAGTTAATTGACCTATTGCTAGTTGACCTATACAATTATGGAGTTCTGATTTGGTGGGTAAATTTTATTAAAGAACACCTTATTTGCATTAAGGAATAAGACGAGTTGCTATCATCTGTAAAAGACTAATAGAATTATATGATTTAAGGATACATGTTTTAGGTTAAATAGGAAACATAAACTTTAAGTATTTTCTTTACGGATGAAAAACTTGATGAAATTCTAATTCACTATTATTTGTGCACATATTGAGGTAATTTGACCAATTGACTAAACTGTCAAACTATTTCATCTGAAAGGCTATGAAATCTGATTTTTTATATTGAAATGCATGTGCTAAATACTACTAAGAATGACTTCCATATTACTTCCCCCTCTGCCATTTTTTTTTTTAAATTTGACTTTGTCATCACAGACTTACACCGAGTCGAAATGGAAACATAGGGAAAATATGGGCTGCTATACACTTTGGTTGGCTTATGTTAGACCTACATTATGATTTGTGCTAAAAAAAAAAATAGGTATAGAACCAAACCCACATCCCTGTTTCAAAGATGGAAATTCAGTTCATCAAACGGAAAGAATATAACGTTGCACAGTTTAATAGGACCATGCCTACTTTGTCGGTCTTAGCTGTCAGATACCTTCGGTAGCTACACGATACTCATTTCCCCCAGATGACATTCGCATGCAGAGGTGTGCAAACAGGCCGGGGAAGTATTTTCAACCCCACCTTTCCAAGTGTCTGGATGCGAACTGTTTTTCCACGTAAAGCAGAGTTGTTTGCATGCTTTTACGATGTAGGATTCCCCCCCTGCCCTATTTCTTCCCCGCCCCGACACCAGACTCATCCCTTACGAATACTCTTCTCTACACTTCTAAGCTCAGTCGCTTTCGGAAGGACAGATACGCTGAGCCGTGAATTTAAAATTCTTACCCACTACCCAGAGATCTGAAATTCTAAACGCATCGGAGACATTTCAGCCCTGCCCAAACTTGCAAACAAAATAACTGAGGACTTTGTGTGAATGCATATAAGCCTAATCGATGGACAGGGACACCAAGGGGGGGTGGGGGGAGAAGGCATACGTGGTGAGGGAGGGGGTTTGGAAGGGGTAATGGGGAATGAGGACACATAGGTAATACCTTAATCAATCAAGAAATAAAAATAAATAAATAAAACGAAATAATTGGTCTGGCCAATGTGAAATGTAAAGTATTTCGTAATTCTCAAAAAAAAAAAAAAAAGGCTGTTATTCTGGAATGTCACTTTGAAAACGGGACGCTGAAGTCAATTAACCTATTGCTAGCTGGAGCTGTGCATTGGCGGGTAGGTTTTATTAAGGAACACCTTATTTACATTGGGGAGTAAGAATCCCTTAGGAATCAGGTGTTGCCCTGCAAGTCCCTATTCCGCATGGATGTTACGGCTTACTTAATACAAAAGAATTCTGTCCTGAAAACCACCCTTTTGCCAGCGAACTGAAAATTCTGCCCACTAACGCAGAGATGCGAAATTCTAAACCCATCAGGGGCGTTTCAGTCCCGCCCGGCTTGAAAAGGAAATAATCGGTCTGGCCGGTGTGAAATGTAAAGTATTTTGTAATTCAAAATAAAATAAGATAAGATAAGATAAGATAAGATAAAATGAAATAATAAAATAAGATAAAATAAAAAATAAAATAAAGTAATAAAATAAAATAAAATAAGATAAGATAAGATAAAATAAAAAATAAATAAAATAAAATAAAATAAATAAAATAAAGAATAATAAAATAAAATAAAATAAAATAATAAAATAAAATAAAATAAAATAAAAAGGCTATTGTTCTGGAATGTCACTTTAAAAACAGGATGCTCCAGTTAACGAACCCCTCGCTCGTCGGAGCTCTGAGTTGGCGGGTCACGTTTTATCGAAGAACACCTTCTTTGCATTGGGGAATCAGACGAGTCGCTATCGCCCACGAAAGACAAACAGAACGATACCAGTTAAGCAGGTTCAAAGATTGCTCTCCCGCTCAGGAAACGGATTTTTTAAAAAAAAAAATCCATCCTTTTCGGAGGTATCACAACCGGAGGATAAACGAAACCTCCAGGAAACAGTTTTCCTGGAACGCGGCGAGTGTCTTGAAATGGCGCTGAGGGGGTTTTGAGAAAGTGGAATCTGTGTGTTTCCAACAGAGAGTGAAGACCCGGGCCCTGGAGGACGTGGTGATGTTGAACGTGGACAGCAACACCTTGGAATCGCCCTTCCGGGACCTGGACAACCTGCCGGGCGATGTGGTGAGCGGAGGAGGGCCCTTGGGGGTGTGTGTGTGTGTGTGGGGGGGGGGGTGATGCCCATCGATCTGGGTATCTGCGTCTTCTCCAGAGCGATCCCCGCCCCCCCGCCCCGTGTCTATCAGCCCTGAGATCAGGGGTCCGGGGTGTGCGGGGGGACCCTCCGATCGGGCCCGCGTGTCCAATTTCCCCTGCGTGACAGCTGGGGAGCCGCCCAGCGACGGGGGCCCCTAATTAAAGGCCCCTCTCCCTCTCATCCTCGTCATTATCTCACAAAAGCGGCGTTCCTGTCCGCCCCGGTGGCATGTCTCGCCGGAGGAAAACGGGGAGTGTTTTTTTTTTTTTTTTTTGAAGGAAAAAGAGAGAAGGGAGCCAATTACCCGGCCTCGTTTCCCCGCCACCTGCCAGCGCCGTTCCTTTTAATTAATGATCCGATGGCCCCGGTCAATCTCATCAGAAATGCAGGGGACCGGCGGGGTCAGGAAATGCTGCCTTTGATCTACCCCCCTTCCCTCCCCCCAGCCGCCCCCCCCCTCCAGCCCCTCGACGTTCCTGAAACATTTATTTGTTTTCCCTAAATTATTTCAGTTTTCGGTTTTCATCTTCCCGGGCCCCGCTGGGGGCGGCGGCCGGCGTGGCCCGGGCCCGGGGGCCGCTCGGAGATGCGGCCGCTTGTTGGGATTCTGTTTGTCAATTACACCGCCGGCCCCTTTTGTCATAAAAGACACGGGATCCTTTTGAAATGACCAGAACTGTCTGTGGACGGCGAAGGCTGATGAATTAAGTGCCGGCTTCTCTCTCCTGGTCTTTTGATCTTGCAAAGGGCGCGTGTGTGCGTGCGTGCGTGTGCGTGCGTGTGTGTGTGTGTGTGTGTGTGTGCGTGTGTGTGTGCATGTGCACACGTGTGTGTCTGCAGCTTATAATAGGGTGCAATCTGTATTCTGTGTTAAATCGCCTCCAAAAGTGCATTTTATGGCTTTTTTGTGTTCCTGACAACAGGGCCAATATATATATATATATATATATATATATATATATATATATACACACACACACACACACACACATACACACATATATATATATATCCAGGCTGGGATTGTTTCTGAATGGTGTTTAAAAAATATCTTTATAACCGAGTTTGAGGTTAAAAGACTGGTCTCCCTCTCCCCCCGCCTTTTAAAAAAAAAAAGAAAAAATCCATTCTTTTCAGAGGCATTAAACTTGGAGAATAAACAAAACCTCCAGAATTTCTTTTTTTTTCTCTCTCTGTACTACGGCAAGTATTTGTGAAATCATGATGAGGGAGTTTGAGAAGATGGAATTAAAAAAAAAATCTCGCACTCAGAAGAATACAATAAAACTAAACCTGATTGTGTTTATGGCTAGTGATAGGAAAATAGGGACTTGAAGTCCAAACCAGGTTGTCTGTGTGTATAAATAAATAACCCCGAATGCTTGCTGACCTTGAAGCAAATTAAATCGAGCCTCTTTATCTTACCGTCGTGGGATTAATGCTGCGTGCGGACAGACCCACACCCCGCTCGGCGGAGGATTTTATTCTGTTTTGAGCTCATTATCACGAGATGGCCTCATTATAAAAATTTCGCAGAAGCTGCTAGAAATGATTAGAGTTACTCATTTGGAAATCCGTCAAAGTATCCTTCACCGGATAGAGAGATAATTACGCAAATAGAACCGCAGCTTTTAAGGCTGTTTTCTTTATGTGCATGTATTCCCTGCTCTCTTAATACCCTAAGGAGAAAGGATTGTTTAGTTTAAAAAAAAAAAGAAGAAGAAGAAGACGGAGGAGGAGAAGGAAGAAGTGGAGGAGGAGGAGGAGGAGGAGGAGGAGGAGGAGGAGGAGGAGGAGGGGGAAAAATGAGAAAGAAATCAGTATTTGTTTGGTGTCACAATAAAATTTTTAGTCACGTCACCGACGGCTCATTCTCTCTCTGAGAAAAAGAAGCGCTCGTGGTAATTGTTTTGATGGGTGATTCCTCTGAAGTTCAGAAGCAGCACTCCCCTAGTAGAATTAGCTCGACGTGAAAACACGTCGTTAAATACGGGAGGCCGTTAAACAGAATTCGCGCGACGCACAGTGACCCGAGGGACGTCTTCCAGCCACCGTTAGCGAGGCGCAACTGAAACGGTGAAAATCACCGCCGAGCAGGCCACGCACGGCGGACGGAACTGTGTGTGCGCGTGACGCTGGGGGCCACGGACTCACCATTGGGAAGAAAGAAGAAGTTGGTACGGGGGAGAGGTCAGCCAAAGGACTTGTGTGCCTGCATATCAGCCTCATCAATGGGCACGGACACCAGGGGGGTGAGGGCATGGGGGGGGTTGGGGGGGGGGTAATGGGGGAATAAGGACACATATGTAACACCGTCATCAATAAAGAAATTTATTTAAAAAAAATAAAAGAAAGAAGAAATGGGTAAGGGGGAGAGGTCAGCCAAAGGACTTGTGTGCCTGCATATCAGCCTCATCAATGGGCACGGACACCAGGGGGGTGAGGGCATGGGGGGGGGTTGGGGGGGATAATGGGGGAATAAGGACACATATGTAACACCGTCATCAATAAAGAAATTTATTTTAAAAAAATAAAAGAAAGAAGAAATTGGTAAGGGGGAGAGGTCAGCCAAAGGACTTGTGTGCCTGCATATCAGCCTCATCAATGGGCACAGACACCAGGGGGGTGAGGGCATGGGGGGGGGGGGGGGTAATGGGGGAATAAGGGACACATATGTAACACCGTCATCAATAAAGAAATTTATTTAAAAAAAATAAAAGAAAGAAGAAATTGGTAAGGGGGAGAGGTCAGCCAAAGGACTTGTGTGCCTACATATCAGCCTCATCAATGGGCACAGACACCAGGGGGGTGAGGGCATGGGGGGGGGTTGGGGGGGTAATGGGGGAATAAGGGACACATATGTAACACCGTCATCAATAAAGAAATTTATTTAAAAAAAATAAAAGAAAGAAGAAATTGGTAAGGGGGAGAGGTCAGCCAAAGGACTTGTGTGCCTGCATATCAGCCTCATCAATGGGCACAGACACCAGGGGGGTGAGGGCATAGGGGGTGGTTTAGGGGGGTAATGGGGGAATAAGGGACACATATGTAACACCGTCATCAATAAAGAAATTTATTTAAAAAAATAAAAGAAAGAAGAAATTGGTAAGGGGGAGAGATCAGCCAAAGGACTTGTGTGCATGCTTATAGGCCTAACCAATGGGCACAGACACCAGGGGGGTGAGGGCATGAAGGGGGGGGGTGGAGCGGTAATGGGGGAATGAGGACACATATGTAACACCTTCATCAATAAAGAAATTCGTTTAAAAAAAGAAAGGAAAAGCAGAAGATACTGAAATAGCTGCCGGTGAA
>CM050529.1:4389899-4412399 GCA_027563665.1 Antrozous pallidus | reverse complement strand
CTTTTCCTTTAAAAAGGAAACGTGTATACACAAACGGCGCTCTCACAGCCAGAGAGAGTCGGTCAGCAGACCTGGCAGAGGCTGTGGCTCCCCCTCTAACCCAGCACGAAGGTTTAACGGGTGACGTTGTCCTTAGGGAAAAAAGGGCCCCAGGGGATGCCGCAGTTCCGCTCTGATCCTCACGGTGGCCCCGGAAATGCGGAGGGGAAGCCCAGGCTAATCAGCACCGTTAAGCAGTGACGCCCAGCCCCAGTGTGGCTCAGCGGTTGAGCATGGAACTAGGAACCAGGAGGTCGCGGTTCGATTCCCCGTCGGGGCACACACCGGGTTATGGGCTCGATCCCCAGTTGGGGGGGGGGGGGGGGGCGCGTGCAGGAGGCAGCCGATCCACAATTCTCTCTCCTTGTGGATGTTTCTACCTCCCTCTCCCTTCCTCTCTGAAATCAATACAAGCATATTTTATTTTTTAAAATACATTTTATTGATTTTTTTCACAGAGAGGAAGGGAGAGGGATAGAGAGTTAGAAACGTCGATGAGAGAGAAACATCCATCCGCTACCTCCTGCACACCCCCTACTGGGGATGTGCCCGCAACCAAGGTACATGCCCCTGACCGGAATCGAACCCGGGACCTTTCAGTCCGCAGGCCAGCGCCTTATCCACTGAGCCACACCAGTGAGGTCAATACAAGCATATTTTAAACAAGTAAAACAGAATGTTCATCGCATCCACATCCCCTCCCTGTTCCAATTCACACTTGAAATAAAATGCTGATTCCTTAAAAAAAAAGAAAAAAAAAGAAAAAAAAAGAATGAAATCAGCTTCCAAATTGATATAGAGGCAGGGAGGCATTGAACAGGCTGTCAAGATACAGGGGGAAGGCTGGGGAGGGTGGGGGGCGGATGCTGGGGGAGATCAACCGAAGGACTTGTATGCATGCATATGAGCATAACCAATGGATGCAAGACTCTGGGGCGGGGAGGGGGGCAGGTGGGGACATGTGCTGGGGGGTAGGGGAGTCTGGGGGGAGGACAATGGGGGGAAAAAGGAAAACATATGTACTACTATTAAATCTAAGTTATACTGCAAATATATATATATATATATAAAATATATATAAAAATAAAATTTATTTAGGTTAAAAAAAAAAAGAAAAGAAATCAGCTTCCATCTGCACCTAAGGAGCTTGGGCAGAAATGGGAACAACCAGCGACTGGGAGGGAACCCACACCCCACGGGCCTTCCTGCGTGGAGGATGGATATCCTGGCTCCATCCTCCTCACGGTGGGGATAATTGGACCCAGCGGGGGTGTCTCCCTTTGATCAGATCAGAGTGACGGTGACTTTTCCCCGGAAAATGTCACGCCTGTGAAGGTTTATCACCTGTAGAGCTGGCCCTGCCTTGGATGCCGTGTTCCCGTCTCATTAGCATTATTCAAAGTTGAGCTGCTAATTAGGCTGACCCTTCCCTTGACAGCCGTCATCCGCCGACAAGTCGGGACCCCCCCCCCCCCCCCAGCTCGTGTCAGGAACGAAAAATATTCCTTCTGTCCCGGCCGGCGCGGCTTAGGGGTGTTGAGCATCGACCTAGGAAACAGGAGGTCAGGGTTCGATTCCTGGTCAGGGCACAGGTCCGAGTTGCAGCGTGCTTGATTCCCCAGTAGGGGGCGTGCAGGGGGCGTTTATCATTCATGTCTCTCTCTCTCTCTCTCTCTCTCTCTCTCTCTCTCTCTCTCTCTCTCTCTCCCTCTCCCTCTCCCTCTCCCTCTCCTTTCCTCCCTGAAATCAATCCTATAGGATAAAAAGCTAATATGCAAATGGTCCCCTCGACCAGTTCCACTGGGAGTCCGACCACAGGGTGAAGCTGGCCAGCCAACCATCCAGTTCCGAGTAGGCTGGCCAGACCCCACCGGCCCTCTAGTAAAAATATAATTAAATGAGACGGTGTGTACCAGTGATCAGCAAACTGTGGCTCTCGAGCCACAGGCGGCTCTCGGGCACCCTTGAGGGTGGCTCTTCCACAAAACACCACGGCCCGGGCGAGTCTATTTTTGAAGAAGCGGCATTAGGAGAAGTCTGTGTTTAAAAAATGTGGCTCTCCAGAGGAATTTCCATCGTTGTCCTGTTGGTGTTTGGCTCTGTGGATGGATGAGTTTGCCCACCGCTGGTGTAGACCATTTGTAGAACACAATTCTCTACTCGGTGTAGGTTCTCAATCCCTTTACCCTCATTCCCCTTTTTATGTCCTAACTAGAGGCCCGATGCGCGCCCAAATGCGGCTTTGTCCGGAAGGAAGGACGGCGGGAAGGATGGCTGGTCTAATTAGCATATTTATGCTTTTATTATTGGAGATGCTCAAAAACGATCCAGCGAGTGATGGGAAAATCCCATAGGCAGGCGAGGCTTCCAAAAATGAGATGCCGTGGGAAGAGCCCTGACCGGTGTGGCCCAGTGGACAGAGCGTCGGCCTGCGGACTGAAGGGTCCCGGGTTCCATTCCGGTCAGGGGCATGTACTTTGGCTGCGGGCACGTCCCCAGTGGGGGGCAGGTGCAGGAGGCAGCTGATTAATGTTTCTCTCTCATCCATGTTTCTAACTCTCTCTCCCTCTCACTTCCTCTCTGTGAAAATCAATAAAATATTTTTTAAAAAAGGAAGGAAGGAAGGAAGGGAGGGAGGGAGGGAGGAAGAAAGGAAGAAAGGAAGGAAGGGAGGGAGGGAGGGAGGGAGGGAGGGAGGAAGGAAGGAAGGGAGGAAGGAAGGAAGGAAGGAAGGAAGGAAGGAATGGGTTGTAATTGGAGGGGCACAGAATGAGGAACACGTGCCAAAACCAGTTTGGCTCAGTGGATAGAGCGTCGGCCTGGGGACTGAGAGGTCCCGGGTTCGATTCTGGTCAAGGGCATGTACCTTGGTTGCGGGCACATCCCCAGTAGGAGGTGTGCAGGAGGCAGCTGGTCGATGTTTCTCTCTCATCGATGTTTCTAACTTTCTGACCCTCTCTCTTCCTCTCTGTGAAAAATCAATAAAATATATTGCCGAAACCAGTTTGGCTCAGTGGCTAGAGCATCGGCCTGTGGACTGAAGGGTCCCAGGTTCGATTCCGGTCAGGGGCATGTACCTTGGCTGCGGGCACATCACCATGGAGGGTGTGCAGGAGGCAGCTGATCGATGTTTCTCTCTCATCCATGTTTCTAAGTCTCTCTCCCTCTCCCTTCCTCTCTGTGAAAAATCAATAAAAAATTTTTTAAAAAGGTTCAATGAGAAGGGACCCTGGAGGAGCTGGCACTGAGCCTTTTGGAGCGGAAATGGGGGCGTCCCCACTGGGGCTCTCTCCAGACGGGCAGACACCCCTCGTGATTGCTCACCGGGGGGCACAACGTGGCTCCAAGCCGCTTACCGTAAAACAGTGAACGCGCACTCGAGCGGAGAGGCCTTGGGAGACTCGAGCCAGCCCAGGGCCATTTGCATCCGCAGGCTCCTCGGGGTCCCCGCCTCCCCTGCAATGAACAGGCCAGCAGGCGGGCGCTCCGGAGAGACGCAGCGGGGAGGAGGCCGAGCCGGGGGGTCGGGGGGCGCCCCCGCAGATACCGGGGTGTGTGTGTGGGGGGTGGGGGGGTCCGCCTGCCAGCGATGCAGCAGCCCCGGGCCTCCCCGGGGGACCGACCTCCGAGGTGGGCACGTAACGACGGCTCCTCTCCGCCCGCAGGTGTCGGCGCTGAAGAGCAAGCTGAAGAAGCAGTCCACGGCCACGGGGGACGGCGTGGCCCGCGCCTTCCTGCGGGCGCAGGCGGCTCTGTTCGGCTGCTACCGCGACGCGCTGAGATACAAGCCCGTGAGCCCGCCTTTCGCCTTTCGTCCGCTTGTGTGACGTGTCTTCCGGCCCACAACACGGCTCTTTACCCCAGGGACGCCTTCCTTCTCAGACGTCGGGGTGTGAAACACCGGCGCGCACAGTACCGATGGGCGTCGCTAACTCGCCAGGGGATTGCCCGGCACTCGCGCGCTCTCCGTTGCTTACCTTCCCCCTGGCAGCATCAGTGCCAGCCGACGTGTGCGCCGGAAAACACAGAGTGTGTGTGTGTGTGTGTGTGTGTGTGTGTGTGTCTGTGTTAATAAGAGGGTAATAATATGCTAGACCGTGAGACATTCCAGATGTCCTTCCGGACAAGGCCATGGCGGTTACGGGTGATCGGGCCAGGAGGGGAGGGCAGTTGGGGGTGATCAGGCTGGCGGGGGGAGGGGGGGTGCCATTGGGGGCAAGCGGGCCAGCAGGCAGAGTGGTTAGAGGAGATCAAGCAGGCAGGCAGGTGAGCAGTTAGGAGCCGGCAGTCCCGGATTGCGAGGGGGTTGTCCGACTGCCAGTTTAGGCCCGATCCCACAGGGGTACAGGGGTTCCAGATTAGAGAGGATGCAGGCCAGGCTAAGGGACACACCCCTCTCCAACCCCGCCCCCCCAGTGCACGAGTTTCGTGCACCGGGCCACTAGTATGTATGTATGTATGTGTGTGTATACACACACACACACACACACACATACACACACACACACACACACATACACACAAACACAAACACACATATACACTAGAGGCCCAGTGCATAAAATTCATGCATAGAAGAGGTCCCTCAGCCCAGCCTGCACCCTCTTCAATTCGTGACCCCTCGGGGAATGTCCGACTGCTGGTTTAGGCTCGATCCCACAGGCAACCGGCAGTTGGACATCCCTCTCACAATCCTGGGCCACTGGTTCCTACCCACTCGCCTGCCTACCTATCTGATCACCCATAACCACCTCTGCCTGCCTGCCAGCCTGACGGCCCCCTAACAGCCCTCCCCTTGCCGGACTGATGGCCCCTAACCGCCTCTGCCTCGGCCCCTGCCACCATGGTTTTGTCTGGAAGACATCCAGTCTAATTAGCATATTACGCTTTTATCAGTATAGATATTTTAAAATATATTTTATTGATTTTTTTTACAGAGAGGAAAGGAGAGGGATAGAGAGTCAGAAACATCGATGAGAGAGAAACATCCATCAGCTGCCTCCTGCACGCCCCCCACTGGGGATGTGCCCGCAGCCAAGGTACATGCCCTTGACCGGAACCGAACCCGGGACCCTTCAGTCCGCAGGCCGACGCTCTATCCACGGAGCCGCACGGAATTATGTTGGTTTTTTTTTTCTCGAAGCGACACACCGCCCGAGTTATGCTCGTTTTTTCTTGGGCGAATTCTGACACCCCGAGCTCCAAAGGTTGCCCGTCACCTCCCTAACCCGTCCGACGGCTGCCCCCCCTGCCCCCCCCCCCCCCCCCCCCCCGCTGTCGGCACTGTTGGAACGAAGGCTCCTCTATGTGGGAGCCCGCCCTGTCCGTGTCGGATGGGCTCACGTAGTGACAGGCAGCCCCGTCCCCCTCGGTGTTCCGGCGTCCCGCCCCCGGACACCCCGACCTTCTCTCTCCGCCCAGGGGGAGCCCGTCACCTTCTGCGAGGAGAGCTTCGTGAGGCACCGCTCCGGCCCCATGAAGCAGTTCCTGGAGACGGCTGTGAATCTGCAGCTGTTCAAGCAGGTGAGGGTGGGGCCCCTCGTGGGGGGGGCGGCGGGGTTGTGTCACTGCCCTTCCGTGGCTTTGTCTGCCCGGGTGAGACCGTGCCCCCCAGTCTGTGAGCAACGTGAGCTGTGAAGGTCAGGTTCTGCAGAGGGGGTCAAGGATGGAGGGGGCGGGGTAGAAGACCGGACTCAAGCGTGTCAAACTCGAAGGCTCCCGCGGGCCAGAGAAACAAGGTTGAGGTGTACGTGGGCCGCGAAAACAAAAACGCAAAGTCCCCCGTGTTCGCAGAAGCGTGGTTTATTTCGACGGAGGCGCGCCGAATACCAAGGGCCCACGTAACCGAGTCGTGGCTAACGCAAAATAATAGAGCGCTTTAACGCAAATGAATGTTTTCGCTGGAACATTCACGTATCAGACACGGAATGACTGCACCCAGGGATAAGCGGGACGCCGATAAGCCTCTCTGTCTCGTTCCCCGGGAGCGAAATATTCCCGTTTGCGCGCACCAAGCAGGTCAGCCCAAGACCGATGACGGGAATCGAACCTGGGACCCTGGAACCCACAGGTTAATGCTCTGTCCACCGAGCCACACCAGGCAGGGTGGGTCATTCTCTTCCTGTAAGATCTGTTTCCTTGGATCTGAGAGAGAGAGAGAGAGAGAGAGAGAGAGAGATGTCGATGGGACAGCATCTTCACCAATGGGCTGCCTCCTGCACCCCCCCCCCCCACCACTGGGGATGTGCCCGCAACCAAGGTCCATGCCCTTGACCGGAATCAAACTCGGGACCCTTCCGTCCGCGGGCCGACGCTCTATCCGCTGAGCCACACGGGGCCAGGCTGTGTTTTTGCCGACAGCCGACTCCCCCCCGCCCCGGGGGGCTCTGTAACGGGGGTGAGCTGCGGCGTCCCCACGGCGGAGAAGCTCTCGGCTCTCAGACTCCACGGTGCGGGTGGAATAAACAGCTCGTCACCGCTGCCAGCGGGTTTCAGATAACGGACCCGGGAAGCATCCCAGGCACAGCCCCCGAGGGCCACCTCCTGACAGCCCCATCGCTCCTGAGAGAGGCCCCCCCCAGGAGGGTCCAGCCTTCCTCTCCAGGCCTCGAACCTGGGGGTCCCTCAGCAGCATCGCTCCTGTCTTGGTTTCTTGCCCCCGCCCCCCCTTTTTTTAATGCATTTTTATTGATGTCAGAGAGGAAGGGAGAGGGAGAGAGAGAAACATCCAGGATGACAGGGAATCCTGGACCGGCTGCCTCCTGCACGCCCCACGCTGGGGATGGCGCCCCCAACCCGGGCCTGTGCCCCGACCGGGACTCGAACCCGGACCCCCTGGTTCCTAGGTCGACGCTCAACCAACCACAGAGCCACGCCGGCCGGGGACGACGCCTGTCATGAGCCCGGGGTCGCCGCGTAAGGCCGTGCTGTGTAGGGGGAGAGTTTCTCTGAGGTCCAGAGTCTTTCTGTTTTGAGCTCTGACCCACTTTCTCCTGCTTCAACGGGAGCCTGGATGAGAGAAACGGGTCAGAAGCTCAGCGCGCGCCCCGTCCATGTTCGCCGGAGATTTGGGGAGATCTGAGAAAGCTTTTAACGTGACAATAAATTCCGATAGATCTCTACTCCTTCCTGTTAATCTTTAAAGAGAGAGAGAGAGAGAGAGAGAGAGAGAGGGAGAGAGAGAGAGAGGAACAGGCAGTGTGTTATTTACGGTGGCTGATTTATAGCCGAGAACAGCACCTGCATTAGCAGAGCCGAGGGGGCGTGAGAACACATGCGTGAGGGGCGGCCGCCGCATCCGACGCGTGTTTCCCGGCTCATGGCTACACGGGTCCCGAGACCCAGGCGGGCCATGGAGACCCCGCAGCCTGGGGGATATCCGCACAAGGACACATTTTCACACTTCTGCTTTTTCATTTTTTGTTTATTTATTTTAAATATATTTTATTGATTGTTTACAGAGAGGAAGGGAGAGGGATAGAGAGTTAGAAACATCCATCTGCTGCCTCTTGCACGCCCCCTACTGGGGATGTGCCCGCAGCCAAGGTCCATGCCCTTGACCGGAATCGAACCCGGGACCCCTCAGTCCTCAGGCCGACGCTCTATCCACTGAGCCAAACCGGTTTTGGATGTTTTCACACTTTAAAAAAAAAATTATTTCTTTATTGGATTCAGAGGGGAAGGGAGAGGGAAAGAGAGAGAGAAACATCCAGGATGAGCGAGAGTCATGGATCAGCTGCCTCCTGCACGCCCCACACGGGGGACCGAGCCTGCAACCCGGGCCTGTGCCCTTGACCTGAATCAAACCAGGGGGGACCCTGCAGCCTGCGGGGCCGATGATGATCTGCCCGCTGAGCCTCTCTCTCTGGCCAGGGCCTACCCTCACTCTTTATTATTATTATTTTTATTATATTTTTATTGACATTTTCACAGAGAGAAAGAGAGAGGGATACAGAGTCAGAAACATCGATGACAGAGATACATCCATCAGCTGCCTCCTGCACACTCCCCACTGGGGATGTGCCCGCAACCCAGGTCCATGCCCTTGACCGGAATCGAACCCGGGACCCTTCAGTCCGCAGGCCGACGCTCTCTTCTTAGCCACACCGGTTTCGGCTACCCTCACTCTTTAACGCGGAAAGTGCCTGCCCCCTACCCCCAGCCTCCCTCGCACAATCTCAGTTTATTTTCCAACACTCACCACCTTCTCACGCACTCAGTCAGGGATCACGTTATTTCTCGCTGTCCCTACCCCCGCCCTTCCCCTTCTCCCCCTCCTCCTCCGCCAGCTGTTGAAGCAGCACCAAGCCCTGGGTTTGGGTCTGTTTTATTCATTTCCGTACTCCGGCGTGTGGCAGGCACACCGTCCAGTGTTTACGGAATGACTGAATTCAGGGGTTCTCGCGCGCCCATGGTCCACGACTTCCTCAGACCCCGGGCTGGGGAGAATGATTTCATGTCTGTCTGTCTGTCTGTCTGTCTGTCTGTCTGATATTCCTGGAGGGCGCTCCCGTCCCGTCGCTGCTGCTATAAACGATCAGGTCTAATCCTACACGGCACTGAATGGGCTTCTTAGACCCTTCCCACGCTTTCCTGCTCATTATTCCGTGGCAGCCTTAATTTAGTGGTCACGTGACCACGGGCTCTTGGCGAGGAAATAAAAATAACAAGCGTATTTCTTTCTGTCCCTTCACGTACTGCGTTCTCTGGGTTTGAGCTCCAGGCTGGCCCGGCGTGTGCCCACTTGTTATAACGGGTCGAGCGTGTGTGCGTGATGTGTGTGTGTGTGTGTGTGCGTGCGTGTGCGTGTGTGTGTGCGTGCCTCTCGCCGTTAGCAGGTGCCTGCCCATAAGCAGCTGATGACTCAATTTATTATAACACTTCAGCGTGGCTTTCACTAGCCTGCCAAGGTTTAGGGAGCATTTATAAGGTGCAATGTCGACATCAAGGCTACCCGGTTCTCTCTGAGCCCAAAGAAAGGGAAACGTAGAGGCCCCTAAGCAATGACTGTATTTTTAACGGCGTGCGCATGTGTTTCTCTCAGAATGCTTTTTTAATTGCTAATGATTGCTGCCGCGTGGATGCATTGAATGCCCTTAAAAATGTATTTTTCTCTGGCTCTGCAGGCTTGCGTTTGATTGACTTAGTTATCTTCGTGTCCAAGAAGGGCGGCTAATAGGAGATCGTTTTTGTGTTTGTTTTTTTGTGTTTTTTTTTTTTGCAACGTGGTCATTTTAATCTCTGGACTGGCAAAGCGTTTGGGGTTGTGGTTATGTCTAGGGCAGCGGCCAGCAAGCTGCGGCTCGAGAGCCACATGCAGCTCTTCGGCCCCCGGAGCTTTTAGCAAAGGCCCAGCTTCGGAGTCCCCTAATGACGTTAATAACAATGTACCCATCTATATAGTTGACGTCTAAAAAAATTCAGCTCTCAAAAGAAATGTCAATCGTCGTCCCGTTGGTATTTGGCTCTGTTGACTGATGAGTTTGCCGACCACTGGTCTAGGGTGTCGCTTCTGAGATTTGGCGTCTGTGCCTCGGGTCAGCGCATAGGATAGCACCCCGACTTCCTCTTCCTCAACTGGGCAGAGTACTCCTCCACTGACCCCCTCTCTCCTGAACAATCTTTCTGAGCTTTTCTTATTACCAGTTTTAATTCTCACCTGAAGATATTTTTTTTCCCGTTGATTTTTAGAGAGAGTCGAAGGGAGAGAAGGAGGGAGAGGGAGAGGGAGAGAGAAAAGAAGAGGGAGAAAGAAAGAGAGAGGGAGAGGGAGAGGGAGAAGGAGGGGGGAGAGAGAGAGAGAGAGAAACATTGATGTGAGAGAGACGCATCGATTGGTTGCCTCCCATATGCACTTTGGTAGAGGCCAGAAATGAACCTGTCACCCAGGTGCGCGCCCTTGACCGGGAATCAGACCTGCACACCCTTCCGTGTGCGGGCGGAGGCTCTGGGCCAGCGGTCGGCAAACGCATCCGTCCACAGAGCCACACACCAACAGCACAGCGATCGACATTTCTTCCGAGAGCCACATTTTTTTTAAACGTAAACGTCTCCTAACGCCGCTTCTTCAACACAGACTCGCCCGGGCCGTGGTGTTTTGTGGAGGAGCCGCCCTCCAGGGGCCAAGGAGCCGCAGGTGGCTCAAGAGCCGAGGTTTGCTGACCACGGCTTTAGACTAAAAAAAAAAGCCAAACAGGAAGATTTATGCAAAAACCGTCGGCTGAAAACACTCCCGAGTTCCCTTAAAAACCGACCACAGTCTCATTTTCTTTTCTTTAAAAAAAAAAAAAAATATATATATATATATATATATATTGTTGATTTTTTTACAGAGCAGAAGGGAGAGGGATAGAGAGTTAGAAACATCGATGAGAGAGAAACATCATCCATCAGCTGCCTCCTGCACACCCCCCACTGGGGATGTGCCCGCAGCCAAGGCACATGCCCCCGACCGGAACGGAACCCGGGACCCTTCGGTCCGCAGGCCGACGCCCCGTCCGCGGAGCCGCACCGGTTTCGGCCGTCTCGTTTTCTGCTCCGTCTCTGGCACTTTGGTTGTTTCTCCCCGCGTTTCTCGTCACGACTCTCAACGCCGGAGTCATTCTTCCGGGGCCCACGCCTCCTGTGACCGGGCGCTGCGTGTCTCCCGACCGTCCCCCAAGGTGAGGGTCCGGGAGTAAAGCCGCTGCCTCCCAACCCGGGGCCGCCTGTTCCTTCTCCCTTTATTTCCGTGCCGCGGTAGCCAGGGGCCTTCTTGTCTTTTTTATTTATTTCTTTCCTCCCTGTGAAATGCCGGGGAGCGAGAGGGGTGGGTGTGTGAGCGGGAACCAGCTCCCTTTGGGGGGGGGAGCAGGGGGGGACTGTGATTGAGTCAAAAATAGACAAAAGGGAGTTGCAAGAATTCTTCTTACCCTTCAGCATTCCTGCTAGGAGTCCCAGGTCCCAACTCCCCCACCCCCGACCTGACCTGGGGGTGCCTGTGTTTGTGTGGGCGTTTATACTACAGCGGGGTGCACCCCCCCCCCCTAGCCCCCGGACCCATCTTCGACGTGTCTCGCAAGCATCCTCATGAAGCACGCATCCCGGCCCGCGTCCGGCCGTCCCCGACAGGCCGGGCCGGCGATAACCGGGGCATCGTCGGAGCGGGTGATGGATGCCTGCTGGCTGCCCTCGAGGGTCAGTCACTCCGGCGCGTGCTCTCCTCCTCAGAAACGCCCCGTGGGCGCATAGCTGGGGATTTATCTCTCTCCGGGCCCGAGCCCAGTAAAAGGGGTGGATTATTTTCCGTAAACACAGCGGCGCAAACCTTTTAGGAAGTCCCTCGGTCTTAATCTCTCCAAGGCCTTTAAAAGGGTGTCTTCCTTGATCCCCATCATCAAGGATGGATCACTTTCCATTTATCTTTCTCCCCCGAAGTGATACTTTGCCCGTCGCCGCCTTGCGATCCCTCTGGTTTGATGGATGACGCCGGGCTGAAAAATGCGTGCAAGCGCTTCCAACGGCTCTCGGCTGTGTGTTCTGTAAAGCAGGGACCGCCACGGTAGGAGCTGCCTGCCTCTGATCCAAGGGAGGATGGAGTGGGTAATTCTACGCGTGATAGCGCGGCCACGATGGTGAGCGTCGGCCTAGGAACCAGGAGGTCAGGGTTCGATTCCCGGTCGGGGCATAGGCCCTGGTTGCGGGCTCCGTCCCCAGTGCGGAGCGTGCAGGAGGCAGCCGATCCCTGATGATCTCTCTCTCTCTCTCTCCCACTTCCTCTCTGACATCAATAAAAATATATTAAGAAGAAAAAGGAGCCCTAGCCGGTTTGACTCAGTGGATAGAGCATTGGCCAGCGGACTGAAGGGTCCCAGGTTCGATTCCAGTCAGGGCACAGGCCCGGGTTGTGGGCTCGATCCCCAGTGGGGGGCGTGCAGGAGGCAGCCGGTCCATGATTCTCTCTTATCATGGATGTTTCTCTCTCTCTCCCTCTCCCTTCCTCTCTGAAATCGAGGAAAGTGGATTTTTAAAAGAGAGAGGGTGTACTGATTGGTAAGCGGTTCGCATCACCTCTGCCGAGTTCTGCTTTGGGACAGGACGGTTCAGGTGAAGGTGCTGGGTTTTGCTGGATGAACTTGACCTCCACGGTGCCAGGGGTCTGACACTCCTTGGTTGCCCCCTGCGTCAGTGACTGTGCAGTGAAGGGCATCCACCAGGTGAAGGTGATGTCGGGTGTGCAGCTGCACCTGAGCACATACTGTGGGCACGAAGGCTGAGGGGGGGGCGGGCGGCAGGCCTCCATGCAGACGCCTGTGCACTGAGCAAGCTGCCCAGAGCCTGGGTCTTTCCCTTTGCACTTTCCATATGTCCCTACTGACTGACTGATTGATGATTGATTGGTTTCAGAGAGAAAGAGATAAAAACTTCAACGATCAGAGAGAATCACGGATCGGCTGCCTCCTGCACGCCCCCTACTGGGGATGGAGCCCGCAACCCGGGCCCGTGCCCTGACCGGGAATCGAACCCTGACCTCCTGGTTCCTAGGTCGACGCTCAGCCACGGAGCCATGGTGGCCGGGCCCTCCTGCAGTTTCTGATCCCCATTCGTGAGTTAGTCTGCGAGGTGCGCTTTTACATTTAAGCTAGAGGCCCGACGCGCGAAGATCCATGCAAGAATGGACCTTCTTCCTTTCCCCCGGCTCCCGACACTGCCTTCTCTCCAGCCAGAGCCGCCTTTCGGCCTTCCCACACTGCCCAGAGGCCCAGAGCAGCCCCTTCCCCCACCTCCCACCCCCCCGCCACTCGGCGCCTTTGTATGCCAATTAACCCACCATCTTCGTTGCGTTAATCTGCATACCCACTCCTGGTTGGCTGGTGGGTGTCGTGGAGGAACGGTCAATTTGCATCTTTCTCTTTTATTAGTGTAGACCATGAACAGCAGCAGCAGTAGTCCCTGAGTCCTGGCTGTTTGACTCCTGTGAGCATGTCCTTGTCCTGTGTCAGCGTGTGTGTGCATGCGTGTGCAGAATTCAGTTTCTATGTTCCTATCTTGGATATAAGCAAGCGCTTAATCTCAGGGGAGCCATAACCGTGCACCTCTCCGACTCTCTTACCTTCCAGTTCATCGACGGCCGGCTGGCGAAGCTGAACGCAGGGAAGGGGTTCTCCGACGTCTTTGAGGAGGAGAACACCTCCGGGGGCTTTTATGGAGGTAAAGACGGCGTCCCGTCTCCCCAAGGATCCCTGTACCCCGTGTCCGGCAGCAGCGACCCGGTCCCCCGCCACTTCCTCCTCCACCGGTGACGCATCAGAGGCCTCGTCTCCCCTCCCGGGAGCCGGGCCATCGCTGCCTTTGCCTGTTTCCGTGACTCCCGGCGTCGGGACGGGCGCCCGCGGGGGGCGACAGTGCGGGTCAGCGCCCGCTGTTTCTGGACGCGCGTGCACAGCGAGGCGGGTGCCGGCTTCCCTGTCGTCCTCCCGGCCCCCCTGGTTCCCTTCTTGCTGACCAGGGCGGCGGAGGAATGCGAAAGGGTGGTAACCGATCATCCGTTTCAGTGTCATTTTTTTGGCCCGCACCGAACAATTTAGACCAGTTGACATGTTTGGGGAGAAGATACCATACATGACTGGAATTTAAACAAATGCATTAGGGGGAGACAGTCTTGGTGCAGACCAGAGAGAGAGAGTCTGCCCTCGAGTGTGAGAAAATCGCTGTTTTGATGAACGAGAATAATGTGAAGAATGTTCTCAAAAAAAAAAAAATGCTGATTATTCCCATAATCCTGTTATTCGAACAGAAGGTCTCTGGGATTTTTTTTTTCTTCTCTTCTTTTTTCTTTTCTTTTGGCATCCAGAAGCATTTTTTAAGGAGAAAAACAGCCTTTAAGAAAGAACGTTTTTCAAAGAATAATATGCTTGTCTCTTCAATTTTGTGCCTTGGATCTTAAAAGCATGAAATTTAAAGAGACAAGCATCCTTTAGACATTTTTTTTTTTTAAAAAATAGGCTTCTACCTAAATTATACTTGCGTGTTTTCCTAACACCTTAAGCAAGTTTTCTTAGGGACGTTTTGTTTGCCCTGCGCCACATAATTCCAGATTTTTCTTTTTAAAAAAATGTATTTCAATTGATCTCAGAGAGGAAGGGAGAGGCAGAGAGAGAGAGAGAGCGAAACATCCATGATGAGAAGGAATCATGGACCGGCTGCCTCCTGCACGCCCCACACAGGGGATCGGGGCGCACCCCAGGCCTGTGCCCTGACCGGGAATCGAACTGTGACCCCCTGGTTCCTAGGCCGACGCTCAAACCACGGAGCCACGCCGGCCGGGCCCAGTTTTACCAATTTGAGAGTTGCCCAGTACAACTTTAATGTAGCGTAGGTTAAAAAAAAAAAAAAAGTCGAGAACTGGGAAGGCTATAGACATGATGTTGTTTGCATCAGTAATGTCTCAGTTTAAAAAAAAAAAAAAAAGATGAACTATGTTAGGGATTCTTTGTACCAGATACTCCCTGGGTAGCTGTTGGGACTATGTTTTCTTATTAAGCGTTTAAACACCCGGGAAGGCAGCCTGGCCGGCGTGGACCCGTGGCTGATTCATCCACCTATAAACCGGGAGGTCAGGGTTCGATTCCCGATCGGGGCCCAGGCCCGGGGGCTGTGGGCTCGATCCGCAGTGCGGGGCGTGCAGGAGGCAGCCGACCGACGATTCTCTCTCATCACGGGTGTTTCTCTCTCTCTCTCTCTCTCTCCCTCTCCCTTCCTCTCTGAGATCGATAAGAAATACGTGTTTTTAAGAAATTAAATAACCAGCAAGGCGGATGCACTGCGACTCGGCCGGGCGCTATGGAACATTCCTTCCGGTGAGCCGTGTGGCTCCTGATGCCTTTCATGGACTTACATGGCCATCTCTGGAGCCTGACGGGCGAGCGCTGGTGTTAGGAGGCCTGGGTTTGCCCGCCTCCGAGCTTGCCAGGAGCTGTGACGACGAGAGGCCTGAAGCCGCCTCCGCCACACTTTTTCTGGCGTGAACCTCTCACCTGTGGGTCCTCGGCTAGACCCTGTTTTCCAATAGGAGCTGCAGCACATTTGCTGTCCCTGAAAATGAACATCGAACGTCCACAGAGAATGAATCCTTTTTGTTCTCAAGGCGCTCTGCATTTCTCCATATCCTTATAGGTTTCTTTTTCTCTTTCTCTCTCTCTTTTTTTTTGTGTGTGTGTGTGTGTGTGTGTGTTTTTACTAGTTAAACAATGATTTCATTGCCCGAGGACATAGATATTTTATGCAACCAGCGCAGAGGCTGCGGATGACTCCTATTTCCAATTGGGGAGCGGGGGCGGGGGAGGAGGGGGTGCCCAGGATGCATTTGTTCTGATATCGAGCCAACCGGTGAATACGGCTCCCGATCAGAATCGGACGGAGTTTAGCACCCCCCCCCCCACTCCTTTCTGTCCCTCCCACGGCGTTTTCGAACCGCAACGGCGGTTCTCAATTAGATGGTGGAGACCTCCAGGAAGATCGGGAGCGAGTCCTTCAGACTTGTAGATCTGCTCCTTCACGTCGACAGATGTCAGGTTCAGCCAGGCGGGGGCGCTGCGGCCGGAGGGCGGAGCCGACCGGGACAGGCCCTTCCCGGGAGCACACGCGTGCGTGCGACCCAGGACGGCGGCGGACTGGCAGCGGAAAAGAGATATCATCTATCCTAATTAAAAGGGTCATCATATGCTAATTAGACCGAACATCTTCTGGACGACCTTCCAGATGTCCTTCCGGACATCCTTCCCAACAAAGCCATGTTGGCGGCGGGGGCGGAGGGGGGGGGCAAGGCAGAGGAGGCGAGAGGCAATCAGGCTGTCAGGGGAGAGCCGTTAGGGGGGGATCAGGCTGGCAGGCAGGTGAGTGGGTACGAGCCAGAGGTCCCCGATCGGAGAGAGAGTGCAGGCCAAGCTGAGGCGGCCCCCTTCCTGTGCACGAATTTCGTGCATGGGGCCTCTAGTCTATAATAATAAAAGCATACTATGCCAATCAGAAGCCCGGGTCCCGGGTGCCAGAGGGAAGCTGGGATGGCAGCTGGGGGGAAGGAGGGTCTGCTCTTGCATGAATTTTGTGCATGGAGCCTCTAGTTAAAGATTGAGTTAAAGAGGCAAAAAAAAAAAAAAGGTAAAAGAGACACAAAACATTGAGAAATCGCTTTTAATCTTAAAATGAACCTGATTTTGTTAACAAAGCAAAAAAAAAGGTAAAAGAGACACGAAATATTGAGAAGTCAGTTTTAATCTTAAAATGAACCCGATTGTGTTAAAGAAGCAAAAAAAAAGGTAAAATAGACACAAAACATTGAGAAATCACTTTTAATCTTAAAATGAACCTGATTTTGTTAACAAAGCAAAAAAAAAAAAAGGTAAAATAGACACGAGACATTGAGAAATCACTTTTAATCTTATTGTGTTAACCTGATTGTATTAAAGAAGAAAAAAAATAAGAAAAGAAAAAGGTAAAAAGAGACACGAAACACGGAAAAATCAGGTTTAAAAGCTGGCAGCACCCTGGCTTTGAAAGAGAGGGCGGGTCCCCCTCGGAAAACGCTCTCGACAAAGGAAAGACGGCAGCCTCTGTCAGCGCGCCGGCTCTCCGGCGAGTGGAGCAAAGTGTCTCCGCTTAAAAGCGGCCGTTAGGGTTCGAAGAATTAGAACCCTCTCCTCCTTCTCAGGGCGTTTCCCTGCTGCCGCCCCCCCCCCCCCCTCCCGATTTCGACCTTCCTGGGAGCGCTCCTTCCTGATAAATCCTGGTGTGTGCGTCTGTTTCTGCTCAGACATCCCTGACATCTTCTTCTCGCTTATTGCAGGGAGCCCGAGGTCGTATCAGCACTGGGTACACACGGTCAAGGTAACGAGACGGCCTTCCCGAATTTCCTCCTCTTCCCCGGGGTAGGCCCGGGGTCGGCAAACTCATCGCCCCGCAGAGCCGAACGTCAACAGGACGACGATCGGAATTTCTCTGGAGAGCCGCGTTTTTTGAGCTTAAACTCCTTCTCACGCCGCTTCTTCCACACAGACCCGCCCAGGCCGGGGTGTTTTGTGGAAGAGCCGCGCTCCAGGGGCCAAAGAGCCGCATGTGGCTCGCGAGCCGCAGTTTGCCGACCGCGGGTCTACACGATTGTTTGTGCTTGTGCTTGTGCTTGTGGGCAGGGCCATCTGGTCAACCGTGTTTGGGAACGGGTGTCTGTGTTTTTTTTTTTCCTCTGCAGAAAGGGGGTGCCCTGTTCAACTCGGCGGTGACCAAAGCGACCCCCGCCATGCGGACGGCGTACAAATACGTGAGTCCCCCTCGGACGTTTAAAAACCCCGCCGGTCAAATTTCACGGCGTGCTCTTTAGCCAAGAGACCTGTCGGTCTGGAATACGCCCCACTTTCCTTTTAAATACGATGCTAAGAAAACACACACAAAAACACAGAAGGAACACTGAACAAAAGAAATCCAAGTGCTCTGCCAAAACCGGTGTGGCTCAGCGGATAGAGCGTCGGCCTGCGGACGGAAGGGTCCCGGGTTCGATTCCGGTCAAGGGCATGTACCTTGGCTGCGGGCACATCCCCAGTGGGGGGCGTGCAGGAGGCAGCTGACCATTGTTTCTCTCTCTCTCATCGATGTTTCTGACTTTCTATCCCTCTCCCTTCCTCTCTGTAAAAAATCAATAAAATATATATTAAAAAAAAAAAAAAGAAATCCAAGTGCTCTAATGGCATCATTGTATAGGGAGGATATTTTATTTATAAAAGCTACCTGACCCAGTGTGGCTCAGTGGATAGAGCGTCGGCCTGCGGACTGAAGCGTCCCGGGTTCGATTCCGGTCAGGGGCATGTACCTTGGCTGCGGGCACATCCTCAGTAGGGGGTGTGCAGGAGGCAGCTGATGGATGTTTCTCTCTCATCGATGTTTCTTAACTCTCTGTCCTTCTCCCCTCCTCCCTGTAAAAAAATCATAAGATATATTTTTTTAAAAAGCTAACGATGTCTCCTCTTTATATCTTTAAACATGTTTGTATTGATGTCAGGGAGGAAGGGAGAGGTAGAGAGAGAGAAACATCACTGGTGACGGAGAATCACGAATCGGCTGTCTCCTGCACGCCCCCAGTGGGGGTGGAGCCCGCGCCCCGGGCCCGCGCCCTTGGCCGGAATGGAGCCCAGCCTGCGGGCTGACCTCTGCCCACTGCGCACACCGGCTGGGCTTGGGTGCTCGCTCCTGAAGGGGGAGCAGCACTCTGAGCCCGACGCTTGTGTCTGTTTCCAGGCCAAGAGCCACGCCAAGCAGGGGATCAAGGAAGTGAAAAGCAAGCTCAAACACAAGGTACCACGATGCCTTCTCCCCCTCCTCCCCCCCCTCCTCCCTCTCCTCCCCCTCCTCCTCCTCCTCCTCCCCCTCCTCCTCCCCTGCTCCTCCCCTGCTCCTCCTCCTCCTCCTCCTCCTCCTCCCCTCCCCCCTCCCCTCCTCCTCCCCTCCTCCTCCCCTGCTCCTCCCCCTCCTCCCCTCCTCCTCCTCCCCCTCCCCCCTCCTCCCCCTCCTCCCCCTTCTCCTCCTCCCCCTCCTCTTCCCCCTCCTCCTCCTCCTCCTCCTCCTTCCTCCTCTTCCCCCTCCTCCCTCTCCTCCTCCTCCCTCCTCCTCCCCCTCCTCCCCCTCCTCCTCCTCCTCTTCCCCCTCCTCCCCCTCCTCCTCCTCTTCCCCCTCCTCCTCCTCCTCCTCTTCCTTCTCCTCCTTCTTTATTTTCCTCCTCCTACTCTTTTCTCCTTCCCCCTCCTCCCTCCTCCTCCCCTCCTCCTCCCCCTCCTCCTCCCCCTCCTCCTCCTCCTCTTCCCCCTCCTCCTCCTCCTCCTCCTCTTCCTTCTCCTCCTTCTTTCTTCTCCTCCTCCTCTTTTCTCCTTCCCCCTCCTCCCTCCTCCCTCCTCCCTCCTCTTCCCTTCCTTCTCCTCCTCCTCCCTCCTCCTCCCTCCTCCTCCTTCTCCTCCCTCCTCTTCCCCCTCCTCCCTCCTCCTTCTTTCTTCTCCTCCTCCTCGTTCTTCTCCTCCTCTTCCTCCTCCTCCTCCTCCTCCTCCTCCTTCTCCTCCCCTCATCCTCCTCTTCCTCCTCCTCCTCCTCCTCCTCCTCCTCTTCGTTCTCCTCGTCCTCCTCTTCCCCCTCTTCCCCCTCCTCTTCCTTCTCCTCCTCCTCCCTTCTTCTTCCTTCTCCTCCTCTTTTCCCTCCTTTCTCCTCCTCCTCCTCCTCCTCCTCCTCCTCCTCCTCCTCCCCCCCTCCTCCTCCCCCCGCCCCCCCGCCTTGGGAAGGTCGGCGCTCAGACTGCCCGGATGGCGCGGGGTGTTGGTTTCTGACGCTGTTGGGGGCGCGCTGAGCGCTGAGTCCGGAGTGGATTCTCCACAACGAGCCCCCTGGACCCGGAGCCATCTCTGTCGCTCACACGTTTGACCACAGGTTCCAGAGGGCATCAGAGATGCTCCAACGGGATACGTTGTCTCCACAGGTTCATGGCCTCGATCTATATCACCCCACCGAAACGCTGATCATTTCTTACGTATTTAAAAAAATTTTTTTAAGTAGATATTTTTATTGATTTCAGGGAGGAAGGGACAGGCAGAGAGGGATAGAAACATTCCTGACCAGAGGGCATCCTGGATCGGCTGCCTCCTGCATGCCCCCTGCTGGGCATCCAGCACGCAACCCGGGCCTATGCCCTTGACCTCCTGGTTCCTAGGTCAACGCTCAACCCCTGAGACACGCCACCGGGGTGAAGTTAATAATCTTAAAATATATACATATGTTATTGATTTTTTTACAGAGCGGAAGGGAGAGGGAGCGAGAGTCAGAAACATCGATGAGAGAGAAGCATCGATCAGCTGCCTCCTGCACATCCTCTACTGGGGACGTGCCCGCAGCCAAGGTCCATGCCCTTGACCGGAATCGAACCGGAGACCCTTGAGTCCGCAGGCCGACACTCTGCCCACTGAGCCACACCGGTTTCGGCCTAATAATTTTTAAAAAGATGATGATTTGGGGTGCAGAATTAAGCCACGATTGTCCTCATTTGGCCGACAAGCTCTCCCCAGTAGTAGCTGCTCTAAACTATGCTTGTTCTTCGTTGACAGAAGTTTGTGGTTGAGGGCGTGTATTGGAACTGGTGCCGTTTCCTGTACATGGGTATTTATGTGTCTCTCCGCGTACGTCTGTCCGATCTGATTGCATATTACCTCTCGGCACATTTTTCCGGTGGTTCTGTTTTGATCCCACTCAAAACACTCACAGTCGCGACAGAGAGTGCATGATCCTCATACACATTTCACTCAAATTACTCAAAATGGGGATTATTCTGGGAGTTACTCGCTCACAGTACAGAAAAATGCAGGAGAGCCGAAACCGGTTTGGCTCAGTGGATAGAGCTTCGGCCTGCGGACTGAAAGGTCCCGGGTTCGATTCTGGTCAAGGGCATGTACCTTGGTTGCGGGCATATCCCTAGTGGGGGGGGGGGTGCAGGAGGCAGCTGATCAATGCTTCTCTCTCATCGATGTTTCTAACTCTCTATCTCTCTCCCTTCCTCTCTGTAAAAAATCAATAAAAGATATTTTTTTTTTAAAAAAAGAAAGAAAAATGCAGGGGAACCTCGTTCTCCAAACAGATCCTTTACGCGTGCAGCTCACTTGCTCCGTTATGTGCTACTGCGTCGGACGGTCGGCTGAGAAATCCGAGAACGTCCGTCAGCCATCCGAGGGGCGTTCTGAAATCATTCCTTGTCTCCCCCCCTTCCGCAGGAGAACGAGGACGAGGCCGGGGCCGGCTCCGGTTTCGTGCAGTACACGCCGGTCTACACCTCACACAACCACAGGGTGGGAAGCCGGGAGAGGCGCAAGCTCATGCAGGTACGGCTGCCCTCCCTCGTGCCTCCTGCAGGGGGCGTGCAGGAGGCAGCAATCCATGTCTCTTCTCTCTTTCCTTCTCCCTTCCTCTCTTAAAAAATTTAAAAATTATAAACTATATTTAAATAACTAGTTAACAATGTTAAATTATTATCATCATTATTATTATTATTATTATTACTACTACTAGGGGCCCGGTGCATGAAATTCGTGCACTGGGGGTGGGTGGTCCCTCAACCCAACCTGCCCCCTCTCACATACTGGGAGCCCTCAGGGGATGTCCAACTGATGGCTCACCCCCAGCCTGCCCAAGGCCAAGGCACCCAGCCATTGCCCTGCTCAGCTCAGCTTCGGCAGCCTGCGACCACCCGGCCCCGGGGGCTGGGCGCTCACCGCCGCTGACATTTTATCTCCACCCCCTGGGGCCCGGCACTCACGCCACTTGGCCCTGTCCCCACTCCTGATTGGCTGGTAGCATAGCCAATCAGGAGCAAAGGTACAGTCAAATTTGCATGTTTCTCTTTTATTATATAGGATTATTATTATTATCATCATTGTTATTCCACCACCGTAGCAACCTGTTCTGGCGTCTGCTGTTGGCTGGGAAACATTTACTCCCTCGTAGAGGGCTGACCGGTTTGTGATCAGCGCCTCCATTTTGCTCCCGCCCCCAGAATGTTCCATCCCTGTCCGTCTCAGCCTTTCGCCTCTGAGATAGTCAACCTTTGCAGATCGGCTGCCTCCATGTGGGAGCACGTGGGTGATGTTTACTGTGGGGGGGGTGGGTTTTTATGCGAAGAAAAGGGGTTCTCTTACCCCCGTCTCTCCGAGGGGAATAAGATCGGGGTCCGAGCACCCTGAGATCCTCAGGAGAGACAGGGGAGCGTTTCCAGGGGCAGACGGAGGCGGCGAAAGGCTGAATGTAGAGTCAGCGGATCATCCGGGAGGGAGGGGTCCAGGTGTCCACGTGGGTGCAGGCGCTAAGTCAGCAGCAGGGCTGGGGCAGGGGACAGACTGACTCTGGGAGTCGGGCGCCGAAGCCACTGTCCGGCCTTTGCCTTGGGAGGAGGCCGGAGGGGCCGCTGGGGATTTGAAGTAGGTCCTCGCCTTTAGCGTCGAGCGGAACTCAGCGTCTCCGAGCCGAGCCCCGGGCCCCCCGGGAAAAGGGATGCCGACACCTGTCACTCCCCAGCACGCCGCAGGCACTCGAGAGAGTGTGTGCGAGGTGGCGGCCACAGGCGCTCACGTGCGCACAGAGATGTGTGTGTACAGAGACACACATCTTTCGCTTCTGGCCGCACAGGGCCACGCGCCTGCTCCCTTGTCTTCCCTCTCGGTAGCCACTCCCCAGGGTCACGCAGTGACCCTCCAGGCACTAAAGCCATGGGGACCCTGACGGTCTCTGTTTCCATTTAAGGAGGAATGACTTGGAGACCCCAGGTTAGGATTTGAAGACACGTATGGCTCTTGCCCGGCCGGCGTGGCCCAGTGGTTGAGCGTGGACCTATGAAACCGGAGGTCACAGGGCGATTCCCGGTCGGGGCACGTTCCCCGGGGTTGCGGGCTCCATCCCCGGCGTGGGGCGTGC
>CM050529.1:4249899-4387399 GCA_027563665.1 Antrozous pallidus | reverse complement strand
TCTCCCTCTGTCTCTCTGTGTCTCTCTCTGTGTCTCTCTCTGTCTCTCTGTGTGTGTGTGTCTCTGTCTCCCTCTGTCTCTATGTGTGTCTCTGTCTGTCTCTGTCTGTCTCTCTCTCTCTCTCACACACACACACACACACACACACACACTCACACGCACACACAGCAGCGGGATGCGTGCCCCAGAGGCGGGAGCTTAGCGGCTCTGCACATCAACATTAGCAGATGGATGGCCCGGAGCGAGCCAGACCCCGTGCAGTCCGTCCGGGCCCCTGCACCGGGCAGGGCCGGCTCTTTGTGGATCAGCCCTGGGAAACCCCGGCAGGCACCGCTCTTAACTCTTTCACGCCCGGCCCCAGAGCAGCCGCCCCGGTCCTTCCAGCCCACCCCGTTCACCGTGTGGGAGCTGCGTGGACGGCGTGAAGGAAGCTTATTTCTCCGCGCGTACGGCGACAGAAAAGGGAGGGGGAAGGGGTCCCTGTGACTGACCAGCCCCCTCTCCCCCCCTCCCCGGAATGCAGTCAAGACTCTCACCCACACGCGCCGTGGACAAGTGGACGTGGGTTTTGTAGTCATGTTTCCACGAAGAACGCCAGGGACCGCACCACGTGTGGTCGTGAATTCTGTTTTTGTTTTTTAAAAATATATTTTATTGATTTTTCACAGAGAGGAAGGGGGAGGAGGAGACAGTTAGAAACTGTCTGGGAGAGGGATAGAGAGTCAGAAACATCAATGATGAGAGAAACATCAATCAGCCGCCTCCTGCACACCCCCCATTGGGGATGTGCCTGCAACCAAGGTGCATGCCCTTGACTGGAATCGAACCCAGGACGCTCTGTCCACTAAGCCACACCGGTCAGGGCCGGCTGTTCTGCTGTTGAGGGTCTTCACGTGGAGGCTCCTGGTTGCAGATACATACCATTCTCCTTCAACTTGTGCTCGGTGCACCTCCCTCGAGGCCCCAGCATTCCGTTACAAGGCTGTCCTCTAGTGGGCGTGAAGCAATGCTTTCTTTTTTTGAAAGAGGATAGACATCATGATGATAGAATTTACCTTTCAGGGTAGTCTTTTCAAAAAAAAAAATTTTTTTTAATATTGATTTCAGAAAGGAAGGGAGAGGGAGAGAAATACAGAAACACCCAGGAGGAGAGAGGATCACGGACCGGCTGCCTCCCGCACGCCCCACACGGGGGAGGGAGCCCACAACCCGGGCCTGTGCCCTTACGGGGACTCGAACCCTGACCTCCCGGTTCCTCCAGGTCGACACTCACGCCATGCCAGCCAAGCTGGTTCGATCTATACTAATAAAAGGGTAATATGCTAATTAGACCGGACACCTTCTGGACATCCTTCCGGATGGACATCCGAGGACTCTTGTGTGGGTGTGGGTGTGAGTGTGTGTCGCTCGGGTCCATGCTCCTGCACACACCCACGTGGAAAAAGCCACAGTGGTGGGGGCCAAGGCTGAGGTGGTTAGGGGCGACCAGGCCAGCTGGGGAGGGCAGTTAGTGTCAACCAGGCTGGTAGGGGAGGGCAATTAGGGGCAACCAGGAAGGCAGATAGGTGAGCAGTTAGGAGCCAGATTGTGAGAGGGATGTCTGACTGCCAGTTTAGGGATCAGGCCATCCCCTGAGGATGAAGAAGGTGCAGGCTGGGCTGAGGGGACCCCCGAATTTCGTGCACCGGGCCTGTAGTCTTATTATAATCTGAACAGGATCGATGTTGTCTTCTACACAAAAATGACGATACTTGTGCTCTTAAAGCTCTTTTTCGACGCTCAACTGCGTTCGTTGTTTTTTAAGGTGGCTGCCATTATCATTCCACAGAGTGTATGCCAGTCCCAGCACCCAAAATGCATAAGCTCAGGGTTTGCTGTGGGGTTTGGGTAAGCAAGGTAACACCTCTAAACCTCAGACACGCCAACTCTAAAATGGGGACATTGGACCGAGGACCTGCCTTCAAACACGATCACATGTCATAAAGTCTAAAAAAACTCTATTTGTCCATTCTTCTGCCTGTATCCCTCATCATACCCTCCCCCCCCAAACACACACACTCCACACTCCCTAACCCCCTTTATTCATTGAAAGGGACCCAGCCCTTTGCCTGATTGAGGTCTGCCTGCCATCTAGTGGCAGAAATGGTAACTGCAGGAGGAGCCAGGGATGGTCAGGACACAAAGTTGGGTGGTTCGGTGACTTGGGCCTGCTACCTCCCAGAAACCATTGCACCCAAGTCCCGGGCCAGCAGAACCAGTAACGCAGACACGATCCAGGTTCCTTCACGTCGGAAACCGGCGATGCTTGTCCTATCTAATAAAAGAGTAATATATACGCAGATGGACCATCACTCCTACACACAAGAGGGCTGCCTCCATGTGGTCAAAGATCCTGCCCCCATGTGGACACAAGATGGCCTCCACAAGATGGACAGCAGGGGAGGGCCGTTGGGAGGGACCAGGCCTGCAGGGGAGGGCAGTTGGGGGTGATCAAGCCTGCAGGGGAGGGTAGTTGGGGGCAAACAGGCTGGCAGGGGAGCAGTTAGGCATCCATCAGTCTGGCAGGGGAGTGTTTCGGGGGTGATCAGGCTGGCAGGCCGAAGCGGTTAGGGGCGATCAGGCAGGCAGGCAGGCGAGCAGTTGGGAGCCAGCAGCCCTGGATTGTGAGAAGGATGTCAGACTGCCCGTTTAGGCCCTCGAAGGGTCCCAGATCGGAGAGGGTGCAGGCTGGGCTGAGGGAATCCCCTGCCCCCCCTCCCTATGCACGAATTTCATGCACTGGGGCTCTAGTGTTTAATAAGCTGCCATTTCTCTCTCTCTCTTGAGTGTTGATCAAATCCGTTGTAAGCCAGGTATTCCCAGAACAAACAGGGACTAACTGACCAATCAACCGGGTGACCAGGTGGGTGGGCGACGGACACACCTGTCCAGTCCTCTCATCTGTTCTTAGTTTGTGAGCGTGAGGTGGAGAAAGAGTTGAGATCAATAGCCCCTTACTCTCTCCTCCTTCCCGCCCAGCTCGTCAAATTCACTGGGTGACCTCGAAAACCCTAGATGCGTGCTGCTTCTAACAGGGTTCCTTATCGCCCGGCCGGCGTGGCTCCGTGGTGGAGCGTCGACCTATGACCCAGGAGGTCACGGTTCGATTCCCAATCAGGCCACGGGCCCGGGGTTGCAGGCTCGATCCCCAGTGGGGGGCGTGCAGGAGGCAGCGATCCGTGATTCTCTCTCATCACGGGTGTTTCTGTCTCTCCCTTGTTCTCCCTTCCTCTCTGACATTGATTTCTGTTTTTTTAAAAATATATTTTATTGGTTTCAGAGAGGAAGGAAGAGGGCGAGAGAGATAGAAACAACAATGATGTGAGAGAACCGTTGATCGGCTGCCTCCTGCACGCCCTTCCTGGGGATGAGCTTGCAACTCAGGCATGTGCCCTTGGCCGGAATCGAACCCGGGACCCTTCAGTTCACAGGCCGACGCTCTATCCATTGAGCCAAACCAGCTAGGGCGATTTCTATTTTTTTAAAAAAATATATTTTATTGATTTTTTTACAGAGAGGAAGGGAGAGGAATAGAGAGAAACATCGATGAGAGAGAAACATCAGTCAGCTGCCTCCTGCACACTCCCTATTGGAGAATTGCCCAAAGCCAAGGTACACGCCCTTGATCGGGATCGAACCCGGGACCCTTCAGTCCGCAGGCCGACGCTCTATCCACTGAGCCACACCGGTTTCAGCTGACATCGATTTAAAAAAAAAATGTTCTTTTGCACATCAAACTGTCGCTTGCACTGTGACCAGATCGGACACCTGCTGTCCTGCTAACGCCGTCTGTCCCTCCGTCCCCCAGGCACGCTTACACAGGCCCCTCAAGAGCCTCGTCGATGGCATGCCGTGTGAGGACGAGGACGGGGACATGGACCGAGCCAGCAAGTCAGTAACTGGGTTCTGGGGAAACTCTCCGGCCAGGGGGGGCTCGATGCAGACGTTGTAGGTTACACACGAGATAACATCCAAGCTTGCGCACCCCCAGGCTTCGGATTCTACCCCCTTGGGGTGCCCTTAGCCCGTCTCGTCGGGGGTGAATCTGGAGCCAGGAGAGCGGGGGGGGGGGGGGGGGGGGGGGGGAGGACCTGGGCCGACTGGTTCTTGCCGAGATGTCAGGGTGTGGGGGGAGGGAAGTAGGCAGCCACTCACGTCAGACCTGGCTCGCCCTGGGAGGGGGCAGGCTCAGCATCAGGACCGGAGACACGTCCGTCGAAACAGACTGGGACAGGGGATCAGGGAAACTTCCGTGTAGGCCAGCGGTCGGCAAACTCCTTGGTCCACAGAACCAAATATCGACAGGACAGCGATCGAAATTTCTTCAGAGAGCCAAATACTTTTAAAAAATGTATCTTATTGATTTTTTACAGAGAGGAAGGGGGAGGGATAGAAAGTCAGAAACATCGATGAGAGAGAGACATCCATCAGCTGCCTCCTGCACACCCCCCACTGGGGATGTGCCCGCAACCAAGATACATGCCCTTGGCCGGAATCGAACCCAGGACCCCAGTCCGCAGGCCGGGGCTTTACCCACTGAACCACACCAGGTAGTGCCCAGCTGCATTTTCTTTCTTTCTTTCTTTCTTTTCTTTCTTTCTTTCTTTCTTTCTTTCTTATTTTTATTGATTTTTTAGAGAGGAAGGAAGAGGGATAGTTAGAAACATCGACGAGAGAGAAACATCCATTAGCTGCCTCCTGCCCCCCTCCTCACTGGGGATGTGCCCGCAGCTAAGGTCCATGCCCTTGGCCGGAATCGAACCCGGGACCCTTCAGTCCACAGGCCGACGCTCTGCCCGCTGAGCCACATTGCAGGGCCCGGCTGCAGGTTCTTGATGCGGGTGCCGGGAATTCCCCCGGATGTGAACCGATCCAGACACCACCCCGGGGTGAACTGGTCCATCGGCCAGGGCTCCGTCTAATCGCCGCTCCCCCGAGCCGGCCCTGGCCCCAGGAGTTGGTGCGAGGTCAGGCACACGCCGCCCTCGTGGTCGCTCGGCCCCCAGAGTGTGTCCCGTTCCCCCCCACTCCCCAGGCTGTCCTCGGAGGACGGGGAGGAGGCGGCGGCCGACTTCTACGAGAGCGACGACTCAGCGGAGACGCGAGGGAAGGCGCTGTACTCGGGGGAGATGGACCTGCTGGGCGAGATCCTGGACACGCTGAGCACCCACAGCTCCGACCCGGGCAAGCTGGCGGCCGCCAAGAGCCTGGACTTCTTCCGCTCCATGGACGACATCGACTACAAGCCGGCGGTGAGTGAGTGAGCGGCGTCCGGGTTCGAGGGCCATGTTCTTCCCTAACCCTAACCTTAACCGTAACCCTGGTCACTGGTTAACTACTAGCTAGTAACCAGTTAACTAGTTACTAGTAACTAGTCAACAGTTAACGGGTGCTAGTCCTATCGAATAAAAAGAGTAAGTAAGGTGCAGATTGACCATCACTCCAACACACAAGATGGCTTTCCCCCACGCGGTCAAAGATCCCGCCCCCATGTGGACACAAGATGGCCAGCAGGGGAGGGCCGTTGGGAAGAGACCAGGCCTGCAAGGGAGGGCAGTTGGAGGCGATCAAGCTTGCGGGGGAGGGCAGTTAGGGGTGACCAGGCTGGCAGGGGAGGGCAATTAGGGGCATACAGGCTGGCAGGGGAGCAGTTAGACATCAGTCAGGCTGGCAGGGTAGGGGTTAGCAGGTGATGAGGCTGGCAGGGGAGCAGTTAGACATCAATCAGGCTGGCAGGGTAGGGGTTAGCAGGTGATGAGGCTGGCAGGGGAGCAGTTAGACATCAATCAGGCTGGCAGGGTAGGGGTTAGCGGGTGATGAGGCTGGCAGGCAGAAGCGGTCAGCGGCAATCAGGAAGGCAGGCAGGTGAGCAGTTGGGAGCCAGCAGTCCTGGATTGTGAGAGGGTACAGGGTGGGCTGAGGGACACCCCCCCCCCCGGCCGTGCATAAATCTTGTGCACCGGGCCCCTCGTTATTTAATAACAAATAAAGTCACGGCAGTTGCTAAAGCGACGATGCCCTCATTGTCTCAGCGGCGTTCCCGAACGGGCCGTTTCCTCTTCCAGAACAAATCCAACGCCCCGAGCGAGGACAACCTGGCAGCCCTGTGCGGCAGCGGCGGCTCCGGGGACCAGGGCGACTGGCTCCGGGGCCAGGACGACAGCGCCCTCCACGGCCGGCACCTGCCCCCGTCGCCCCGGAAGCGGGCCAGCTCCAGCTGCGCGGCCGGCTCGCTCTTCAGCCTGAAGGAGGAGAACGGCGCCAGACCGCTCGACGGGGGTCCCGGGAGCCCCTCCCCGTCGGGGCCAGGCGCCCCCCGGACCCCTCCCCGGACCGAGGAAAGGGGAGTGGACGAGGAGGAAACACTAACGCAGGCCCCCGACGACCTGCTGGTCCCCAGCCTCCAGCGCCGGCCGTCGTCCTCGGTGCCGTGGGAGAGGGAAGGGCGAGGCGTCCAGGAGGCTCCCGGAGACCGCGGGCCGCTCCCCGAAGCCACACCGCCGTGTCCCGGCGTGGCGCCCGCCTCCCAGCCCGACGTGGACGTTGCCGGGGGGCGCACACGTGGGAACCAGGCCCCCGTCCAGAACTGAGAGCCGGCCACGGGCATCCACACGTCTCCCGGAGCCACAGGAGGGTCCCACGGAACGCCCCCCCAGCGGTAAACAGTCGTTTGTAGCATGGCAACGCTTGCTGTTGTCCGGATATTTTTGTTTTGGTTGGAGACATCGCCCGTGGATCTGGTGGCTCTGGGTTACCCACGGATCTTTCGGGGTGAAAGCTACTACCTTCTACTGTGCTCTTCCATCAGGTACTACTAGTGTGCACGCGTGCGTGCGTGTGCGTGTGCGTGTGCGTGCGTGTGTGTAGAGTATCTATCGGACACGTGACCTCCCGGATCGGTGCTGTCCGCCCTGCATTTCATTTAAACGGAGGATGTGTTCGGGGAGCCTCGCCCTCGACCCGTGGCGATGCTGCGCGCGTCTGGCGGAGCGGGGACCGACGCAGCCAGCAAAACGCACCCGCACTCCCCTCCGACTGCTGAGACTCTTGACCCGCCATTGCCTTAACCTCCCGCCGCCAGCGAGCAAACGTAGCCACGCCCCCCGAGACGCCGGAAGTGGCCTGCGGAGCGACCACGCCTTCCTCGTCATTGAATCCGGAACAGAAATCAATCTCTCTCTCTCTCTCTCTCTCTCTCTCTCTCTCTCTCTCTCTCTCTCTCTCCACACGCGAGACCCTTTCCCACGCCTCCCCCAAGCCTCTCTGGGGCCTTCCCTTGCTAGCAGTTCCTCCTCTCACTCCCCCCCTCTCCCCGCGGAGAGCCAAAGGCCACCCACAGTATATATTTTATTGATTTTTTTTTTTTTTTACAGAGAGGAAGGGACAGGGATAGAGTTAGAAACATCCATGAGAGAGAAACATCCATCAGCTGCCTCCTGCACACCCCCCACTGGGGATGTGCCCGCAGCCAAGGTCCATGCCCTTGACCGGAATCGAACCCGGGACCCTTCAGGCAAAGGCCAACGCTCTGTCCACTGAGCGACACCGGTGAGGGCTTTTTTTTTTTTTTTTTTAATTCTGATCTTTTTCCTTCCTTAACAAATAATTCTCTAAATTGTTTGTGTGTCTTCAGGTTGTGAAGTTTTAGACTTCTAGGAAAATGATCCGGGGAGGTCCCGAGCTCCCGCCCACCCTTACCCACAATCCCCCTGCACTGATATCCCAAGTCAGTGCGGATGGTCCGAGCATCACAATCAATGAATCAGTATTTTTTTTTTTAAAAAAAATGTGTATTTTCATATTGATTTCATAGAGAGGAAGGGAGAGGGGGAGAAAGAGAGAGAGGAGAGAGGGAGGGGAACATCGACGAGGAGAGAGAATCCTGGATCGGCTGCCTCCTGGACGCCCCCTGTCGGGGATCGAGCCCGCAACGTGGGAATCCAGGCCTGTGCCCTCAACTGGGAATCCAACTGCAATCTCCCGGTTCAGGGGTCGACGCTCACTCAACCCCTGAGCCCCGCAGGCCGGGCCGAATGAATCAGTATTGACGGGCCACGCCTCTTTCAGACTTCCAGAGTCTTCCCTGCTGTCCTTTGTGTGCGAGAGAGTCACGGTCACGTCTTCTCAGATCCCCGCCGCCCCTCGGCTGTGGGAGTCGCTCAGCCCCTCCCGGTTACCGTCCCCCTCAAGCTGGGTCCGTGCCTTACTGACATGCGGCGTCCGGTGCGAGTCCAGGTTAGAAGCAAAAGCAAAACCGGACGCCGTCCGCGCTGTTCCGGGGACCCACCCCGGAGTCGAGTGAGCGAGCCAGCATCCCTGTTTGAACCCTTGGAAACGCCGAGCGCCCGACGCCTGCTCTTGGACGGGACGCCCCCCGGGGGTCCCAGCGGATGTCAGGGGGAGGAGGGGGCAGAGAGACACCGACGTGAGGTCCGAGGGGCGCAGAAGGGGTCTGTCCTCGGCTCAGCTGTTTGCAAACTCCCCCGCTGCTTGAAGTTTACGAGCTTGAAGACCTCACACCTATTTGTCCGACAGAGGGACTGTGTCGGTGAGGGAGACGGGCTCCCCACAGAGCCTGGGTCTCCCCGAAATCTTCTCTCCCCAGCATCCCCCCCCTCCCCCCGCAGCCTGCATCCTTGGCCCTGAGCCGGGGTGCCCAGCGGGGCAGGGGATCGGAGAGCCGTATGTGTGTGTGAACTCGGAGCCGTGGCTGTAAGTCAAGCGTCACGAAGTAACACGAGGCGTGTCAGGAGTGGGACGGGGACCTCCTTCCGCCCCGATTCGACCACGGTCCCCGTTCCGATGGAAAACGAGTCGAACAAGCCGTTTTAGGGAGCAGCCATCGGCACCTCATCCCCGGGCAGACGCAGGGAAGCGGTACCTGGGGACGGAGGGAGATGAAATGATGGACGTCGTCCCTACGAGGAAGGAACCCGTTGAAAGGAATGGTGAATATCAATAATAGTAGTAGTAATAATAATAATAATAATAATGGTAAATAATAATAATAAATTCTGCTTAGACGTTACTAACCCGAGATTCTAATACCAAAAAAAAAAAGCCTCTTAAAGCTGCTCTGTCTGATCCTCACTCTAAGCCAGAACCACAGTGCCATTTCTAAGTTCGTGACCTTTCTCTGTGATTTACATGAAGAATCTAGAATAATGCTGCTACCTGAGGTACCTACTTTTATTTTTATTTTTTAAAATAGATTTTTATTGATTTTTAGAGAGGGAGGGGATGGAGAGAGAGAGAGAGAGAGAGGGAGAGAGAGAGAGAGAGAGAGAGAGAGAGAATCATCCATGATGAGAGAGAACCATGGACCGGCCGCCTCCTGCACGCCCCGCACTGGGGATGGAGCCCGAAACCTGGGCCTGTGCCCTGACCGGGAATCGAACCCTGACCTCCTGGTTCATAGGTTGAGGCTCAACCACGGAGCCAGGCCAGCCCGGCTCTCCACCCCCCCGCCTCCCTTTGAAATGAAGACTGTGCTAGCATGTAGTGCTAACTCCCTCATAGGATCCAGGGCTGGAAGGAATCAGTTGTGTCTTAAAACAGGCAGAGGGAGCTGGGCTTCTGTGCCAGAGGAGAAAACTGTGAATATTCTCGACATCAGTAGCTCTTCCTTCTTTTCTAGAAAATTTGGATTTTTTTGGGGGGGGGGCAGGGGGGAAGAGGAGGAAAAAATGACTCTCGTGAACCCATTTTTGGATGCGAACGCCATTTCTCTGAGCGGAAAGAGACCTTGATTCTGGGAACACAGGTTCCAGAATATCGCGTGAGTCCCCACCTCTGATTTCTCCAAAGCGCCTCAAGACATAGGAACGGAGTGTTCTTCCAAACCGGTCAGTATCGAGCGTCTCTCTCACCCGGAGCCCGCCCTGTGGGCGTTGGAGAGAGAGAGGAATGTTTTCGATCAAGCCGGTTAGCGCCCTGGTCTGTTCTAGAGAATTCTGTGTGCTCCAGCACGAAGGGTGTTTCGTGGTGAAAACGATAGGATTTCTGTGCAATACGATTTCCTGCATCATTTCGCAGACGCCGTAAGACGGCGCGGTTCAGTATTTGTGTAAAACCGTAGCCAGCCGCACCCTGGGCCAACAGTCGGCAAACCCGCGGCGGCTCCCGAGCCACCGTGTGGCTCTTCCCCAAAGGACCCTAGTTAAGTTAGTAACAGCGTACTTACCCGTGTAGTTTAAGCTCTCTCCAAAGAAACGTCCATCGTCCTCCCGCGGATATTTGGCTTCGTGGACGCAGGAGTTTGCCGACCGCTGGCCCTAGGTGGTTTCTTTGGGGGGTGGGGGGAAAGGGGGTATAGCGTTCCTGTATTGGCAGGAGAAATGTGTGTTGTTTGTTTAAAATGGTTGTGGACACTGCGCCTTCACGAACTGCCTCAGCAACAATCGGCGTGCAAGAAGAAGAACCCTCGGCCTCAGGTGCGTGGTGGCCGAGGCGGGACTTTCAAGGTCACGGACGCAGCGCTGCGTGTCGCTCCCCAGCCCGCGCCAGGCCCATTGAAGGGTCGTCTGTCCGGCGATCGCCCGCGGCTCGACCGCGAATGAAGTTCATTTTGGTGTGTGTGTGTGTGTGTGTGTGACGGACCGTCTGCCTCGCCTCCCCCCCCCCCAGCTCCTCCAGGTCTCGACCTTTTGCGATACTTGAATCGGGCGGAAAAGCCCCGTGGGACTCCCGGGATGCACGGTGCACATCTACCAAAAAGACAATCAAAGCAAACACGGAGTGAAACCGGGTACCGAGGGGCGTTGGCGGGAAGGCATCGTGAGCGGCAGCACCAGTTACCTCTTTGATGCAAGATACCCGCCCCTCCCCCCTCAGTCTCCTGCTCCCCGTGTGACTCCCGTTCTCACGGGGCCGTCTGTCCACGTCCCTCAAGAAAGGACACAGTCAGATGCCGCCCCCCCCCCCCCCCCGATGCGGAGGATGGCACACGAGAGGCCGGGTACATCCTCGGGGACCACACCCCTCAGTCGGCTTTTTCGGGGGACATCCGTCCATCCCCCCACTCCACTCCGGACTTGGCGACCCTATCGTTTTCACCATCCGATGCCGCACAAGTGCTTTCACCGAATCTGCCGTGGTTCGGGTGACTCACACCGCAGGCAGAGGGGCGAGGGCCCCCCCCCCCCCCCCCCCCCGACCCAGCCTGCCTCCCGAACTCCCAGCTTCTCCGCAGACGCCGAGGGGCTCCCGAGAGGCTCCGGAGTTGAACTTGCCGGCCCCCCCCCCGCCCCCTTCGCGTTTCTTTCACTTAGCGCAGTAGCTGTTTAGAAGGCCCCGGCCCTTTCTGGATGCTGGGCCGGTGTCTGCGGAGAAGCACCTGGCCCGCATGCAGGCGGGCTGCAGTGGAATTCATCTCAAAGGCGGACTCCTCCTGGGAGAGCCTGGTGTAGAAAAGGACTGTGCGGGGGAGTCTTTTAAAAAATAATTAATAATAATAATAATAATAATAATATGCAAATAGGAACAGTGGGTGAACTACGCATTACCACAAAGTGCCCGACAATGCAGTTGTGAAATAAAACCGGTTGTAATCCAGCCTTCGCACGGCGGTGTGTCTGCTCTCTCAGAACCAGGCGGGTGACCGCTTCGTCTCTCCGGGTCCGCGGTCGGCAAACCGCGGCTCGCGAGCCGCCCGCAGCGGCTCTTTTGGCCCCTGAAGGGCGGCTCTTCCATAAAACACCACGGCTCCGGGCGAGTCTCTGTGGAAGAAGCGGCGTTAGAAGAAGTTTACGTGTAAAACATGTGCCTCTCCAAAGGAACTTCAGTCGTTGTCCTGTTGGTATTTGGCTCTGCGGACGGATGAGTTTGCCCACCGCTGAGCTATAGGAACACCTTATTCCACAAACAGCAGTGGCGTGTCTTCTCCTCATAGGCTGCCCCCGACGCACTCCTGTCCTGTGTGTGTTTCATGCGCTTGAAAACGTCTTCGAAGGGACCCACCGGAGACGTGTCGTTAGCGTGTCCAGAGACCATCTCAGTCTCCCACGGTCAAACTTTCCCGAAAGGTGTAGGGCTGTGGTCGGCAAACCTCAGCCCGAGAGCCACCTGCGGCTCTTTGGCCCCCGGAGCGTGGCTCTTCCACAAAACTCCACGGGGCCCAGGCGGGTCTGTGTTGAAGAGGTGGCATTAGACGGAGTTTACGTTTATTTTTTAAAATATATTTTATTGATTTTTTTTTTTTTTTTTTTTTTAAAGAGCGGAAGGGAGAGGGATAGAAAGTCAGAAACATCGACGAGAGAGAAACATCCATCCGCTGCCTCTTGCACGCCCCCTACTGGGGATGTGCCCACAGCCGAGGTACATGCCCTTGACCGGAATCGAACCTGGGACCCTTCAGTCCGCAGGCCGACGCTCTATCCACTGAGCCAAACTGGTCTCGGCTAGCAGGAGTTTACGTTTTAAAAAGGTGGCTCTCGAGAGAAATTTCAGTGGTTGGACTGTTGCTACTCGGCTCTGCAGACTAAAGAGTTTGCTGACCACGGGTCTAGGTGACCAATGGGAGGGATCTACTGTCCTCGCCTCTTCATGGCAGACTCGAGCCTCCATCATCCAGATGCGTGTGGTCGCCTCGGGGTGTTCGGGTCCGCAGTCGTGGGACAGGCACACGGAGTGTTCCTAAGCGTCTCGGGCCCGGCCGGCGCGGCTCGGGGTGGAGCGTTGGCCTGTGAACCAGCAGGTCACGGTTCGATTCCCGGTCGGGGCCCACGCCCGGGTTTCGGGCTCCGTCTCCAGGGTGGGGCGTGCGGGAGGGAGCCGATTCACGATTCTCTCTCAGGGTGGATGTTTCTCTCCCTTTCTCTCTGAAATCAGTCAATATAGTTAAAAAATAATAAAATAAAGAAACATCCGTGATGAGAGAGAATCGTGGGCCGGCTGCCTCCCGCACGCCCAACACTGGAGACGGAGCCCGGAACCCGGGCGTGTGCCCCGACCGGGAATCGAACCCTGACCTCCGGGGTCCTAGGCTGATGCTCAACCACGGAACCACGCCGCCCGGGAAACCGCATGGTTCTTGTTTTCGTCTTAATGTATTGACGTCAGAGAGGAAGGGGGAGGAAGAGGGAGAAACGTCAAAGACGAGAGAGAATCGGCTGCCTCCTGCACGCGCCCCCTCCTGGGGATGGAGCTTGCAACCCGGACATGTGCCCTTGAGCAGAATCGAACCTGGGACCCTTCAGTCCGCAGGCCGACGCTGTTATCAAGCCCCAACTGGTGGGAGGCATGGCCTCAGGTCCCCTGGCTTGGTGCTGGGACTGGGTTTGTGGCCTGGGGTCCCCCGGCCTGGTGCCAGGGTGGGGGACACGGCCTGAGGTCCCCTGCCAAGCCCTGCTGGGTGGTGGTGGACACGGCCTGAGGTCCCCTGCCAAGCCCCACGGGGACAGGGGAGGGCGTGGCCTCAGGTCCCTGCTGATTGCTCATTAAGGCTCCTTAAGGGAACTTGGCCTCAGCTGTGGGTGGAGCCATCTTTGCGATGGAGTGCCGGTCCATTAGCATATTCCCTCTTTATGAGATAGGAGGATGCCAGGAGGCCAACTCCTGGGTTTCTAATCTGCTCACCTACATGCCCCTGAACTCTACCCACGTCACTCAGGCCTGTGGGGCCAGGTGATCAGACCACAGGGCCGAGCTGACCACCACCGCCGTCGGCTCTCATGGGGCTGGGAGGCTCTGCCCTCCACGCTGGGACTTGCCCGTGGCCACGAGTGGACGGTGCCGTCCCATCATCCGAGGCTCGGACCTGTCCGAATGCCATGGCCACGCCCCACGGGGGGACCCCGTCGAGGGAGGAGGGGGTCCGACGGGAAACGGGCACCTTTGTCATCGCCGGTCAGGGCAGGTGAAAAGTCCCCTTCGCTCGGGACCTGGGCACGGTTTCCCGATTGGACTCACGCCCCTGGGCTGCGTAGAACCGGGCGGGCGTGGCTGGCTGGGCTTCCTTCGTCAAAGGGCGATGGAACCCCAGGCCCGCGGGTCTGGCTTTCCTGCTGGTGATGATGGCGGGCGAGGGCAGGGTCCCGGATGAAAGAAGCGGGAGGAGTAATCCTCAGAGCCGGGGGGCGGGGGAGGGGAGAGGGAGAGTCAGCTCCATAAAAGAAATCTTTTTTATTTTTATTGATGTCAGAGAGGAAGGGAGAGAGACAGAGAGACAGAGAGGGAGACAGCAGGGACGAGGGAGAATCACGGATCGGCTGCCTCCTGCACAGCCCCTCCTGGGGATCGAGCCCACAACCCGGGTGTGGGCCCTGAACAGAACCGAACCTCAGACCCTTCAGTCCGCAGGCCGACGCTCTGTCCGCTGAGCAACCCCAGCCAGGGCCGAGAAAACGTTTCTAAAATTCCTTTTAAATACATATATATATATTTTATTAATTTTTTTTTTTTTTACAGAGAGAAAGGGAGAGGGACAGAAAGTCAGAAACATCGATGAGAAACATGGATCGGCTGCCTCCTGCACACCCCCTACTGGGGATGTGCCCGCAACCAAGGTCCATACCCTTGACCGGAACCGAACCCGGGGCCCTTCAGTCCGCAGGCCGACGCTGTATCCGCTGAGCCACACCAGCCAGGGCCGAGAAAACGTTCCCCTGTTGGTTGGCCGATGGGGAGGCCCAGGACCTTCTCGTTCACCCTCTGACGGTTTTATGAGGACAGACGAGGGGTCCGAAAGGACACGCATTCTCTGAGGACACACATCGCGAGGCACCGAAAACTCATCCACGGGTCTGCTGGGGGAAAAAACCCGCACGTGGGGGGGTCCCCGGCGGGGGGGGGGGGGGCTCAGATGTGTGTTGCTCAGGGCCACGCGTACCCACGTTCTTACTCCCTGAACGTGGAGGTCCCCGCTACGAGAGTCCCCCGCTTCCTACCTTCAATCATCCGAAACGCAGGGGGCGTTTGTGTCCTAACCCCCCCCCCCCGACCCCCCCAAAGAGACTTCGAGCTGAGAGTTCACACTGTAGACGAAGCTGCGGCAGTTTGGTGTACAGCAGCTCCTTCTCCCCACAGCTCAGGGTCACACGCACCCCCCCTCCCTTCACACCGCCTCCCTCCGGTCTAGAAGGTGTCTGTTGCATCACCGTTAGATGAGTGGTCCTCTCTCGGTCACAGGGCTGGCTGTGCTGAGCCCCTGGGAAGAAAAGTGTGATTAGCAGTGCCCCCCGCTCCTCCCCGCCCAACCCCGGTCTGGAGGAATCCTCCCCCCGATTCTGCGTTCGAGGACGGACGCCAGGTCTCCAGACGTGGTCGGAGCTCGTAACACACAGCCCCTGTCCGCCTGGGGCGAGAGGGGGCGCGTGAACATTCACCCCACTAACCCGCACCCGCACCCTTCCTCTCTGATGCCAATAAAAATAGATTAAAAAATAAAAGAGGAGTTCAGCATCTTCCCTGTGAGTCTGTTTCTTTGTGTGCGTGTGTGTATGTGTGTGTGTATGTGGCGGGGGGGGGGTGTTGGTTATTATTCATTTCATTATTTTATTTTTATTGTGTTTTTAAAAATATATATATGTTACTGATTTTTACAGAGAGGAAGGGAGAGGGATAGAGAGTCAGAAACATCGACGAGAGAGAAACATCCATCCGCTGCCCCCTGCTCTCTCCCTACTGGGAATGTGCCCGCAACCAAGGTCCATGCCCTTGACCGGAATCGAACCTGGGACCCTTCGGTCCGCAGGCCGACGCTCTATCCACGGAGCCACACCGGGCCGTGCTCGGTCCTACAGTTTTCACGTCCCGTGTGCCCGTGGAGAAATGAAACAACGGAACGATGCAGCAGGTCCCACGGTTGCACATGTCGGCCACATGCATCCCCCTCTCCCCCCGGATCTAACACCACGGTATCAGGTGGTGATCGGGAAGGAGCCGGTGCCCGGCTTCCGTGTCAGGAAACGGGGTATCGAGCCAACAGCACCCCCCTCCCTCCCCCTTGTCTGGGTGCCAGGGTGAAATCACAGCCACGTGTCGCTTCCAACTGTCAGCGTCCGCCGCGCAGCGGCCGGGGCTCCCGACTGGCACCCGGCAGCCTGAGCTCAGCACATTCCCCGGCGTGATGTGCGGAGACGCCGCTAATTGTCCTTGTCGCTAACCCGTTGCCATGGATCCTGTTTCACTCCGTCAGCAGGTTCTCCGAGTCGAGGCCTCGCTGCGGTTTGACTTCTGTCAGCACAATCGGCCCCAGGACGGGACGTTTGCAAGGTATTGGGAGCCAAGCACGTCCGTGCACCTGCTGATTCCTAAACCTCCCGGGAGGCATCGCCGCTGTGCGCCTACCGGTTCCCAGAACGCACTGGGGCCTGGGCCCCTGGGGAGGCGAAGGGGTGCGAAAAGAATGTAGGCTTCAGAACCGTGTTTTCTTTTTTCTCTCTCTCTTTTTAAAAAATATATTTTGTTGATTTTTTTTTTACAGAGAGGAAGGGAGAGAGATAGAGAGCTAGAAACATCGATGAGAGAGAAACATCCATCAGCTGCCTCCTGCACACCCCACACTGGGGATGTGCCCGCAACCAAGGTCCACGCCCTTGACCGGAATCGAACCCGGGACCCTTCAGTCCGCAGGCCGACGCTCTGTCCACTGAGCCAAACCGGTGAGGGCTGAAATATATTTTTCTTGATGTCAGAGAGGAAGGGAGAAGGAGAGAGAAAAAAAAATCAACGATGAAAGAGAGTCATTGAACGGCTATCTCTTGCTCGCCCCATACTCAGGATCAAGCCCACAACCCCGGGCATGTGCCCTGACCAGAAATTGAACCCGGGACCCTTCCAGTCCCCAGGCCAACACTCTAACCTCTGAGCCAAACTGGCTAGGGCTGGACTCCCACCCAAAGCAAAAGTAGAGCATTGGAAGATCTGTTGCTTAATACATAGGTGGTTCCCAGCTAAGTACAACTTTTGTTACTGATTTTTTTTTTTTTTTCACAGAGGGGAAGGGAGAGGGATAAAAAGCTAGAAACATGGATGAGAGAGAAACATGGATCGCTGCCTCCTGCACCCCCCCCCCCCCCACTGGGGATGTGCCCGCAACCAAGGCACATGCCCTTGACCGGAATCGAACCCGGGACCCTTCAGTCCGCAGGCCGATGCTCTATCCACTGAGCCACACCGGTCAGGGCTAAGTACAAACAACTTTTGAATGCTCAGGTCAAAAGCCAGATTTCCCAAAACAAGTGAAATCAACTCAGCGGTGATTTGAAAATTCCCTCTTCCCTCCACAGCCCTCGGGCCAGGATTGACCCTGGATGTTAGCAACTGCTGTCTCCCCACCTCCCCAAAGGTACCGGCTGTTTGCAGGGGCCACGGGGGCGAGGCTCGGAGGGGCAGGGGCCGGGCGGTGGGCGGGGCGGGGCCGAGATAAAAGAGGAAAAGGGAGGTTTTTCCCAGAAAAGCAGCTGCTTCTCTGGGCTGGATACCGAGCATAGCTGAGCCGTTTTCGATGCCTCGTTTGGCTCCCGCTCCTGGGCGGGGAGGAGCGCGTTCTGATTAGAGCCGGAGAAGCGAGGGAGCCTGCCAAGCGCGCCGAATCCTGGGTGGGCCGAGCGCTCAGCCCATCCATCCATCATCCCGACCGCACAGGAGGGAGGCGACTGGCTGGGGGACAGCTTTTCAATGTGTTTGGATGTTACAGACGTGGGGGCATTGTCCAGCGTCTGCTGGTCTCCTTGAGATAGTCTTGTTTGACGCCTTACGTATCTCTCCTTCTTACTTTATTTTTTAAATATACTTTATTGAGTTTTTTTTTGCAGAGAGGAAGGGAGAGGGATAGAAAGTCAGAAACATCGATGAGAGAGAAACATCGATCCGCTGCCTCCTGCACACCCCCCACTGGGGATGTGCCTGCAGCCAAGGTGCAAACCCTTGACCAGAATCGAACCTGGGACCTTTCCGTCCGCAGGCCGACGACGCTCTATCCACTGAGCGACACCAGCTAGGATTGAAACCAGTGTTTCCAATCCATAGTTAGGATGCTGTGGATGTGGGCGGCTAGCTGTACTGATAGTCTTACTGTTGACTGGACTATTGTGTGTGTTATATACGGTATTCTTACACTACGAAAATCATCAGGAAGGAAAAAACCCAATGACTGCATTTATTGAAAAAATCTGCGTGTACGTGCACCAGAGCACTCACCATCCATGTGGTTCGTAGGTCAGCTGTGTGTGCTTTTAGGGTTCTAGGCACTTCTGTGAGGCAACCTTTTAGGTCTATTTCCTTTTCTGTCGGTGGTGACTGTATCTGCATTTTGTAGTCGAGTTAGTGGGAAGGAAGCATGAGGCCAGAGATAATGACAAGCAAGAACAAGATCCCGTTGGACATTCAAAAAAAATTTTTTTTAAATATATATTTTATTGATTTTTCACAGAGAGGAAGGGAGAGGGATAGAAAGTCAGAAACATCGATGAGAGAGAGACATCGATCCGCTGCCTCCTGCACATCCCGCACCGGGGATGTGCCTGCAACCAAGGTCCATGCCCTTGACCGGAATCGAACCTGAGACCTTTCAGTCCACAGGCTGACACTCCATCCATGGAGCCACACCAGTTTTGGCCCTTTTGACATTCTTTAAAAAAAATTATTTTTACTCTTCTCAGAGAGGGAGAGACTGATAGAAACACCACGGAGGAGAGAGAATCACCGATCAGCTGCCTCCTGCACACCCCCTCCTGGAGTCAGGCCCGAAACCCAGGCATGTGCCCTTGACCGGAATGGAACCTGGGACCCTGTCAGGCCATAGGCTGGAGCTCCACCCTCTGAACCACACGAGCCAGGGCCCCTGGCACATGTTTCTTTTTTAAAATGTCTCCTTTTTTATTAAGCTAGACTATTATTTATTTCTTTAAAATATATCTTATTGATGTTTTACAGAGAGGAAGGGAGAGGGATAGAGAGTCAGAAACGTCGATCGGCTGCCTCCTGCACACCCCCACACTGGGGATGTGCCCGCAGCCAAGGTCCATGCCCTCGACCGGAATGGAACCCGGGACCCTCCAGTCCGCAGGCCGACGCTCCATCCACTGAGCCGCACCGGTCAGGGCCCGTGGGACATTTTCCCATGCCACGTTTCCCCGCGTGAAGTCTCGGCGCAGGAGGCGCTCTGTCCTTCGACCCGGACCGTCGTGTGTCTTCGCTTGTCCTGGGCGGACCTGCCTTTCGGCAGAGAGTTTTCCGTGGGAACCGAGATAAGAAGTGAGAGGAGTCCACACTTGGACTCATGGTGCTGGTCTTCGGCCCAAATCCAACCTCCCCGGGGTCCTAAGGTCACTCACCCTTCCCCGGCGACAGCTGGCGGGCGGGCACGCCTCCCCAGACCCCATGATGGAGCTACGTGATGTTGGTTTTCTCGTTCCCACGGGCTGTCCGGGGCGATCGGGGTGTCTGGAGAGATCGAAGAGACAATCCTCCTGGAGAACAAGCTGTTCATCTTGTTCACGGCGTTCAAGAATTCAATGTTGGCCAAAACCGGTTTGGCTCGGCGGATAGAGCGTCGGCCTGCGGACGGAAGGGTCCCAGGTTCGATTCCGGTCCAGGGCATGGACCTTGGCGGCGGGCACATCCCCAGTGGGGGGCGTGCAGGAGGCGGCTGATCGATGTTTCTCTCTCATGGATGTTTCTGACTTTCTATCCATTTCCCTTCCTGTCTGTAAAAAAAAAAAAAAATCAATAAAATGTATTTTAAAAAAAGAACACTTTGGGGGTCCAGTATGCAGAGTCAAGGTCTTTTTAAAGAAAATAAACAGGGGGGAAAGATTGATAGAGAAGCAGAGAAGCGTTGAACAGATCATCAAACTACGAGGGGAAGGCAGGGGAGGGTGGGGGGCGGGGGCTGTATGAGGTCAACCGAAGGACTTGTGTGCATGCATATGAGCATAACCAGTGGATACAAGAAACTGGGGAGGGGGGCAGGTGAGGACATGTGCTGGGGGGTAGGGGAGGCCGGGGGGAGGATAATGGGGGGAAAAAAGGAAAACATATGTACTACTATTTGTAATTCTTTAAAGAATAAAAAAATCTCAAAAAGAACACTTTTGGGGGGAACACTCATGTAGGGGGGGTCAATGCCAAACTCATTAAACCCCAGGGGAGGGGCTGGCAGAAGGACAGAGGCTTCATGAAGAATCCCTTTCTCGGGGAAGCGCTAGGGGGCGCTGTGCCTAGACGGCTGCCCATCGTCCATCTCTCTCGACAGCATCCAGGAGATTGAGACGGATGGATGGGCTGCTCCTTTGCTAATAAATCATCCCGGGCCCCCCCAGGAAACGCAGCAACTCGTCCAGAGGCCGGGAGAGTGAGGCCCAAGGGCTCACATGACTGCTGCTGGTTTTCAGGGCTGACCTGCCGTTGCCCGGCTATCTGGCTGCTCCCTAGCCATCACTCAGAGCTGAGCAGACAGCCAGCCCAGGCTGCCAGGCAGGCTCCTGTAAGGACCCGGGGGGTAACAGAGTGAGGCTCCCGTCTAGCAAAGGTGTCTGTCCGACCGCATGCTTGCCAACGACAGAACCACACAGTTGCCAGAACCAGGGTTGCTCAGTGGTGGGTAGAGTCTCGGCCTGTGGACCGAAGGGTCCTGGGTTCGATGGCAGGCCAGACGGGAGTGGCAAGAACTATTCAAAGTGATGAATAACAAGAGCCTACAGCCAAGACGACGCTACCCAGCAAAGCTCTCGTCATTCAGAATCGCAGGGCAGATAAAGCGCTTCGCAGATAAGAAAAAGCTAAAGGAGTTCATCCCCCCGACAAACCAGTATTACAGGAAATGCTGAAAGGTATTATTTAAGAAGAAGGAGAAGAGCTGACACCGGTTTGGCTCCGTGGATAGAGCGTCGGCCTACGGACTGAAGGGTCCCGGGTTCGATTCCGGTCAAGGGCTTGTACCTTGGTTGCAGGCACATCCCCAGTACGGGGTGTGCAGGAGGCAGCGGATGGATGTTTCTCTCTCACCGATGTTTCTGACTTTCTATCCCTCTCCCTTCCTCTCTGTAAAAAAAATCTGTAAAATATTTAAAAAAAGAAAAGAAGAGGAAGAAGAAAAAGCTAAAGATAAAAATTATGAACAACAAATACATGTCTATCAACAAGTGAATCTAAAAATCAAGTGAATTAAAAATCTGATGAACAGAATAAACTGGTGACTATAATAGAATCAGGGGCATAGAAAGGGACTGGACTGATGATTCTCGGGGGAGAGGGGTGTGGGAGGTGCGGGGAAGAGAATGGACAAAAAGTGCACACCTAGATGACAGCAGAGGCAGAATATTTTCACCGGGTGGCGAAAGAAAGGGCACGCGAAACAGAACTTCCCTTGAACTTGAACCGCGAATTTCTAGAAAGAGACCATCCTACAGGTGTCTTTTGAAGGATTTTGTTTAAAATATATTTTATTGACTTTTTTCACAGAGAGGAAGGGAGAGGGATAGAGAGGTAGAAACGTCGATGAGAGAGAAACATCCATCAGCTGCCTCCTGCACGCCCGCCCCCCCCCCCCCACTCCATTGGGGATGTGCCCGAAACCAAGGTACACGCCCTTGACCGCAATCGAACATGGGACCCTTCAGTCCGCAGGCCGACGCTCTATCCACCGAGCCACACCGGGTTTGGCTTGCCGATATCTTTGGAAGGATTTCTCGTGAGGGTTAAACGGTTTCTAGCCGTCGGGGGGTGGGGGGGAATAAGGAAAGGCGAGGGGTCAGGGTTTTTGGGGAGACGTGGGGGCAGCTCACCGATTCAGGAAACTTGGTTTAAAAACTTTACGAACTTCCAAGTCGGGGGGCAAACATAAAAAGAAAGGAGAGGAAAGCCGAGGCCGCCGGCGTGGCATCTCTCGAGCCGAATCGGCAGGACGGCTGGCTCCCATGGCCGCGGGCGGCTGCCTCCGGAGGAGTCCACATCTGTTTGCCATTTTGCCCGTGTACCCTACGTCTCGCCTGGGGTCAATTACAGCTTCTCTTCCAGCGGCGCGCGCGCGGCCTCGGTTCTCCTTGAAAGACATCACCCGGCGGCTTGCCACTCGGGGTGAAATACGACAGAGAGGCAGCGGGTGTCACGGCTCAGCGTCACCCCGGCCCGCGATGGGTAATGAGCGGGGTGACCGGCGGGCAGGCCTGGGACCGTTTCCAGTCCTCAGCCATCCGGGCTCGGCGGCGGCGGCGGCGGCGGCGGCGGCGGCGGCGGCGATGGGCTCAGCCTGGTTTTAATTTCACTTCTCATCGCACACAGAGGAGACCGGGTACCAGATGGGGGTCTCCCGTGGTCCGGATGCTTTGAGCATCTCAGGGGGTGAGTCTCTGCGAGGGATCCTCCCCGTGAAGAGCGACAGGTGCTGAGCGATGGCCGAGACGTCAGGGATGGTGTGAGACCTTTTGAGCCGCGATTGGCTAGAGCTGTGGTCGGCAAACCGCGGCTCTTGGGCTCCCTGGAGGGCGGCTCTTCCACAAAACACCGCTGCCCGGGCGCGTCTGTGTTGAAGAAGTGGCGTTGGAAGGAGTTGAAGTTTAAAAAATGTGGCTCTCCAGAGAAATGTCCGTCGTTGTCCTGTTGGTATGTGGCTCTGTGGACGGATGAGGTTGCCGACCGCTGGGCTAGAGGGTTGATTTCAGAGAGGAAGGGAGAGGGAGAGAGAGAGCAAAACATCAGTGATGAAAAAGCATCGTGGGGCAGCTGCCTCCTGCACACCCCGCACTTGGGATGAAGCCTGCAACCGGGGTACGGGCCCTGACCGGGAATGGAACTGTGACCTCCTGGTTCTGTGGTCGGCAAACTGCGGCTCGAGAGCCGCATGCGGCTCTTTGGCCCCTTGAGGGTGGCTCTTCCGCAAAATACCACGGCCCGGGCGAGTCTGTGTTGAAGAAGTGGCATTAGAAGAAGTTTAAGCTTAAAAAATGTGGCTCTCCAGAGAAATTTCAGTCGTTGTCCTGTTGGTATTTGGCTCTGTGGGCGGATGAGTTTGTCGACCACTGGATATGGGAGCAATTCGTTTATGGCATCTACCAAGTTTCACTGCTGCTACTTTTCCTTCCTTCCTTCCTTCCTTCCTTCCTTCCTTCCTTCCTTCCTTCCTTCCTCCCTCCCTCCCTCCCTCTTCCTTCCTTCGTTTTCCTTCATTCGTCTTCCTTCCTTCCTTCCTTCCTTCCTTCTTCCCTTCCTTCCTTCCTTCCTTTGTCTTTCTCCCTCCCTCCCTCTCTCCCTTCCTTCCCTCCTCCCTGACTTCCTTCCTTCTATCCTTCCTTCCTTCCCTCCTCTTCCTTCCCTCCTTCCTTCCTTCCTTCCTTCTTCCTTCCTTCCTATCTTCCTTCCTTCCTTCCTTCCTTCCTTCCTTCCTTCCTCCCTCCCTCCCTCCCTCCCTCTTCCTTCCTTCGTTTTCCTTCATTCGTCTTCCTTCCTTCCTTCCTTCCTTCCTTCTTCCCTTCCTTCCTTCCTTCCTTTGTCTTTCTCCCTCCCTCCCTCTCTCCCTTCCTTCCCTCCTCCCTGACTTCCTTCCTTCTATCCTTCCTTCCTTCCCTCCTCTTCCTTCCCTCCTTCCTTCCTTCCTTCCTTCTTCCTATCTTCCTTCCTTCCTTCCTTCCTTCCTTCCTTCCTTCCTTTTTTTCTTTCTTCTTCTTTCCCTCTCTCTTTCTTTCCTGATTTTTTTTTTTGAGTGATGGTGGGAGGGTGGGGGGGGGATGCGCCCTCCAGAGTGATGGGAGTGCAGCCAATCTGAACATGTCAGACACAACCTGCGAAGGAAGGGTGGAGGGGAGATCATAGCTGTCAAGAGCAGCATCTCCATTGCTGGTCGCATCCACGGGGAACCCCTAAGGAGTCTGGTGACACGCACGCCAATGAATGAGGGTCCTCGGCCCTGCAGGCTCCGGGCACGCCCGTTCCGAGGAGCCAGGGTCACCCTCTCTGCTGGCTCTGCGTTTCCGTCCTACGTTCCCACCTGGTCTTTGCGCCTCGAAACCCACACTGGGAAGCTCCGTGGATCCAGGCAAGCGGTCTGGGGTTGTTTTAGGGGGAGTCGAGGAGGAAACGCCGCGTCCCGCGGGCGTGCTCCCGTGTTTGCTTTGGAAAGTAATTTCGGAGAAACTCAATCCAGGTCAAACGGAACGACTGCAGTCGGCTTTGATCAGTAAATCATCGGGAAGGGTTCTGCGCTTGGTTAGCCACCTCCCCCCCCCAGCCCCCGCAACCCCGTCCTTCTTGTCAGGAGTGAGTGATGGTCGCCAGGGCTGGGCGGGTTATGAAAACCAGTGGTCTCGTTGGGTTGGGCGGGTTGCTGTTCTCCGTCGCGTTTGCTCTCTCTGCCAAGGTGGGAGATGGCTTTCCTTGTGTTAGGAGGCCTGCAGGTCATTTCTCACCGATTAATTAATTCGGGTTTCTGTTCTGGGCAGCCACACAGATGATCTCCAGGTAAATGGCCGGCCTGGTAAGAGCTGACATTCCGCAGTCTGTCATTCCTCCCCTCCCCGGCCCCAGCGACTCTCCTCGGCCCACAATAGTCATGATCTGTGCAGAACATGACAGGAGGAGGACAGTGAAAGCCTTCTCAAAGCTCTCTCTCTCTCTTTCTCTCTCTCTCTCTCTCTCTCTCTCTCTCTGCTTATTCAAAATCCAGAGAAGATCTGGGAATTCTTCTTCTTTTCTTTAAAATATATTTTGTTGAGTTTTCACAGAGAGGAAGGGAGAGGGATAGCAAGTCAGAAACATCGATGAGAGAGAAACATCCATCAGCTGCCTCCTGCACACCTTCCACTGGGGATGTGCCCCCTGCAACCAAGGGACATGCCCTTGACCAGAATCGAACCTGGGACCCTTCAGTCCGCAGGCTGACGCTCTACCCTCTGAGCCCCACCGGTTTTGGCCATGGGAATTCTTTAAAGATGAAAAGGAAAAGGGACTTTTAGAATCACAGTCTAAGCTTTTGTTTTTTGAGGCGGGGCGGGGGGGGGGGGGGGGCGCGGAGCGGGGTTTAATCCTCATCCGAGGATATTTTCCCATTGGTTTTTAGAGGGTGGGGAAGAGAGAAAGAAACATCGGTGTGAGAGAAACACATCGATTGGTTGCCCCCTGCACACACTCCGACCAAGGCCCCTGACAGAGAGGAGCCTGCAACCGAGGTCCATGCCCTTGACCTGAATCGAACCTGGGACCCTTCAGGTAGAGCAGGCCGACACTCTATCCACTGAGCCACACCGGATAGGACACAACCTAACCTTTTTGTACAGTATTTCCCTCGTGTCCCAACGTGGGGCTCTATTTCCCAATAGTCTTCTCTGTCAGCTTCTGCAGTTCTCCAGTGAATATGTGATCAGAGAAGGCAGCGGTCGGCAAACTCATCGGCCCGCAGAGCCAACTATCAACAGCACCACGATTGACATTTCTTCGGAGAGCCACATTTTTTCAACTTCAACTCCTTCTAACGCCACTTCTCCAACACAGACTCGCCCTGGCCGTGGTGTTTTGTGGAAGAGCCACACTCCAGGGGCCAAAGAGCCGCCTGTGGCTCTCGACGAGGGTGGGGGCGGGAGGGTCTAAGGCTAAGCAACTCTCCCCAAGGCCGTGGCCTGAAGCGGGGAGTATCGTTCTGGCCTAGGCATAATTTTTCCGCCGTTTCAAAAGGAAAATATTTCAACAGAAGTGTTCTTTATGGCCATAGAGTCGCCCGACTTGATTCAATCTTTCCGACGCTTACTTAAATGAAGTGGAGCAGTTTTTTTTTTGGGGGGGGGGGCAGGGGGGATGAAGTAAAAGAACAGACCGACGTGACTTAAGTCTTCGTAAACATTCCATTCCTGCGAATGGAAGTGGGGTTTTCAGAGCGCTATGATTGGAATAACACGTCACACCCCAAACACTTTAAATTCCACGGGGGGGGGGGGGGAGGGCGCGCGAGGGGGGAATGTGATCGGGGTCGTGCTTTGTGCTCCTCTGGCAACACGTTTCTGGTAGGCGCTTGGCTCCTTAAATCCTCTAAATCCTTCGGCCTTTTCTAGTAAAATAATAGCATTTCCCCTTCGTTGCTTTCACCTCTTCGATAATGAATTGTTATCCTTCGGAAACAAGTGGCCTCTCTTAAAGCGACCAGTGCTGCTGAGAACATCTGGGGCGTTTGTCTAAGATTGCCCGTGGAAAATTGAAGACAGCCCAGCTTCTTGCTGCACATATTGGCTCCTAGGTAGCTGTGGCCACCCTTTTCTCTCAGTGGTGTTGCTGGGCTCCTGTTCCTGTGGGTTCTTTACCAGCACGTTCTACAGGTTGGGATTCCAACACTATATATATATATTTTTTTATTAATTTTTTACAGAGAGGAAGGGAGAGGGTTAGAGAGTCAGAAATATCGACGAAGGGGGAGAAACACCGATCACCTGCCTCCTGCACACTCCCTACTGGGGATGTGCCTGCAACCAAGGTACACGCCCTTGACCGGAATCGAACCTGGGACCCTCAAGTCTGCAGGCCCATGCTCTGTCCACCGAGCCAAGTCAGTCAGGGCCCGATGCTATATATATATTTTTTAAAGAGATAGTGTTTTTTATTGATCTCAGAGAGGAAGGGAAAGGGAGAGAGAGAGAGAGAGAGAAACATCCACACTGAGAGAGAATCATGGACTGGCTGCCTCCTGCACACCCCACACTGGGGATCTAGCTCACACCCTGGACCTGTGCCCTTGACCGGAATTAACCGTGACCTCCTGGTTCCTAGGTTGACGCTCACCCACTGAGCCACACTGCCGGTGGAGCGGGATCCTGAGGCTATTCATTTGGCAGCAGGAAACCCAATAGTCTGTTAGTTCCTACGACTCCTCCTAAACAGGAAGAGAACACACTGAACATGTGCTATTTTTGTCTAGGGTCCAGGCCTAGACCTCTTCCCCATGTGCCCTGCAATGTTCGTCCGCCCAGCGGTCGGCAAACTCATCAGTTTACAGAGCCAAATACCAACAGGACAACGACTGAAATTTCCTTTGAGAGCCACATTTTTTATTTTTTATTTATTTTTTAAAATATATTTTATTGATTTTTTACAGAGCAGAAGGTAGAGGGATAGAAAGTCAGAAACATCGATGAGAGAGAGACATCGATCAGCTGCCTCTTGCACGCCCCCTACCGGGGACGTGCCCGCAACCAAGGTCCATGCCCTCAACCGGAATCGAACCCGGGACCCTTCAGTCCGCAGTCCGACACTCTATCCACTGAGCCAAACCGGTCTTGGCGAGAGCCACATTTTTAAAACTTCAACTTCTTCTAACGCCACTTCTTCAACGTAGACTCGCCCGGGCCGTGGTATTTTGTGGAAGAGCCACACTCCAGGGGCCAAAGAGCTGTATTCGGCTCGCTCTGAGCCTCGGTTTGCCAACCATGGGTCTACACCAGCTGGGCTCCCTCCCCTGGCATCCTCCCCCATCCTCATAGCTTCTTCCGCTTCCTCCCCCCATAGCTCCTTCCGCTTCCTCCCTCCGTCCTCATAGCTCCTTCCGCTTCCTCCCCCCATAGCTCCTTCCGCTTCCTCCCTCCGTCCTCATAGCTTCTTGGGGACGCATCCTTCTGAACGATGTGCCTCTGCCCCCCCAGAGCCCCGACATTTCAGCTTCAAACTCAAAAGCGGATCCGCGGTGCCACACAGACCCGGACCCTCTCCACGGCCGGCCGACTCCATCCGAGGCTTGAACTTGACGTGTGACCCTGGGGTATATCCCTGCGGGAGAGTCTACCGCTTCCGCCTGCCATTCTTCTTGATTCTCATTTGTTCCACATACACCACCTCCCCCCGCCCCCAATCCCCCCATCCGACCCGACTCCCCTACACAGTCCCGGGAACGGTTCCCTCGGCCTGCAATCTGCAAAGAGCCGGCCGCTCGGATGTGCAGGCCCAGGAGCGGGGTTTGTGAGAAAGCCGCTGTCGGAAGCGGAGATGCCTGCTCAGGGGGGAGGTTATCGATGATGCTCAGCCGCCTTGTTAGCGGGGAAACGGCCAGGCGCCCACCCTCCTCCGTTCCCACGCCGGCTTCTCGGGGTGCAATCAGCTTCCATTACCCTGACACCTGCTCGGCAGAGCCTGGCGCGGCCGCTCCGCACGCCCCGCAGTGACCCCATTAAACCCCGTTTCGGACGGGGTCCGGGGGAACCTGGGGAGATTTATGAGGCTCTGGCCGGCGCTGGACCCCTCGGCCTCCCATCATCGCTGGGCGGAATCGGCCGGCGGGATCAATAGTTGTTATTAGGGGTGCGACGGGCAGAGCAGGCGATGGCTCCGGAAGGTTTCCTTCCTGGCCAGGCCGTGCGGAAGACGGCTTCGCTTCCACGCCAGGCTGCGGGCGGCGTGATGGATGCCACGCCGGAGAGCCATCGGGCGGCCTCCCCGGAGCCGTAAAAGGAATTGTGTTTCTGCTCTCCGGGTGAACGGCTCGCGCTCCTGCTGATCGCATCTGGCAGGCAGGTCGTCCGGCCTCTGCCTGCGGCTCTCGCCCCGGGGAAAGCGTTTCCACAATTCCCGGGAACTCCGGACAAAAGCCGAGCTCTCCGATATGCAGATCGGCAATGGACGCAGGCTGTACGTGGACTTGCTGTGCGGACCTACCACTGCATATTTTTTAAAAATATATTTTATTGATTTTTACAGAGCGGAAGGGAGAGGGATAAAGAGTCAGAAACATCATCGATGAGAGAGAAACATCCACCAGCTGCCTCTTGCACGCCCCCTACTGGGGATGTGCCCGCAGCCAAGGTACATGCCCTTGCCAGGAATCGAACCCGGGACCTCTCAGTCCGCAGGCCGACGCTCTATCCACTGAGCTACACCGATTTCGGCTCACTGCATATTTTTTAAATTATTTTTAAAAAGAGGGTTGTATTTGATTTACAACGAACACGATTTACAAAAGGGGTGGGGGGTGTCTTAGCTGAGCTCCTCCCGCCCCCCCCCCACAGCCCCCCACGTGGTATTTTGTGGAAGAGCCACCCTCAAGGGGCCAAAGAGCCGCATGTGGCTCGCCAGCCGCAGTTTGCCCACTACCATCATAGATCCTATGACATAGATGATAGACTTTCATGGTGGCATAACTAAGAAAATAACAAAGAGCAGCTCCCAAAATTGCCTTGTGGATCTATTTACCTTTTTTTTCTTTTCTTTTTTATATATACATTTTATTGATTTTTTACAGAGCAGAAGGGAGAGGGATAGAAAGTCAGAAACATTGATGAGAAAGAGACATCCATCAGCTGCCTCCTGCACACCCCTCACTGGGGATGTGCCCGCAGCCAAGGTGCATGCCCTTGACCAGAATCGAACCCGGGACTTTTCAGTCCCCAGGCCGACGCTCTATCCACTGAGCCAAACCGGTCTCGGCCTATTTACCTTTTTCCAAAAAAACACCAACACCATTGCTTTGGGAAAAATAATCCTCGATTGCCTTTCTAAACTTCCCACGACACTTTAGGACTCCGTCCCCGTTTGAACAGACCGCGGTGTGGCGTGACACCGCATTGGACTCATGCCCAGGAGCGCTGTGTCCCTGTGATATTGGAAATAAAAAGAGAGACTCCCCCCTCCCCCACCACCACCACCAGGTCAGCCCCAGCAGCATTTCACAGGGAAAACTCCCCTTTTGGAAACTAGTTCCCTGAATGAATAAATGAGCTTAGCCGAGGCCCTGGCCAGATCAGACCCTTCCCGCCCCCACGTTCCTCGGATGAGAAAATCCTTCAAAGGCCCCTGCTTATCCCCCAAGTTCAGAGCGAGCCCCGTTTTATTAAAAGTCTCTCTGCCTTTCAGGAAGATTAGTTTTGCTTTGATTTTTTTTTTTTTTTTTTTTTGGCAAAGGGGCAGAAGCAGGCACAGGCGGCCCTTGTGGTCCTCCGCATCCCGAAATGCTACCCCAGGGGTCGGCAAACTCATCCGTCCACAGAGCCAACTGTCGACAGGACAGTGATTGCCATGTCTTCGGAGAGCCACGTTTTTTATTTTTATTTTTATTTTAAAATATATTTTATTGATTTTTTACAGAGCAGAAGGGAGAGGGATAGAAAGTCAGAAACATCGATGAGAGAGAAACATCGATCAGCTGCCTCCTGCACACCCCCTACTGGGGATGTGCCCGCAGCCAAGGTACATGCCCCTGACCGGAATCGAACCCGGGACCCTTCAGTCCGCAGGCCGACGCTCTATCCACTGAGCCAAACCGGTCTCGGCAGAGCCACACTTTTTTAAACGTAAACTCCTTCTAACGCCGCTTCTTCAACACAGACACGCCCGGGCCGTGGTATTTCGTGGAAGAGCCGCACTCCAGGAGCCAGAGAGCCGCCTGTGGCTCGCGAGCCGCGGTTTGCCCACCGTTTTGCTAAGCCACGAAGGGTGAGATGCTTTGGGGGACCCTCCAGGGGAGACTGCCGGTGGGGGTTTGGTTACCGGTCCCTCTGACGGCCGGCACTGAGGGTGACGGCTCAGGGAGCCAGCCATGCTTGTGGGACTGGAGGTGTCGATGGGCTGCAAGCAAATACAGGACATTCCTTGAGGATGCTCCCCTGTGCTCCTGTAACCGTCTGCCAATGAGGCTGCTATCAGCACCCCTCATTTGTAAGTGAGGACACCGAGGGACGCAGAATCCTGTGCCTTTACACCCTGGCCATCTGGCTCCCACCGTCCACCCTTCATTCATTATCAGGGTTTCCGTCCTCCGGCTGGAAAAGGGGTGCCCAGCGCCGCCGCCGAGGCACAGTGTGGGCTTGCAGGCGACATGGGGGGGAGAAGGGGTCAGGCCACCTTCACCTCGCCGAGGCGGGGCGGGGGGGGGGGTGGTGGTGTCGGAGGGTCCGCTGTCTCGCTGGCTGCCGCGTCGTCTGCGTTGTTGCCGTCGGCGTGGACGCGTCTGAGCCAGGAGGCAGCCGGTCCATGGTGCTCTCTCATCGGGGATGTTTCTGTCTCTGAGGTTCCTCGTGGGAGCTCGGTGGCCGTGGAAAATCCTTCTCATTGAAGACGGGAGCCGCGCTCGTGCCCCGACCAGGAATCAAACCATGACCTCCTGGTTCCTAGGTCGATGCTCAACCCCTGAGCCACGCCGGCCGGGCCACTGGGACTATGTTTGAGTCACCCAGATTGTCTGCCCGAAACCCACTGACCTCGTATTTCGCAGGTAAATTCCAATCCCGGAAAGCCGCGGAGCTTTCCGCATTCAGCTGCGCCGAATCAGTAATTAATTCCCTGTAGGTCCTCTCGCGGGGGGTGTCTTACAAAGATTCGTGGGAAGTTTAGAAAGGCAATCGAGGATTTTTTCCCCCAAAGCAATGGTGTTGGGTTTTTTTTTGGAAAAAGGTAAATAGGCCAAGACCGGTTTGGCTCAGTGGATAGAGTGTCGGCCTGTGGACTGAAAGATCCCAGGTTCAATTCCGGTTTCAGGATGAGTTATGCCATAGGAAGCCCGGGTGCTATGCTCCTCCACCTTTAATCACTTTCTTTTAAACATATATATATATATTTTTTCTTTTAAATATATATATATATGTATATATATTATTGATTTTTTACAGAGAGGAAGGGAGAGGGATAGAGAGCTAGAAACATCGGTGAGAGAGAAACATCGATCAGGCTGCCTCCTGCACACCCCCACTGCAACCAAGGTACATGCCCTTGACCGGAATTGAACCCGAGACCCTTCAGTCCACAGGCTGACGCTCCATCCACTGAGCCAAACCATTTTTGGCTCACTTTCTTTTTTTAAATATATTTTTATTGATTTCAGAGAGGAAGGCAGAGGGAGAGAGGAGAGAGAGAGGAACATCCACAATGAGAGAGAACCATGGATCAGCTGCCTCCTGCACGCCCCCACCCTGGGGATCCAAAGTGCAACCTGGGTCTGTGCCCTGACCGGGAATCGAACCCTGACCTCCTGGTTCACAGGTCGACGCTCACCCCCTGAGCCACACCCGCTGGGCTATAATCATTCCCTACAGGTGCTCCGTGCGAGCGAATCAATTTTCTACGTTACAGCTACAGAATTTACTTACCAAGGACACAAAGAAATAATTGCTCGTGAGGAAGCGCGTTTAGTTACAAACACACAAATTAAATTGATGTATGATCTCCCCGGAGGGAATCTTTGTAAGACACCCCCCCCCCCCAGAGGACCTGCAGGGAATTAATTACTGATTCGGTGCAGCTGAACTCGGGAAGCTCGGCGGCTTTCTGGGATTGGAATTTACCTGCGAAATACGAGGTCAGGGGGTTTCGGGCAGACAATCTGAGTGACTCAAACATAGTCCCAGTGGCCCGGCCGGCGTGGCTCAGGGGTTGAGCATCGACCTAGGAACCAGGAGGTCATGGTTTGACTCCTGGTCGGGGCACAGGCCCGGGTGGTGGGCTCCATCCCCACGGGGGTGCGTGCAGGAGGCAGCCGGTCCATGATGCTCTCTCATCACTGATGTTTCTATCTCTCTCACCCTTCCTCTCTGAAAGCAATATAAAATATATATGTATATGAAAAAATATATATATATAGTCATAAGGTCTTGTTTCTCTATTATAATAGACTAGTGGCCTGGTGCACAAAATTCGTGCAAGGGGGCGAGAGGGACCCTCAGCCCAGCCTGCATCCTCTCCAAACTGGGACCCCTGTGGGATCAGGTCTAAACCGGCAGTCGGACAACCCCCTCGCAATCAGGATTGCTGCCTCCTAACCGCTCACCTGCCTGACTGCTTGATCACCCCTAACCACTCTGCCTGCTGGCCTGCTTGGCCACAACTGCTAGCTCCCCCCCCACCCCCCGGCCAGCCTGCTCACCTCCAATTGGTCCTCTCTGCCGGCCTGCTCAACTCCAACTGCCCCCCCCTCTGCCAGCCTGATCACCCTCAACTGCCCTCTCCTCCTGGCCTGATCACCCCTAACCACTTTTACTTTGGCCCCTCCTCCATAGCTTTGTCTGGAAGGATGTCTAAAAGGTCTCATGGTCTAATTAGCATATTACCCTTTTATTCATATAGATTCCTGGCACCCAGTGAAAAATTTCTCCTATTTCTCCAATACGCATTGCCCACATTGGCTAAAACAGTGGTCAGCAAACTGCGGCTCATGAGCCACATGCGGCTCTCTGGCCCCTTGAGTTTTTAGCAAAGGCCAGCTTAGGAGTACCCCTAAATGGAGTTAATAACAATGTACCTACCTATATAGTTTAAGTTTAAAAAATGTGGCTCTCCGAAAACATTTCAATCGTTGTCCTGTTGCTATTTGGATCTGTGGACTCATGAGTTTGCCCACCGCTGGGCGGTGGGGGGGAGGTGCGGAGAATGAGAGAAAACCAGAATGGGGGACCCATTGTACGGAAGTTCACGACAGGTCCTAGTGCCGTGTTGCTCACGTGCAAAACTGATATGAACTGATGACCTTCCAGGACCTGAGAGCCGTCATTCCCACGGCAATGGCTGTCAAGAGGACATTGTGGGGCCAGGAAGGGAAATGCATCTGTCTCTAGAAACAGGGAGGACCCGAGGGATCCCTCCCCTTCTCCTACCGCTGTTAGGGGCCTGGTCTGCGCCCTAAAAATCCCTCCCCACCGGGACAATGCAGGGAGGACAGACGCCAGACATACCCTGGCACTGGCTCCTGGCCCGTGGGGGCGGGGGGTCCCGCTGGCCTGCTTTGTGGAATGTGATGTGGGGATGTGATCAGACAGGACAGATCAAAGTGAGAATCAAAGGCCAGAAAGGCTGCAGGTGACCTGGAAAACTTCTCTGTGTAGCGTTTTTTTTTTTACTTTGGGGTGTAGGCGGGGCGGGGCAGGGGAGGGGGGATGCTTTGCAGAATAATCTCCCGGTGGCTGGCGGCAGTGAAGTGCTGGGCCTGGTGCCCTCTCCTATCGTTTTTGTTTTCCTAATGAAGGCGCCCTCCGGAATTGGATTACCGTCCTTGAATCTCCCCACCTATTTGTCTTAAGCTGCTCAAAGCGTGTCAGTGGAATGAATTCTCCCAGCTTCCTCCTGCTTGGGGGGGCGAGGAGGGGGAGGAGGGGTAAGCCAGAGATGCTGGGGTGCCCTTCGCCGCCAGATAAGGCTGGCTCCTGACGGGAGAGACCGCAGCTGGATGGCCGCTCGGAGCAGTCTCGGGAAAGTGGGCCAAGACAAGAAATATGGGGCCTTATTAAAATTTCAAGGGCGGTGGAGACGGGCAGGCTGTCACGCACGGGATTGGAGGCTGGCCAGGTGCATGGTGTGAAGCCCCGTACAGAGGGACCAGATAAAGCTGAGGCCCTGGCCTGCGGGGTTCTCCTGGCCCCCACCTTTGATGCTGTTCCAGGAATAACTGTTTTGTAGGGGACGCCGAAGGTATGCGGTATTCACTGTAATCACCCCGGCCGCTGCGGAGCCCAGGTGTGAAGTAGCAAAAACAGACAGTGGTTATCTTTCCTTTTTTTTTTTTTCTCCACTTTCATTGTTTTTTATTGTTTAAAGTATTACAAATAGTAGTACATATGCTTCCTTTTTTCCCCCTCATAACCTCCCCCCAGCCTCCCCTACCCCCCCCAGCACATGCCCTCACCTGCCCCCCACCACCAGTGTCTTGTATCCATTAGTTATGCTCATATACCTGCGTACAAGTCCTTTGGTTGATCTCTTACAGCCCCCGACCCCCACCCTCCCCTGCCTTCCCGCTATAGTTTGACAGTGTGTTCAATGCTTCTTTGCCTCTGTATCTATTTTCCCCCCATTTCTTTTCTTTACAACATCTTGCCTCTGCAGGCTAGACATAAACATACCAGAACAAAAAATGTTTGAGTCCCAATTTTAATGTCCAATAATTCCGAGTCCTAGTTTCAATGTCAGATAGTTCCTTATGTGTACATCAAACAGTGCTTATCTTTTATTTGCCTTTTTAACAAAAAATTATATTAAATCACCGAAGCGGATTGTATCAGAAGACGTGTAAATCACCAAGATGAAATGGCCAGTGTGAAAAAGCATTCCTCTTTATGAAATGGTGTAAAATAAAAAAATAAACTTAGTTCTGAGATTGCACGTGAGGTGCCTAGTGACAAAAGAATTTTATTGTCCTCGTCAAGGCAACACCTAGTGGGTGAATGCAAATGAAATTATATTAGCTTTAATAAGAGGCGATGTAAAATGTCACTGTTTGACAAAATTCACCCATTAATCGTTCATCCTATGTAGCTTACGCTCACCCATTAATCGTTCATCCTATGTAGCTTACACTAACCTCCCACCCCAGACTTAACTGAAGGTATTCTTCACTTAGAATAAAATGTTCTGTAAACATGGAAAATGGAAACCTCACCCCATCATTCTTGTACGTACTGGATAAAGTTGGGAAAGAATTTTTTTAAGGATCTTCTCAATATCACCTTCACAGACACATTAGAAAATAAAATTTCTTTGCACACATTTGTAATTGTCTGGCTGCTTACCACTAGGACATTAATCTTCAGTTGGTTTTGGTGTATTTTCTTAGAATTGAAAAGAAGCAGCTGAGCCGAGACCGGTTTGGCTCAGTGGATAGAGCGTCGGACTGCGAACTGAAGGGTCCCGGGTTCGATTTCGGTCAAAGGCATGTACCTTGGCTGTGGGCACATCCCCAGTAGGGGGCATGCAAGAGGCAGCTGATCGATGTTTCTCTCTCATCGATGTTTCTGACTTTCTATCCCTCTCCCTTCCGCTCTGTAAAAAAAAAAATCAATAAAAAATATTTTTTAAAAAAAAGAAAAGAAAGAAAAGAAAAGAAGCAGCTGAAATCAATTTGGTTCAGTGGATGGAGCATTGGTCTGCGGACTGAGGGGGTCCCAGTTTCGATTTCGGTCAAGGGCATGTACCTTAGTTGCGGGCACATCCCCAGTGGCGGGGGGGTGCAGGAGGCAGCTGATCAATGTTTCTCTCTCATTGATGTTTCTAATTTTCTGTCCTTCTCCCTTCCTTTCTGTAAAAAATCAATAAGAAATATTAAAAAAAAAAAGAATTGAAAAGAAGCAAAGACATCATCCTATTCCACCTACCTCTCCATTCAGGATCTTCTCTCTCCTGTCCATGAACCATATAGAACCTCTATTCATCACAAGGATGGTTTTCCCATTGATAGATGCTTTAATTATTTAAAAATCACTCGTTTTTTTTTTAAATAAAGCATATTTTATTGATTTGTTTCTGATAGGTACTCCCCCCAACTGGTAGGTGGAGTTATGATGTAATTGACATCTGCCACAGAGACATTAAGCCACCAATCAAGCACATACCAGAGTGCCCTGTGTCCTACCCCTTCCCATTCTGCCCTGGGCCCAACCCCTGCCTGTTCCGGCCCTTAAAGGGTGTCTCAGTGTGCCACGTGGCACCTTTTCTCCTCGACTGTTCTCCCAGGCAGTCCGGGAGGCGGTCCAGCTGGGTCCCCTCTTTTCCCCTTCCCCTGGTTTCTCTGTCTTTACCCCGCACGTGAGCTCTCTCTCCCTTGGGAAGGGTCTCCTCAATCAAGTCTGTGTCCTGGTACCCTGCTCTCTCTCTCTCTCTCTCTCCTCTCTCTCTCTCTGGTCCTTCTGTTTCATCTTTCAGTTTCAGAGGGGAGGGGAGAGGGATAGAGACTCAGAAGCATTGATAAGAGTGAAGCATCGATCAGCTGCCTCCTGCACACCCTGCACTGGGCATGTGCCTGCAACCCAGGTAGATGGCTTTTTGTGGCTGCCATTTTGCTTGGCTAGAGTTCCAAAATCTTAAACCATTGGCTACATCTGCCTCATTGTTTGGGATACTTGGAAAGCAGTGAAGTTTCCCATGTGCCAACAATGGCCAACCATACCCAGCCTTAGCTCATTCTTTTTTAAAAAAAACTTCACACACTAGGGGAGAGAAATACCAAGGAGGTCAAACTGAAAAACAAACAAACAAACAAACAAACAAAAAAACATTGGCATGTGTCAACAAAACCTATGGCCTTGCCTTACGAAGCCAACTCCTCAAGGTCACCACTCCTAAAGCATCTAACAGGTAAACTTAGGTTTGTCACTAACCAATGCAATAAAAACACTCCCTTGACTCCCAGATCGAACCAAGGGAAACCAGACACGGAACTTGGACAACCTTGCTTTAGGCCAGTGGTCGGCAAACTGCTGCTCGAGAGCCACATGCGGCTCGAGAGCCGCAGTTTGCCGCTCTGTTGACTAATGAGTTTGCCGACCGCTGCCGTGGACTCTCGATTCCAATAATTACAGGCTGTTGTTGTTCCTTGTGATTAAGCCCCTATCCCAGTGTTCGGCAAACTCGTTAGTCAACAGAGCGGCAAACCGCGGCTCGCGAATTGCCTGTGGCTATGAAGTGGGCCCCATGATTACATCCATTCCCAATAACAGCTCCTCCTGGTCCATCCACGACCATCCAAAACAGGAAGTCATGTCCTATCAAAACAGGATGTCATGTCCTATCAAAACAGGAAGTCATGTCCTTTCAAAACAGGAAGTCATCTCCTTTCAACGCAGGAAGTCGTGAACTCATCAAAGAAAGGGTTGAGGATCTAATTTTTAATGAAGGGATTGCTCACAAAAATACAAGCTCTCACCACGCACGTGCGCTTTTCTCTGTGGATCTTGACAACCTTGAGAAGAGCAACGTTGGAACCGAGAAACCAACAGAACTTGCCCTTGAATCGAACGTGTGATTGAAGGAAGGGAGGAGCGATATGCCTTTTAGATTTTCACCCCGACACAAACTTGAGGGACTGTGCTGCTGGCAATTCCTGAGATGGGAAAGAGAAAGAGGCCTGTCCTTAGCATTGTTTCGGGGTTTTTGTCTTTGTTTCTTTGTTCGCTCTGGTTTGATTTCGGAATGCCCCGGGGAGAGGGGCGGGGTCGAGAATGTACAGAGGAAGAGATAAAGATTTCTTTTTGGAGGTATGCTATGTCAGAAAATCGTTTTCGTCGTCTAAATGGAAAAGTCCGGGGAACTTTGGTCATTGGAGATAAACATGTTGACGACATCAACACGTCTATATGCTGCGTTTCTAGGAGAGGCTATGAGATTTCCCGGGGGAGTCGATGCAGGTGGAGTTAGAGACGAGGAAATAAGAGAGAAGGAGTTTTATGTGTGTCTCTGATATCCGTTCAAGTTACTTAGGATCTAGTCTCTCTAACTTGACATCGTAATTAAAGGGGGGAAAAATGCATCTCGAAGAACAATGAGCCTGAAACATAAAGTCAGCAAGTGCACACCTTCTGCTGAGGACGTCAATTCGGCAGCAGCTATTGACTGTCCCAGATGCGTGGTGGCTTCATTAATATATGACACTTCTTCCCACGCCCCCTGCTTGGCCCTGGGTGCCTATGCTAGTTGGATTTTAGGTAACGTGGCAGGACTCGATACAGTGGTCGGCAAACTCACCTGTCCACAGAGGCCAAATATCAACAGGACAGCGATTGAAATTTCTTCGGAGAGCCACATTTTTTCAACGTAAACTTCTTCGAACGCCACTTCTTCAACACAGAGTGGCCCAGGCTGTGGTATTTTGTGGAAGAGCCACGCTCCAGGGGCCAAAGAGCTGCAAGTGGCTCTAGAGCCGCAGTTTGCTGACCACTGGTTAAGGATAAGTGAACCTTTTTATTTTTTAAAAAATATATATTTTATTGGGGTTTTTTTTGTTTTTTGTTTTTTTACTTAGAGGAAGTGAGAGGGATGGAAAGTCAGAAACATCGGTGAGAGAGAAACATCGATCAGCTGACTTTTGCACCCCCCCAACTGGGGATGTGCCTGCTGCCAAGGTACATGCCCTTGACCGGAATCGAACCTGGGACCTTTTCGTCCCCAGGCCGGTGCTCTATCCACTGAGCCACACTGGTTTAGACAAGTGAACCTTCTTAGCAAGGTTGTGCTGGGACCATATGACCCACAGACGAGGAGTTCCGTAGACAGTCCCCTCGCCATGGGGCTCTCCCCGGGGTGTTTGTCGCTGGGAACCCGCTGTTTCTGCCCGAGGGTGGAAGGCAGGGCCTCCCGGGATCCCTGCAGAGAGCAGAGGGGGAAGCAGACCTCTGAGGCAACCACAGAGCCTTCCAGAGACCCTCGAGGGCGCTGCTCTCGCGGGAGCCAACGCTGCTTGGGGCTGGTGAGTGAACGTGGGAACTGGACACTGGACTTGGCTTAGGGGGCGGCTGGGAAAGTCGGGCCAGGTTTTCTCACGCCCACGTTGTGATAAACAAACAAATTGTGAGCGTTCAAAAGCATGAGCCCGTTGCCAATTTAGCTTGCTTGGTTAGAACAGGATGCTTCCAGCGGGAGCCCAGGGGTCATGGGATCCTCCTGCCTTAGGTTTTAGAAGTTTTAGAAGAAACACGGTCATTTTTGTGTTTAACAAAACAACACCAACACCCACACAAAGTTAACTTATCAAGTTGTCGGGGGGGCCTTATCATTTCCACTAAATTCCACTCGGCGTACACAGCGCAAACAGGTCCTCTCTGCAGACTGGACTGGCGGTACCTTTTCATGGCTTCCCTGTGGCCAGGATTGTAATTTTATGTATCTTCTCCCACCCCCGCCGTGGTCGTTCCGTTTCCTTTGGGCAGAGACCTTGTATTTTCATAGTTCTACACCCCCCACCCCCCTACCCCCCAGAACTGAGTGCAGTGCCCCAAACAGTCCAGCAAGGACATAATAGCGAGAAGCAGCCAACATATTTCCTCTAGCGGTCAAGGATGGCCGTGCAAAATAAAGATGATTTACTGGTTCTGGAGCGAACTGTGGACAGCGTTCGCCAACGCCAGGCCTTCTCCAGTTACAGAGCGGTTGAGCTTCCCCTGACAGTGATGTGAAGACCTGGGCCTCAGGGGGTACAGAGGCCTTTAAATCAAGCGTCGATGCACCATTCTTTCATAATGAAGGCACATTCCACCTCCTCGGCAGCTGCGAGTAAAAGATTGTCATGTCAGGGTGTGAGGACGTTTTGCTAATGAAAAAACGGCCGTGAGTTTGGGGGCCTAGACAACAGTAACCATTATTGCCCTACCCCAGCGGTTCGGCAAACTCATCGGTCCGCAGAGCCAACTATCAACAGGACAACGATGGGAATTTCTTTGGAGAGCCACATTTTTTTTTTAAAACATAAACTTCTTCTAATGACACTTGTTCAACAGAAACTCGCCCAGGCCGTGGTATTTTGTGGAAGAGCTACTACCCTCAAGGGGCCAAAGAGCCGCCTGTGGCTCGAGAGCCGTGGTTTGCTGACCACGGCCCTGGACACACGAGTTTCTGAGTGTTGGTTCTAATAATTGCAATACTCCGGTGGAGTCCGGCTGGTGTGGCTCAACGGTTGAGCTAAGAGGTCCCTAGTTCGATTCCCGGGCAAGGCACATGCCCAGGTTGCAGGCTCAATTCCTAGTAGGGGGAGGGCAGGAGGCAGCAGATTAACAATTGTCTCTCATCCTGGATGCTTCTATCTCTCCTCCCTTCTTCTGTGAAATCAATAAAAAGACATGTATTTTAAAAAATACCCCAGTGGATCTTGGGGTTTTCTCACTGATCTCACCTGGGTCTCTGGTCCATGAGAACTTGCTTCACCTGCTGGAAATCCCAGGGGAAACCCGGATAAAGCTGGAGTTGCTCAGGGGAACCTGGTTTCTCTCCCCAGGATGTCCCGCCTCCCCAGGCCCAGGTTCTCACCATTTGCCCCTTTCCCAGTCTGGATTCGTTCATTCTGTCTTCCGGGGCATTGCCTCCTGACTCTCCGTGAATGCTTGTGCTAGACCCATGGTGGGCAAACTCATGAGTCCACAGAGCCGACTGTCAACAGGACAACGATGGACATTTCTCTGGAGAGCCACATTTTTTCGACGTAAACTTCTTCTAACGCCACTTCTTCAACACAGACTCGCCCAGGCCGTGGCATTTTGTGGAAGAGCCACACTCAGGGGGCCAAAGAGCCGCATGTGGCTCGCGAGCCGCAGTTTGCTGACGAACTATGCTAGGCTATTTCACTTTTAAGTACACAACATTAGAAAAGTGAAGCCACATCTCCGCAGCCATTCTCTCTCTTTCTCTCTCTTTTTAAATATATTTTATTGATTTTCTACAGAGCAGAAGGGAGAGGGATAGAAAGTCAGAAACATCGATGAGAGAGAGACATCGATCAGCTGCCTCTTCACGCCCCCTACTGGGGATGTGCCCACAGCCTAGGTACATGCCCTTGCAGGAATCGAAACTGGGTCCCTTCAGTCCGAAGTCCGACGCTCTATCCACTGAGCCAAACTGGTCTCGGTCTCAGCATCCACAGCCATTCTCAATATGGGAAGGAACTATCCATAGTAAAGAGTCATCCAAATATTCGTAGTTTATAATGAAACCCGAATCTTTTGCAGCTGTAGGTACCAACTCCAATGCTTTCTTTATTTTATTTTATTTATTTTATTTTATTTTGCTCCAGTCAACAAAAGGGAAACTTTATTGAGACCCCAGCATCACAGGGTTCAAGTAGAAGGCTGCCCTGTGGACCGAAGGAGTTGGTGGAGGTGCCTTATTTAACCTTCTTGGGGCGCAGGCTATTGGTGTGGCCACATTTCTTCTTGCGGCCGTTGACAGCACGGGGGTGCCGGCGGGCACACTTGCGGCAGATCATCTTGTCACAGTTGTACTTTTGTGGGAGCTGGCGGAGGGAGGGTTCGATGATGCCGCCCCTCAGATGAAGCACCAAGTGGAGGGTGGACTCTTTCTGTATGTTGTAGTCTGAGAGAGTGTGACCATCCTCTAGCTGTTTGCTCGCAAAAATCATACGCTGCTGGTCAGGTGGGATGCCCTCCTTGTCTTGGATTTTAGCTTTGACATTTTCAATGGTGTCACTGGGCTCAACCTCAGGGGTGATAGTCTGGCCAGTCAGGGTCTTCACAAAGATCTGCATTTCTGCCTCTGCTGGGGAGGCTGCTCCGCCACCTCGTTGATGAGAAAGAGCTCCAATGCTTTCTTTAAATGGAGCTCATGAAACACATTCTACGCGACTCTCTCTTTTATCGTGATGTAAATTTCATGTAATCTGACAAGTGATAGAAATACACATACGTACAGCATGTAAAAAAAAAATAGAACGGGTCGTACAGTGTTATCATCAGCGGAAACCAGCGAGAACCTCCAGCGCACTGGGGAGACCAAGCAAACAAAAAATAACACTGTAGCCCTAACCGGTTTGGCTCCCTGGATAGAGCATCGGCCTGCGGACTGAAGGGTCCCAGGTTTGGTTCCGGTCAAAGGTATGTATCTTGGTTGTGGGCACATCCCCAGTAGGAGGTGTGCAGGAGGCAGCTGGTTGATGTTTCTCTCTCGCCAATGTTTCTAAGTCTCTATCCCTCTCCCTTCTTCATTGTAAAAAAAAAAAAAATCAATAAAATATATATTTAAAAAATAACACTGTAAACACTTGGAAAACTAACTGTTTGTGGAAGCTGTAGATCACAAAAGTGAGCCAGGACTCTTTTGCCAAACCTATATACATGGCCGCCTGGTAAAATGTGAAACAGTGATCAAGTAGAATTCTGAGTTTCTTAGCACGATATCTAAAATGTCCAGGATATCACTGAAAACCACCCGTCGTCCCAAGAACCAGGAAAACAACAACTTGAATGAGAAAAGGAAATGAATCGATGCCAACGTTGAATTGTATCAGGGGCTGGATTCATCTAACAAAGGTTTTTAAAGTCAGCATCCTAAAAGTGATTTCTCGAGCAACGACAAGTTCTGTTGACATGAAAGGAGAGAAATGGAAAACATCAGCAAAGAAATAGATGTTACCACACACACACACACACACACACACACACACACACACACACAAATCATACAAGTGACAAATACAACAGGAGAAATAACAGTTACCTGGATGGGCTCAACCGTAGAGATGAAGTGAAAGAGGATAAAAATCGGTGAATCTGAAGTCAGACGAATGACAAGTACCCCCAAATAATAGCAAAAGGCCCACCATTTGTATTGCCAGAGTCCCAGAAGTAGAGACCAAGAAGGCAGGACTGAAAGAGCATTCGAGAAAAATTGGGTGAAGACTTCTCAGATTTGGCAAAAGTTATTAATCCACAGATGTGAAAAGCTGAATGGAGCCCAAACAGGGAGAGAAAAAAACAAAACAAAACAAAAAAACAAGTAAATTGACACCGTGACACATCATAAATAAACTTCTGAAAACTAACGACAAAGTCCAAGTCATTACCTGCACGGAATACCAGCACAATGACAGCAGATTTCTCACGGGAAACCGTGGGGGGCCGATGGGAGTGGTGTTGAACTTTGTAGATGCTGAAGGAATAGATCATGGATTCTACATTCAGTAAAACCATCCTTTAGGGCCGTGGTGGGCAAACTCATGAGTCCACAGAGCCACCTATCAACAGGACAACGATTGACATTTCTCTGGAGAGCCACATTGTTTAAACTTAAACTTCTTCTAACGCCACCTCTTTAATACAGACTCGCCCGGGCCGTGGTGTTTTGTGGAAGAGCCACCCTCCAGGGGCTGAAGAGCCGCAGGTGGCTCTCGAGCCACGGTTTGCCGACCACCGCTTTAGGGAGAACGGACAATAACAAAACCGTGCTGTCACCCTGACTCCTAGCCTCCAAAACTATGGGAAATAAATTAATTTTGTCTAAAGGGAGAGAGAGAGAGAGAGAGAGAGAGAGAGAGAGAGAGAGAGAGAGAGAGTCACTACTTTCACGACTTGGCCCATGAAAACCTAGATGCCACATTGCATTCACGTTCCTCCTCCAGCAGAGCCGTATTTTGGAAAGGGGGGGCGGGGGAGGAGTGGGCCTGTGACCCTGAATCACCATTTTGAGGACAGTTGATCATGATAGCCCAACTCTGGAATCTACATGAGTGAAAATTAACTATTTCATTCTGCCATGAAGATTTGAGGCAGGCTGGCTGGTATGGCTCAGTGGTTGAGCATTATGAACCGGGAGGTCAGGGTTCGATTCCCAGTCGGGGCACACGCCCGGGTTGCAGGCTCGATCCCCAGTGTGGGGCGTGCGGGAGGCAGCTAATCCATGATTCTCTTTCATCGTGGATGTTTCTATCTCTCTCTCTCCCTCTTCCGTTCCTCTCTGAAATCAATAAAAAAATATATATATATATTTTAAAAGATTTGGGGCAGCTAGGACTTCCTAACTCAGATGGTCATTCTTGGCAGCTCTTCAGAAGTCAAATCGAACTCACTTTTCTTAGAATATCCCATTGCTTCTCCTCTTGGCATATCCTTTCATCTGATGAGGCAGTATTAGCAATGGCCTCTGATTTTGGTAGAATTTCCTCTTTATGATGCTAAAACCAATACTTACAATATTTATAATCCCCCTACCTTGGAGCTGACAAAATGCATACCAAAAAAAAAAAAAGTGCATACACCAGGATCTAATAATCGTAGAAAGAAATTAAAAAAAAAAAAGACAAGCATAAGAAACAGGAAATTTAAATAATCCCAGGGGTGAGGTCAGTGCATAAATATGTTGCAGAGAAAGCTCTATGCTCCGAGAAAGCAAGCTTACCTGTGAGATTTCTAGCAGCCGACAAGCTTGGGACACAGCTCCCATTCCAAGATTTATTTCATGCCTTTTTTTCATTTATCAAGATTTATTTGCACGCATTTTATGAAGGGGGAAATGAAAGCATGCAAGTGCCCTAGCTTCTTTGGCTCAGTGGATACAGCGTCGACCTCTGAGGACTCAAAGGTCCCGGGTTCAATTCTGCTCCAGGGCACATGCTGGGGTTGTGGGCTGGATCTCCAGGAGGGGGCATGCGGGAGGCAGCCGATCCTTGATTCTCTCTCATCGTGGATGTTTCCATGTCCCGCTCTCCCTCTCCCCTTCCTCTCTGAGATCAATAAAGACACAGAAATTCAATACATAATATTTAAAAATTTTTAAAAAAATGAAAGCATGCAAGCTAGTCGTTGTTCTGGAAAAACACTGCTTATCCTGATGTTGACCTTGGAGAGACCTCTCTCTGTGTGTTCTCATAGAGGACACAGTGAATGAGGGACTAGCATCTTCTAAGAGCGACCTACAACCCTTGTGTTTTGAGCAATGGTGAGATGTGATTCGTGGTATAGTTCATGCCCACAAGGGGGCCTGCTTGCACCCTGGGGTTTCGAGCTCTATCCACCCCCCCCCCCGCACCCCCTCCAGTACAGGGTGTGCGAGAGGCAGCCAGTCAGTGATTCTCTCCCATCATCCTTGATGTTTCTGTCTCTCTCCCTTCTTCTCTGAAGTCCATAAAAAGAAATATATTGTGAGAGAGAGAGAGAGAGAGAGAGAGAGAGAGAGAGAGAGAGAGATGATGGCTAGGACTAGATGAAAAATGGGTTTAGCCAAACATTTTATTTTATTTTTTAAATTTATTTTGTCTTTTGACAGAGAGGAAGGGAGAGAGATAGAGTTAGAAACATCCATCAGCTGCCTCCTGCACACCCCCTACTGGGGATGTGCCTGCAACCAAGATTCCGGCCCTTGACCGGAATCGAACCTGGGATCCTTCAGTCCCGCAGGTTGATGCTCTATCCACTGAGCCAAACCGGTTCTGGCACGTGTTTATTCTTTTAAAATATATATATATATTTTTATTGATTTTTTTTTTTTACAGATAGAATGGGAGAGGGAGAGTTATAAACATCGATGAGAGAGAAACATCCATCAGCTGCCTCTTGCACACACCCCACTGGGGATGTGCCTGCAACCAAGGCACATGCCCTTGACCGGACTCGAACCTGGGACCCTTCAGCCCCCAGGGCCGACACTCCATCCACTGAGCCACACCGGTCAGGGCCCACGTGTTTATTCTTACGTAGCGTTGCCTCTCCCGACCGACAGAAAGCCGCCCCTAAAGCAGGGCCTTTGTGTCTGTCTCCACGACGTGTCAGTCCTGAGCAAATAGAAGGAGACGGCCTTCCATTAAGGACGCAGCGGCGCCCGAGAAGGTATGAATCAGCCCTTTACAACATAATCCCAGCTTCGCAAAAACAACCAGAGCCAACCCCTGAGAACGCACTATTAATAGGCAAATAATGAGAATGTGATCGGCTCGCTAAGTTGGAGTTTTAATAAAAACCCGCGTGGGGTCACCTGTCCCCATAAATCTGCTGCTCCCCGGTAATAATGCCTTCGTGACGATGACCCCTGGGGTCTTCCTCCAACCCTCGGGAGAAGGAGGGAACGGAAACGAGAAGCACCTGGGAGATCAAGATCCCACTGTCGTCTAGGGCCGCGGTGGGCAAACCGCAGCTCGCGAGCCACAGGCGGCTCTGTGGCCCCTGGAGGGTGTGGCTCTTCCACAAAATACCACGGCCTGGGCGAGTCTATTTTTTAAAAGAGAGGAAGGGAGAGGGGCAGAAAGTCAGAAACGTCAGTGAGAGAGAAACATCCCACCGGGATGCGTCCGCAACAAAGGTACGTGCCTTTGACCGGAATCGAACCCGGGACCCTTTCAGTCCGAAGGCCGATGCTTTACCCACTGAGCCACACCGGTTTCAGCTTCTTTCTTTTCCTTTTATTTATTTATTTATTTATCGATTAAATATATATTTTATTGATTTTTTACAGAGAGGAAGGGAGAGGGATGGAGAGTTAGAAACATCGATGAGAGAGAAACATCCATCAGCTGCTTCCTGCATACACCCCCGCACTGGGATGTGTCTGCAACCAAGGTCCATGCCCTTGACCAGACTTGAACCTGGGATCCTTACGCTCTATCCTTGAGCCAAACCGGTGAGGGCTGCGCTGTTATTAGAATTATCTCCTATGGCAGTGGTCAGCAAACTGCGGCTCTCGAGCCACCTGTGGCTCTTTGGCCCCTGGAGTGTGGCTCTTCCACAAAGTACCACGGCCTGGGCAAGTCTATGTGGAAGAAGTGGCGTTAGAAGAAGTTTAAGTTTTTAAAAAAAATGTGGCTCTCCAAAGGAATTTCGATCGCTGTCCTGTTGATGTTTGGCTCTGCGGACTGATGAGTTTGCCCACCACTGGTTTGGGGTGACCCTCCCGCCGAGAACCCTCAGTCTCTTAAACCAGAATGTCCCCTTTTTAAATACTTCGCTTTCCTACCGAGGGAGCGACCTTTGTCGCTCAGTGAAGTTTGTATAATCCGGCTCTGGGTGTGCGCCAGTGGACTTAGGCCAGAAAGCTCCAACTATTTCCAATTTCCTTCTTCCCCTAAGTCTCAGCACTCCCCCGTCGGCCCGGCTGGGGAGCCGCTCGGAGCCCGTCATAAATCCCTCTCTGGCTCCCGCATTATCTCCTTCCGGCTGGGAGCGCTGGGAAGCTTCTGATTTATCGTCTGGCCGGTCCTGTCCCCGGTGCTGGGACCCTGGGGGAGGCTGGGCCGCGCTTCCCGTTAGCCAAGTGTGTGAACAGACCCTCCAGGTACCATGTGTCAATGGCCTTAGCAAGGTCTGCTGCAGAACTCTGCACAGCAACACTGTGAGGCGGAGTCCAGTCCCCGGGACTGTTAGGGTTCTTTCTATTTTTAAAAAAGCACAGATCCAATCAATCTAGCTCCACGGTCTGCAAACTGCGGCTAGAGAGCCACCTGGGGCTCTTGGGCCCCTGGAGTGTAGCTCTTCCACAAAACACGGCCCGGGTGAGTCTATGTTGAAGCAGTGGCGTTAGAAGAAGTTTAAGTGTAAAAAAATGTGGCTCTCCAAAGAAATTTCAAGCGTTGTCCTGTTGCTATGTGGCTCTGTGGACTGATGTGTTTGCCGACCATTGACCTAGCCAGTTTGTGTCAGAGGATAGAGTGTCGGCCTGCGGAATGAGGGGTCCAAGGTTCCATTCCCGGTCAGGGCACATGCCCAGGTTGTGGGCTCCATCCCCAATGGAGGACTTGCAGGAGGCAGCCGATCTAGGATTCTCATGGATGTTTCCATCTCTCTCTCCCTCTTCCTTCCTCTCTGAAATCAATAAAAGCATATTAAAACACACACACACACACACACACACACACACACACACAGATCCTATCTAATCTGGGGAACAGGAACACCTGTGAGAGACGCATTTCCGGCGACTGGCGCTTCTTGTAATTAATTACTTTGGAGATGAGGCCCCCCGGCACAGTTATCACCATGGAGTCTCGTCACTGAGTTCCAAGGCAGTGGTCTTGTGACCCAATGGTGTGATCACTTTTTCTTTTAAAATATGTTTTTATTGATGTGAGAGAGGAAGGGAGAGGGAGAGAGAGAGAAAGAAGCATCCATGATGAGAGAGAATCATTGATCAGCTGACTCCTGCGTGTCCCCCTCCTGGGGATCAAGCCCGCAACCCAGCCATGTGCCCTTGACTGGAATCGAACCCGGGACCCTCAGCCCACAGACCGACGCTTTATCCGCTGAGCCAAACCAGCTAGGGCTGATTTCTTTTTCTTCGATGTAGAGGAGCTTGTAGCATTACATCTTCTCTCTTTTTTAAAAAAAAAATATTGTATTGATTTTTTACAGAGAGGAAGGGAGAGGGATAGACAGTCAGAAACATCGATCAGCCACCTCCTGCACACCCCCCACTGGGGATGTGCCCGCAAACAAGGTCCATGCCCTTGACCGGAATCGAACCTGAGACCTTTCAGTCCGCAGGCCGACGCTCCATCCACTGAGCCAAACCGGTTTTGGCTGTATCTTCTCTTGATTTTGTTTTTAAATATGCTGTTTTATTGATTTCAGAGGAACTAGATTTTAAAATAATCATAACTTTATCTTCCCCTGTCTCCCCTCCCCCCAAACACACCCAGTGGGCCAAGATGGAGGAGAGGTGAAATGCTCTTACATTTCTATCCATCTCGATCCTAGTGAGGATTAGGCCAAACTTCGGTCAGGCGGGTTGCTTGCCCCAATTCACACCAATATTGATAGGTGGCCCGACGGCAAGGGCTACAAGAGAGTTTTCTACAGATTCTGGTATCGCCTCTACAACACGAGGCTGGTTCCCCTTTCTGCATAATTTCCAGGCACCGTGTGTGTGTGTGTGTGTGTGTGTGTGTGTGTGTGTGTGTGTGTAGCTTGTGTTCTCACTTACATTGCAAATGCTTAGGAGACGCCGCCAATTCTGGAATATCATTCTACACCCTCTTCGGGGACCGGCGTCACCATGTCGGCCGACTCTGTGAATTATAACGCAAGATCCTCCGGTTTTAATATCGTGTCGTGGGCTTTCCTATATGGTAGGCGTCCAAAAACACATCATGGAGGAAAAGGAAGCATCTGCTAGTGACATTTTCTCCCATGGATGGCTGAAATGGAGCCTTCTGTTGATTCCACCCCTCCCACTCCACCCCCCTCCACTCCATCCCCCCCTCCACCCCCCCTTCACCCCCCCCCCACACACACACCTCTCTGTTTCTTCTAGAATGTTCTGTGGCTTGGCAGCCTGGTAACCTACTTGAGACAAGGCACCGTGTCACAGTAGATATGAGTGAGCACTGAAGAGTACAATTAAACCAGACGATGGTAACTCAAAGGTTTGGTGTGAAGCCTTTAACCACAAGACACTGCTACCTTCTCGTTGCTACAAGCCAGTGGTCGGCAAACTCATCCGTCCACAGAGCCAACTATCCACAGCACAACCATGGACCTTTCTTTGGAGAGCCACATGATTTAAACTTAAACTTCTTCTAACGCCGTTTCTTCCACACAGACTCGCTCAGGCCGTGGCGTTTTGTGGAAGGGCCACACGGAAGGGGCCGCCAAAGAGCCGCACGTGGCTCGCACGCCGCCGTTTGCCGACCATTGAACTAGACGATGAGAACTCCAAGGCTTGGTGTTAAGCCTTTCACCATAAGACACTGTTATCTTCTCTTTGCTAAAAGCAATTTGTTTCTACTCTAAACAACAGTAAAAATAAAAAAAGGCGGGAGATATTTGGTCACTTACCAGGCCAGCGGTGACAAGATGTCGCTGTCAGCGCTGTGCTAACAGGTAGGGTTACTGTGACAGGGCCTGGGCCAGCGTAGAAGCTGAGGGGCTCACGGTGGGTCTCGGGGAAGCCAGTCCCTATGCAGGTGCCGCTGAAGCTGAATCATCCCATCGGCTCGGCGCCATATTGACACCAAACCTCTTGATTCCATCTCTTCAGCGGCCCATTGACCCAAGACCTGTAGCAGATTCTTTTTAAAAATATATTTTACTGATTTTTCTTTACAGAGAAGAAGGGAGAGGGATAGAGAGTTAGAAACATGGATGAGAAGAAACATCGATCAGCTGCCTCCTACACACCTCCCAATGGGGATGTGCCCGCAGCCAAGGTACATGCCCTTGACCAGAATCGAACCCGGGATCTTTTAGTCCGCCGATGTTCTGTCCACTGAGCCAAACCTGTTTCAGCTGTAGCAGGTTTTTAATGTTTACCTCAGAAACCCTGGGGAGCCCAGCCAGTGTTGCTCAGTGGTTGAGCATCAACCTATGAACCAGGAGGTCATGGTTCAATTCCTGGTTTGGGTGCATGCCCAGCTTGTGGGCTCTTTCGATCCCCATTAGGGGATTTGCAGGGGGCAGCCGATCCATGCTTCTCTCTCATCATTGATGCTTCTATCTCTCTCCCTCTCTCTTCCTCTCTGAAATCAATAAAAAAAAATATTTTTAAAATATATTTTATTGATTTTCACAGAGGCTAAGGGAGAGGGACAGAGAGTTAGAAACATTGATGAGAAAGAAACATCGATCAGCTGCCCCCTGCATGCCCCTCACTGGGGATGTGCCAGCAACCAAGGTACATGCCCTTGATTGGAATCGAACCCTCGACCCTTCAGTCTGAAGGCTGATGCTCCATCCACTGACCCAAACCGGTTAGGGCTCAATAAAAATATTTAAACATATATGGATGTTTAAAAAAAAACCTAAACAAACAAACAAACAAAAAGAGCCCCTAACGGCATTATGAGTTTCCATATCAACGTCCCATGATCTTCAACTACAGCTTCAGTATTTTCCTTTTTCCTGCCACGTTATTTGAGAACCATGATTGCTCCCTTCAGTTTCCTCGTCCATAAATTGAGGATAATGGTGCCTGTGGCACAAAGTTGTTGTGGGGATTAAACGCGCCCATAAAGAACAGGCGCCGCCACGCATGAGAAACACGTGTGAATTACGACTGCCCGGCGCTCACCAAAGCTGTTCCCCATTCGTGAAGGCGGGAGAGAATGAATGGCTCACATCCCCGAGTCTCGCCCTTCGACGAAGAGCCTATTAACGAGGCCCCTCTCGGAAAACGAAGCAATAAATTATGCAAAGAGCAGAAGAAGCCCTTGTGCTGTGAGCGGTGACTTATGTTCTCCTAGTCTTAGATTACAGGAATCTTTGGTCTTGCTACGTCTAGTCACTCAAGGATTGAGTGGGATTGTTTAAGAGTGTTGACTTTGTCAGGTGGAGGCCTTGTATTTAGATGGGCTCTCCTCAAGGACTTAGCGTTATGGACGCACCGCTTGCATTCGGCTTAGACGAAAGGAGGGCCTGGGTGGGGGTAACGGCACCTATCTACACTAATAAAAGGAAAAGATGCAAATGGACCATACCTTTGAGATGCCCACTGGCCAATTAGGAGTGAGTGTGCATATTAACCCAACAAAGATGGCGGGCCAATTTGCATACACAGGTGCCAAATATGGCGACGACGAAGGCTTTCCGCACCGCCTCAGAAGCTCTAGACCTCCAGGCAGCGTGGGAAGGTGGAAAGGCGGCTCTGGCCAGAGCAAAGGCGGAGGTGGCAGCCAGGGGAAGGAAGGCCCATTCTTGCACAAACCTTCGTACATCGGGCCTCTAGTGAGTTCATAAAGACCTAGACTCCTGTTGGCCGTGGCTGTGTGTAGTTTATCACCAAACACAGGTATTAAGCTTTCACTAAGGCCCGGCCAGTGTGACTCAGTGGTTGAGCATCAACCTTTGAACCAGGAGGTGACAGTTGGATTCCCGGTCAGGGCACACGCTCAGGTTACAGACTCGATCCCCAGTAGGGGGCGTGCAGGAGGCAGCTGATCCATGATTCTCTCTCATCATTGCTGTTTCTATCTCTCTCTTCCTCTCCTTTCCTGTCTAAAAATCAATAAGAACATTTTTTTATATATAAAGAGAATCTACAAAAATTTAAAAGTATTGATGAAGCTCACACATCACTGGTGGAGGATAAAGTTCATGAACGCTCTCCTTATGCCATCCTAAGCTAGCCGATGGGACTCAACACCAATTGCATCCTAAGGATACAGACTGTGGGCCTCAAACTGATGGGTTTGGTCGAGGACAAGGATGTTTACAAATATCTCTGATGGAAGTCTCTCTGGCAGCCGACACTCCTCCTCCAGTGCCTGCCCCTGGGAAGTTAACGGGCTCGCACATTATCAGGAGGGTTTCCCTGGGAGCGAACCTCTTCTGTTCCCCAAGGGAAATCTCCACTCATCGTCCCCTACTTTAGATTTCCCCCTCCAGGTGCTGGGTTTTGACCACATCTTGAAATGTCTAACTGGCTCCTCAATGTTCGTGTCTTCTCTCTGGGGTGCCTTCCTGAGAAAAACTACGTCGGGACTCCTTTCCTCAGTTCTTATTGCTCTATTTTCTATGATGTGCATACTATAGATTGTTTTATTCTTAATGATCTGTATAGCATGTATTTCGATATACACTGAGTGGCCAGATGATAATGATCTCGGAACGCATAGTAATCTGGCCACTCAGTGTAAATCCTATATAATAAAAAGACAATATGAAAATTGTCTCCTTGACCAGGAGTTCGACCAGCAGGCTGGCCGACCAACCGCCCATGTCCCCTCCCCCTGGCCAGGCCTGCTGGACCCCACCCATGCACAAATTCATGCACTGGGCCTCTAATATATATATTAGATATATATTAGATACAATATATACACACACTGAGTGGCAAGATTATTATATGTTCAGAGGTCATAATAATCTGGCCACTCAGTGTATATATATCTCTATATCTCTATATCTCTATATCTATATCTATATCTATATCTATATCTATATCTATATATCTAAATCTATATCTATCTATACACACAAGGTGTCCCCCCAAAATGTATACTCACTTTAACATCAGATAGCTCAGTTTTGAAAAGGAAATGTATTTTAATAAGCACTGTCTTGGTGTGCTCTCCTAAGTAGTGAATTTAATGAAGTAAATACATTTAAAAAAGAAACAATAAAAATAAACACTGCTTTTATAATAATTCAAAGTGTGTGTATATATTGGGGGAGGGACACCACACACACACACACACACACACAGACACTCACACAACACACACACACATATACTATAGATGTGAAGTAGAATTGATATTTACAGACCAATTTCTATTGGCTGCCAAATTGTTTCCTCAAAGTCAAGGTCGCCACCTACTGGATCTTATTGGAAGTTCTAGAAGCGTGGGTTTGAGGCCTTTTCTTTCTCTCTTAATTTCAAGAGTTCTTTCCAGGCAAAGGCCATGAGTAATCCCAAAACACAAAATCGGAGTGTGGACCAGCTTGGGGGGGGGGGCGTGCAGAAACAGAGGAAGGGGGAGAGAAGCCCTATAGCCCAGTCACTGGACTCCGGCCCTTTCCAGAAATATCCCCAACGAAGGGTTGATGATAGCAATTTGGAAATCTCTGTCCAAAGAAAATATTTTATGTAGTTAATATTCTTTTTGTGTTTGCTATTCTGGTATTGCCATTGCTAAAAAAAAATATATGTGCCATTTTTAACACCAATACACATGAACTATACCTATATATATATTTTTTTGCTGAGTTGAAAACACTAATTTGACCCTTTTTATTTTTAAAATATGTTTTATTGATTTTTTGCAGAGAGGAAGGGAGACGGATAAAGAGTTAGAAGCATCCATGCGAAAGAAACATCGATCAGCTGCCTCCTGCACACCCCCTACTGGGGATGTGCCTGCAACAAACATACATGCCCTTGACCAGAATCGAACCTGAGACCCTTGAATCCACAGGCTGACACTCTATCCACTGAGCCAAACCAGTTAGGGCAATTTGACCCTTTCTAAAGAAGATGAGCACCCAAACATTAAATGTTATTTTATTTTGTGAGTGTCTGTGTGTAGATGCAGGGTGTCCCCAAAAGGTGTCTGCACGCTTTACCAGCAGATAGATCCATTTGAACACAAAATGTGTTGTAATAAACCCTGCCTTTATTATTATTCAAAGCCTTTGTATACATTTGGGGGGCGCACACCCTGTATTTTCTAACAATATGGATTTACCAGTGATATTGGTCATTTAGCTCAGTTAGAAGGCGGAGTAGAGGCCCTCAGAGCTGTGGTCGGCAAACTACGGCTCGAGAGCCACATGCGGCTCTTTGGCCCCTTGAGGGTGGCTCTTCCACAAAATACCACGGCCTGGGTGAGTCTATTTTGAAGAAGTGGCGTTAGAAGAAGTTTAAGTTTAAAAAATCTGGCTCTCCAAAGAAATTTCAATCATTGTCCTGTTGATATTTGGCTCTGTTGACTCACGAACACGTGGCCCCACATGCCTGAGTGAGTAGTTGAGTAGGATTGAAACCCACGAGAAGGTTGTCAACTTCTTGTCCACGCCCTTACTTTGCCTGGTGGCATCAGCTATAAAATAAAGACACGGCTTGGGGTCCATGGTGCTGTGTTTTGATAGTTCTCCATCAGAGAGGACAGTGTCCCACCCAGCCCCAGCTTCATTCTCTTGTCTGTCTTTTCTCAGTCCTTCACCAACCCCTCTCAGGATCACCCTTGGCTGTGCTTGCATGGCACAAGGCAACAGAAGGAGAGAAGTCACTTTAAGACTACTCTGATGTCTGCTGAAACCGGTTTGGCTCAGTGGATAGAGCATCGGCCTGCAGACTGAAGGGTCCCAGGTTCGATTCTGGTCAAGGGCATGTACCTTGGTTGCAGGCACATCCCCAGTAGGGAGTGTGCAGGAGGCAGCTGGTCGATGTTTCTCTCTCATCGATGTTTCTGACCTTCCATCCCTCTCCCTTCCTGTCTGTAAAATATCAATAATAAAAAAAGACTACTTTGATGTCATGATGAAGACATCCATTTTTTTTCGAAAGGAAGTCCTAAGATCCTTTCAGCGAATGCCAGGTCCTGATAGGACGATGGAATGTGTTAATCTGCACGAAATAAAAGCAGTCTGTTTAAGGCTTCCCTCAAATATACCAACGAAGATCTGCCCTCTACAAGGATGCTAATCCATGGTCTACCTGGTGTTGAGAGACCCCCGGAGCATCTCCTTGCTCAGGTCTATTTCTAAAGCCCCCTATCATGTTGTTATAGAAACCACTTTCAGCTGGAAAAACCTCCCATTACAATTATTGCTATAGTAACCACCGAAAGGCAAGAAGCTAGCTTTTCATCCATTTGCCATCATTCCTCCAACTCCCCATTCCATTCCCAAGATGGTTTTGCTTCTAAATGTTTCTATGTTGCTGGAAACAAGGGAGAAAAATAAGACGAATAAATAAATGTAGTGGGAAAGAAAGAGACAGACAGAGAGAGAGAGAGAGAGAGAGAGAGAGAGAGAGAGAGAGAGAGGCATCAATTTGTTGTTCTGCATATTGATGCATTCATTGGTTGATTCTTGTATGTGCCCTGACCTGGGATCCAACTCAAAACCCTGGTGCATCAGGATGATGTTCTAACCATTGAGATACCTGGCCAGGGCCACACCTAGAGGTCCTTGTGACCCTCAGCACTTTGGGCTTCCCATCTGTTCATTTTCTCTTTGGCGCCAAGAGAAGGAACTTCCCTGGAGGTTGAGGCCTCTCTCCACATTGACCAATCTCTCCCTCCTCCTCCATTTCTTTGCACATTCTCTCTGACTCTCCAACTCCTCCCCCCCCCCCCCGACCCACCTCAATTCATGGTCATTTATTAGGAAAAGAGGTACTGTCTGGGTAATAGGAATTGGGGTCTTCTGGGCAGGAGGAGGGGCAGGGACAGACTGCAGGCCTTAGATCAGTATGTGAGGACAGCATACTAGGAGCTATCTATTAAGATAGCATTGAAAATTCTGACCTTTGGGAAAAGCTCCATTAAATACACATGTAATCATCATGTGAAAATATCCTCCTGGGCATAAAATAGGTGGTTTTGATTGATATTCGTAGATTATCCTTGTAACACTGAAGTAAGAGTTTGTCACACGATTACTACGGAGTTAATAGCTGAGTCCAGCCTATGCCCCCTACCCCCCTTATAGAGTTGGTATTGACCAAAGGAGCCACACAGGATTGGTTCAATTATTTTTTTGGGGGGGGAGGAGTTAATCCTCACCTGAGGATATTTTTCCCATTGATTTTAGAGAGAATGGGAGAGAGAGAGACAGAGACAGACAGACAGACATGGATGTGTGTGTGAGAGAGAGACATTGATTAATTGCCTCCCGCACGCACCCCAACCTGGGACCAGGGATCAAGCCTGTAACCAGGTACGTGCCCTTGACCGAAATCAAACTGGCGACTCTTCAGTCCGAGGGCCGATACTCTAACCCAGTGGTCGGCAAATGGCGGCTCTTTGGCCCCTTGAGTGTGGCTCTCCCACAAAAAAACCATGGCTGGGCGAGTCTATGTCGAAGAAGTGGCGTTAGAAGAAGTTTAAGTGTAAAAAAAATTTGGCTCTCAAAGAAATTTCAGTCGCTGTGCTGTTGATATTTGGCTCTGTGAACTGATGAGTTTGCCTACCACTGACCTAACCCTTGAGCAAGACCGGCCGGGTCCAACGTGATGATTTAAGGCACAGGGTCATTCATTTGGCTAGAGCTTGGAGTTTCAGCTGCTTTTCAGTAACAGGAAAACCTGCCTGAGCGTTTTGCAAAGCAAGCAAACCTGCGGGGGAAGAGCTGGCTGGCTGCTCTCCGGGGAGTTCCCAGAAGCGGTGGCATGCGCTGGGGGCCTGGCTCCCCTTTGCTACATCCCTCCACCAAGAACACGTGTTCCCCGCCTGGTCCGTGGTGGCCATCACCGGGGAGCGACTCCACTGTCAACGACGAGCGCCCACTGGGTCAGGCCTTGTCAGCGCGAATGAGCATCTTGCGATTAGTATGCGGTGCCTTCTCCCTAATGAACCTGCTAATCGGGAAACTTGTCTGTGCCAATAACTGTCTCCTAGCCGCGAATTGCTGGAAAGGTTAGATGAGGGGGGAAATGTTGCAATGGCTCATTTGTTTGTTTGTTTTTCTTGCATCCTGCCTTTCACGTGTAGTGTTGGACTCACTCTGTATGACTCTGAGGACTCAGAGAGGGTCAATGTTTTGACAGTGACAATCTTGGTGATCGGACTCCCAGGTGTCAGCACAAACGACAGGTACACAAAAGCATGTGTAGTCATACACAGGAATATTCTTGGGAAGCATTCAAGCTTCTTAGGGGACGTTCTGTGAGTAGGGGGGAAAAAATGTAATGGTGTTTGGGTCAGACCATGCTAGAAATTCACTTAATTGGAAGAAGGATTTACGCTGACAAAAATTTTAAAAGAGTGACTTTGAGGTCAACGTTTGAACAAGTTATTCAATCTAACCTGAGGAGCTAAAAAAATGAAAGTACATATTTTAATTGCAAAGGATTTATTTGTGATTATTCCAGGCCAGTGTCATGTTTCATTGAGTCTAAGATACCATCGTTTGTAAGGTGCATCATCATTTCTTATATCACAAAGAAAGAAAGAAAAATACTGCCAATTAAAAGATGTCACATCAGCCGAGACTGGTTTGGCTCAGTGGATAGAGCGTCGGACTGCGGACTGAGGGGTCCCTGGTTCGATTCCGGCAAGGGCATGTACCTTGGCTGCGGGCACATCCCCAGTAGGGGGCGTGCAAGAGGCGGCCGATCGATGTTTCTCTCTCATCGATGTTTCTGACTTTCTATCCCTCTCCCTTCTGCTCTGTAAAAAATCAATAAAAATATATTTAAAAAATAAAATAAAATGTCACATCAGAGATCTTAAAACGTGAAGGAATTACTAATAGGACAAAAAAATCATAGTAGCATTATTTTTCCTGAATTTTTTTCTGTAAGATTATCCTCAGACTGTGTGCTTAATAAAGAAATATTTTAGAGACATCACATCATTTTTCTTTTTCTTTTTTTGATGTTTGTTTTGGCTCCCCTTTCTGCCCTATGGGTCTGTATTTTACTTATATGTACATTTCCCCATGTCTTCTGTGCACAGGAAGACCTTAAAGAATAATTTCAGGAGCCACCGCGTTAGCTCTTTGACTCAAGAAAAAGAGGGAAACGCTGCCCACGTGGGTTCCTCCGATGCAGAGTTTGGGGACCGCCCGTGTAGGTCCGATTACGAAGCTACACCCAAGGGAGGTGCGATCCTTGATGCTGGGGCGCCCCTGTTCATGGCTCCCCAGTTCCCATTCCTCCCGCCCACTTCCTTTACCTAAAGGGGCTCCCTGCGGGATTCTGAGGGGTTCAATCCCTGCAAGCCGCCAAATCATCCCAAAACCCGGGAGTCAGGGATTTGGAGTGTTGCTAGGTTCCCAGGTCGGGACTGGAGGGTTTACGGAGCATGCGCACTGCTGGACTCCCCAGGCGGAGGGCTTACGGAGCCTGCGCACTGCTGGACTCTCCAGGCGGGCGGGGAGGGCTGGACTCCCCAGGCGGAGGGCTTACGGAGCATGCGCACTGCTGGACTCCCCAGGCGGAGGGCTTAGGGAGCATGCACTGCTGGACTCCCCAGGCGGAGGGCTTACGGAGCATGCGCATTGCTGGACTCCCCATGCGGAGGGCTTACGGAGTATGCGCACTGCTGGACTCTCCAAGCGGGCGGGGAGGGTTTACGGAGCCTGCGCGCAGCGGCCGGCTCGGGGCGGCGTGCTGGGAAGCGGGGCGGCTGGGCGGCGGCGCGCGCAGTGACGTGGTCGGTGGGGCCGACGCCGCGGGAGGGGGGCTGAACCCGGAAGTGGGTCGGCGCCGGAGCGAGCGCACTGGGAGTGGAGCGCGGCGGCCGGCAGCCAGCGGGGCAGCCCCGGGTTCCCGGTAAGGGATCTGCAGGGCGCTGGCCCGAGGACCCCGGGGTGGGAAGGGGAGCGGGGTGGCCGGTCGGCGAGCGCCGTCCCCGCTGAGGCTGGGCCTGCGAAGGCGCCGCTGCTGACGGGGCCGTTCCCGAGGTTGACCCCGCTTGCCCTGGGGTGGCATCTCCGCGGGGAGGCGTCGGCCGCGGGGCGCTCCGTGTCTCCAAAGTCGGGAGCCTCGCGCGCCCCAGAAAAGCATGGGGACGGGGAGACCTGAGGTGGCGGCGGCGGAGGCCTTATTGTCACCGGCCCAGCGCCCCGGAGCCGCTCACGGGCGCAGCAGCCCTTGCCCACCTGCACCCTCGGGGGTCGCGGGCGGCCCTCCTTCCCCGGGCCCCACGGGCGCGCTCCGGCTTCCTCCGCGAGTCCTTTGCCGGTTGTTGTCTTTCCCGCCGCGGCCCTCCGCACTCCCCCGCTCTGAAATCTCGGCCCCGGAGTGAGCGGACAGGCGCTGGGACTTTGCTGTCCTTGCGTGGTGACTGTCGGAAGGGCTGATGGGCGAGTGGGACTTGGGGAGGGGGCGGGGGGTTGTTGGGGTCGCTTTGCCTCGGAGCTATTGTGGTGTACCCCCTCCCCCATCTTACAAAGGTCGCCTCAAAAAGTCGAATTATGGAGTCATTTATTAAAAGCAAAAGCGCTCACAGCCCCGAACACCTCGGCACATGGGCAGAATATCATCAAGGTTTCGATGACATCTTTGGGTCTGGAATGAGGAACCTGTTTCTCGAGAAGCATTTTTTTTTTTTTTTTACAGAAGCAAACATTGAGCAAGTTAGTTACCTAAATTGTCTTAGAATCACTGAGTCCACAGAAACACATTATCTGGGACCCCCCTGGGGCCATTTAGAATAATGGCGCTGTCCAGAGTCTGGGGCCACTGAGTCAACAGGAATGCGCTGTCTGTAGCTACTGAGGCAATTCAGGGTCTGTTCTGATTCCGGGACCATCGAGTCCACGGAAACTCAGCGATCTATAGCCACTGAGACCATTTAGGAGAATTGCCCTATCCTGGTTCCCAGAGGAATGTGCTTCGATGGCCAGTGAGGTCACAGTCGGTGGAGTATTCAATCATACATACGTCCAGGAAATCAAAATAACTTTCTGTTGTTTCAGCAAACAAATCAGTACAGAACCCAAACAGCAGTTTCTACCTGAGAAGATTGCTACCACACTTCACTGTCTAACGCCCTTCTTACTATCTTGCAGCTCAGCAAACCCTCGGGCACGCCCCTCCAGCAGCCGACAGCCAAGACGATCTGTTTGTATTTTTTATTTTTTTCCTTGATCCGTCCCTTCAGACACTTATGACGTTTCTTGTTCTGGCACCGTCGCCCTGCAATGAAGAAAAGGAGAAAGGTTACTTTCAGTCTTGATGAGAAAATCCACCTGGGCTACCGCAACGATTCCCCCAAGGGACATGTCGCCGCCGCTGGGTCATGCGACCCGGTGACCTACACCCACTGCGCCCCGAGACCGGCTCCCCCGGAGGCACGCCGCTGCTACCCGGACCTGCCCCCGGCCCCCGACCAGAGGAAGCTCCTGAGCTCCTGGCAGTATCACAAGAACCTGCTCAAGTACTTAAATGACGACCGGCAGAAGCAGCCGTCCTTCTGCGACCTGCTCATCATTGTGGAAGGGAAGGAGTTCAGCGCCCACAAGGTGGTGGTGGCCGTGGGCAGCAGCTACTTCCACGCGTGCCTGAGCAAGAACCCCGGCACGGACGTGGTCACCCTGGATCACGTCACCCACTCCGTGTTCCGGCACCTGCTCGAGTTCCTGTACACGTCGGAGTTCTTCGTGTCCAAGTACGAGATCCCCCTGGTGCTGGAGGCCGCCAAGTTCCTGGACATCATCGACGCGGTCAAGCTGCTCAACAATGAGAGCGGTGTGGCCCCGTTCCAGCCCCAGCTCCTGGAGGAGTCGTCCCCGGGGGAGACGCTCAGCGAGTTGACCCGACGGCTCCCCGATAACCATCAGTGCAAGTTCTGCAGCCGGCATTTTTGCTACAAGAAGTCTTTGGAGAATCATCTGGCCAAAACGCACAGGTCCCTCTTCTTGGGGAAGAAACATGGGTTAAAAATGCTGGAGAGGGGGTTTTCCGCCAGGAGGTCCAAAAGGAACCGCAAGTTCCCGGTGAAGTTGGACGACACCAGCGACGACGACGAGGAGGACGAACGGGAGAGCGGCGATGGGTCGGACCATTTGATGCGGGACGGTTTCGACAAGGAGAAGCCCGACAGAAATGATTCCGAGGACCCGGGCAGCGAATGTAACGCCGAGGAGAATGTGCTAGAAGAGGAGATGTCCAATGAGTTCTTTGACATCGAAGAGCAGAGCGACAAGGAGCAGTATGATGCAGAGGAGGAGGAGGAGGAGGAGGAGGAAGAGGAGGAGGAGGAAGAGGAAGAGGAGGAGCCCGAGACGGGCGATGCTGTAGGAAGTATTCACGTGGGGTTATCTCCTGTGATCATTCAGATAAATAACAAAAAAGTCCTGCAGTGTCCTATATGTGATAAAACCTTTGACCGGATAGGTAAGGAAAGAAAGCATGCCTTGCGTCTCTTAACTTAAGTTTTCAGGGGTATTTTGAAGGCCATGACTGAAAAAACAAAACTTGGAAAGTCAATTTTAAAAAAGAAGACTTCAACTGGGAAGGGTGTTGGATTTTCAGGACAGGTTTCATCCTGTGAGTTTATACTTGCTGTGACTCGGGAGATAACTTAAGTATCTGTAAGGTTTTGTTCTCTCTTCCTCGGTCCCTGACAATAGGTGACAGGTGATTGGTTCGTGTGTTTGGTTTGAGAAACTCCAGAGCATCCGTCGTGACGGATGTAGAGATTTGGTTTATGTGCTAATTTGATTTCATAGACAAGTGCTACTTTTGAGTCATTATAGAAAATTGAGTTAGGTTATATTAGGTTTAATTTAGTAATGTGTATGCCATTTCCTCTTGAACTTGGTAATACGTGAGTTAGAAATACACTCACTATTCCATGGTCTGGCATTGTTTAGAATTGGGAGGTTTCGGATTAGACTGTTGTATAGTTGAGAATAAAACTGTCCCGATTGTGACTTAATTTTGTAGGAAGAGTCTTTAGGAAGTGTCCTCATGAGTACACTCTTTGGTGGTTGTAATAATGAGTAAATCAACTTTTCCCTTACTAGAAAAGCATATGTAGGAAATGTGGTCTGTCAGCTTAAGTTAAAAATATGTCACTGAATATTTAAGATATCTAATATTTGCTAGTAAAATAATTTTTGAAGGTCTCTTGTATGAACTTTCCTAACGTGAACTTCTAAATTGCAACAATTTATATTTTCCGTATAAATCAAAGTTATGAAATTGTGAGATGTGTTCTACCACATAAAATGTTAAAAAGGAACATGTGAGCGCAACCTGAATTTGTAAAATTACTCAGTTTAATTCATCCCCGTGTGTCTGGCAGGGCTGAGTTACTCATGTAACTGGCATAGGTGGAAGTTGGTTTTATAAGGTACTAGTGGCCCGGTGCATGAAATTCGTGCATGGAGGGAGGGGTGTCCCTCAGCCTGGCCTGCACCCTCTCCAATCTGGGACCTCTCAGGGGATGTCTAACTGCTGGTTTAGGCCCAATCCCACAAAACCGGCAGCTGGACATTCCCGGACCGCTGGCTCCTAACCGCTCACCTGCCTGCCTGATTGCCCCTAAACACTTTCGCCTGCCAGCCTTCTCGCCCCCAACAGCCCCCGCTCCCAACGGCCTGATCACCCCCAACTGTTCCCCACTACTGGCCTGATCACCCCCAACTGCCCCCCATTGCTGGCCTGATCACTCCCAACGGTCCCCCCCCCCCCCCCCGCCAGCCTGCTTGCCCCCAACTGCCCTCCCCTCCTGGCCTGATTGCCCCTCACTGGGGCTGTGTTCTTCCCCCCAGTACTTAGAGAGATTGCAATTGGTGTTATACTGCTTAAAACAGCATGAGCTGTGGGGATGTCTCACTGCTTGCATTTTTTAATCCAGATCTTGGGCAGGTCCCTTAACCTTCCTTTGTAAGGAGAGCGGGGGTAGACGCTGACGGTACCTTCCCCTGAGTTATTGTGAGGACCGAATTCCTTACAACGTATGAAATGTAGGAGGTGCTCCAGGAATGCTAGCTGCCCTTGTTAGTCATTAATCTAGTGTAGTTGCCTGTCTCTGACATACCAACTGGTATGAATGCACTTGGAAGTTTTCTTTTTAAAAATATATTTTATTGATTTGTCACAGAGAGGAAGGGAGAGGGAGAGAAAGTCAGAAACGTCGATGGGAGAGAAACATCGATCAGCTGCCTCCTGCACACCCCCACCTGGGATGTGCCCACAACCAAGGTACATGCTCTTGACCGGAATTGAGCCTGGGACCCTTCAGTCCGCAGGCCGACGCTCTATCCGCTGAGCCAGACAAGTTTCGGCCACTTTGATGTTTTCTACTGTATTCTGTCCCAGCGCCTCTCATTATTTGTGATGTCGGAGAACAGTCATCCCGCGTTTTACCGCGGGGACACCCCAAGCACAGCTGCCTCCCGATGAAGGCCTGCCTTCAGAAGGCTTATCCCCTGAACAAGAGGAAGTGGTGACCCAAGGTTTCGGGGGAAGATGTCTTCTGAGCAGTAAGCTCAAGACAGTAAGTCCTTGAGGTTTATCAAAGTTAAACACACGTTTAGGTAAACTTCCTCTAGGTGTGGGTGTGGGTCTGTATTCACTAGGCCAGTGGTCGGCAAACTCACTCGTCCACAGAGCCGAATACCAACAGGACGACGACTGAGATTTCTTTGGAGAGCCACGTTTTTTATTTTTATTTATTTATTTAAAAAATATATATTTTATTGATGTTTTACAGAGCGGAAGGGAGAGGGATAGAAAGTCAGAAACATCGATGAGAGAGACATCGATCAGCTGCCTCTTGCACGTCCCCTACTGGGGATGTGCCTGCAGCCAAGGTCCATGCCCTTGACCAGAATCGAACCCGGGACCCTGCAGTCCGCAGTCCGACGCTCTATCCACTGAGCCAAACCGGTCTCGGCGAGAGCCACGTTTTTTAAACGTAAACTTCTAACGCCGCTTCTTCAACGTAAGACTCGCCCCAGGCCGTGGTCTTTTGTGGAAGAGCCGCCCTCAAGGGGCTCGCGAGCCGCGCTTTGCCGACCACTGAACTAGGCTATAATAATCATGAGGTTGTTTCCACGCGCCCACGCGCGCCCCCCCCCCCTCTCCCCGCCCTCCCCCATGTCAAATTTCAGTCGCTGTGGCCAAGGTACTGAATCCTATTCTGCCCGCTCTCTCTTTCCCCCAGGGAAATACGAGAGCCACACACGTGTTCACACGGGCGAGAAGCCCTTTGAGTGTGACGTCTGTCACCAGCGCTACTCGACCAAGTCCAACCTGACCGTCCACCGGAGGAGGCACAGCGGCGGGACGGACTGCCACCAGAAGGAGCACAAGTGCCCGTACTGCAGCAAGCTGCACGCCAGCAAGAAGACGCTCGCCAAGCACGTCAAGAGGCGAGTATGGCCTTGCCCCCCCCCCCCCCCGGCACACGCCGTGTCCTGCCTTCTGGTCGAAAGACACGGGACGCCGGGCACGGGCAGCGGCGGACAGGTCTCCGGGGCTGTCGGTGCTTAAGGTTTTGCGGACTATACATTGAGTAAGCCCTGATCCGTGTGGCTCGGTGGATAGATAGCGTGTCGGCCTGCGGACAGAAGAGTCCCGGGTTCGATTCCGGTCAAGGGCGTGGGCCTTGGTTGCGGGCAGATCCCCAGTGGGGTGGGTGTGCAGGAGGCAGCTGATTGGTATTTCTCTCATTGATGTTTCTAACTGTCTACCCCTCTCTCTTCTTCTCTGTAAAAAAAAAAACAAAAAACAAAAAAACCAGCTGAAACTGGTTTGGCTCAGTGGATAGAGCGTCGGCCTGCGGACCAAAGGGTCCCGGGTTCGATTCCGGTCAAGGGCATGCGCCTTGGTTGCGGGCACATCCCCAGTAAGGGGTGTGCAGGAGGCAGCTGATCGATGTTTCTCTCTCAGCGATGTTTCTGACTTTCTATCCCTGTCCCTTCCTCTCTGTGAAAAATCAATCAAATATATTTTTTAAAAAATCAATGTAAATTTCTTAAGGGCGGCAAACGTTAAGTTTGTTGACATTTTTTGTTCATGCTGTTGAGATTAAGGCTTTTGAAGTTGAAACGCGCTCCTTAGTCTACACTGTAGGAATTTCAGGTGTAGCAATTATCTTGTTTTCTGTCTTGGGTTTTGGCAAGTTTGTTTTCAAAATGATATAGTTTTAGAACTCTGGGAAGGGTTTTCGAAGTCTAGGGAGCTTATTCTTCAAGCTCAACTTTGTCTTTATTTGGTAAAATAAAAATTTGTGAGCGAGACTATTTTACTCTTAACGCATGAAATTTACTGAGATATGACCAAAAAAAAAAAAAATCCAAAATCTGTCATCGCTTCCCACAGATTCTGCGGAATGTTGATTTAACTAATGTGATCTTTTCTTGATCATCTCTTGCTTTTTCTCCTCCAGGTTTCACCCTGAAAATGCACAAGAATTTATTTCCATTAAGAAGACTAAGAGTGAAAGTTGGAAATGTGAGGTAACAGCTTTTAACTCGTATTAGAAACTAAACGTTAAACAGCCCCTTTTGGGAAAGTAATCAGACTTGGACGTGACACAAAGGGGAGTGCAGCCGCCTTTTAGACCTGCCTTTCACGCAGTGATGTCCTGTGTTGGATAAATTAACCTGACTTTATTTTGATGTGATCATCACGCCTCGAACTTGAGTTTGCGTGTGTGAACTGTTGACACCACTACCGCCTGTGAATATAAAACGTTAGAACGTCCCCTCCGTTTCTGGTTATCTGTGGCTGCCTTATAAACCACCTCACGACCTTGTGGCCTCAGTCATTTTACTGTCTCTCACCATCTCCTGCATCAGTCGTCTGTTGCTCATGGTTTTAGCTGAGGTCACTCAGTCCTTTGCAGCGAGTGGGTGGTCTGATCTGGTCCGGTCTGGGGCACTTCCAACGTGGCTCACTCACAGCGCTGGCAACCTGGTGTTGGCCGACAGCTAGGGGTTGGGTAAGGACAGCTGGTTGGAGCCCTTGCATCTTCTCTGCTCTGGTCTCTGAGTGAGGCTGCTTGAGCTTCCTTCTGGCATGGCGGCTAGGACCCAGGAAGCCTCAGCCAAAACTAGAGGGCTTTTTAGGAGCACGCTTTTTTAAAAAAATTTTTTTTTTTTTTAATTCGGGTTCCCTTACATGTTGTGTGCGTGTTCTTTTAGATTTGCAAGAAATACTTCACGCGGAAACCTCACTTGGAGGAACACATGATTCTGCACTCTCAAGACAAGCCTTTCAAGTGCACCTATTGCGAGGAGCATTTCAAATCACGGTTTGCCCGGTTAAAGCATCAAGAAAAGTTCCATCTGGGTAAGCAGATTGCTTTCTCCGGAAGCAGTGGCCGCAGGCGGTGATCACGGGGTGCTGGGGAGCCTGCTGCTGTCACACCACTGAGCGGGGGTGGGAGGAGGAGGAGGAAGAGAAGGAGGAGGAGGAAGAGGAGGAGGAGGAAAAGGAAGAGGAGGAGGAGGAGGAGGAAGAGGAGGAGGAATCGTGTGCATCGGGAGGGGTGCTGCACATCCTGCAGTTCCCAGAGACGAGGAAATACATCTGTTTGTTGACTGTTTTGGTGGCAGATGTGTCTGTGGTTCTAAACTGCATTTAATCACCGTTGATACCAGTAGTCGGATAGGGTGGAGAGAGGTTGGAATATGGCTTCTTTGTGCTGGAAAAAACATTTTTCAGGGAGTGCAACACACGTAGTCCGTTTGGAACTCGGCATCGTATTGTGCCGGGAACCAAGTCCAGCATGTCATCGTTACAAGAGTTCCATCAGAAGGTTGATGGGACTTGGGGGGCCCAACAAAGTTGTTTACCTGTTGGAACGGCTAAACGGCACTTCCCCCAAACCTGAATAGGATAATCCCGTGCTGCCAGACAGCTCAGGGCATTTTATTCATCAGTGAGTAACTGAGGAGGGAGAAACCCAGTTCGTATCCATCGCATCTCCCTCCTTCCCCGCGAGTCTCCTTTGCTGTTCACACAAAACACTTCTTTTCTGAAACGTCTGGCCACCATCGTGTGTGGGGTTCTCCCCACAGCGACAGGCAGGTCCCTGACACCAGCTGGCTGTCTCGCAGCCTCACGCAGTTCTGACGCTCTGGCTGGAGACGGTGTAAGGTCAGATCCCACAGGTGAAGGGCTGCCCACGCCCCCTGCAGACGCCAATCACAAGCGGTAGATTCCCAGGTTGCCCACAGCCTCTCCTGTCTCACACACACTCCAGAGAAGTTGAACTTGGCATCTACTCCTTAAACTTGACTTGCACTGCTCTTTCCCTCTCAGGCCCTTTCCCGTGTGACATCTGCGGCCGCCAGTTCAATGACACGGGGAACCTGAAGCGCCACATAGAATGCACGCACGGCGGGAAGAGGAAGTGGACTTGCTTCATCTGTGGGAAGTCCGTGCGGGAGAGGTGAGGCGTGGCCCACGCACGCAGGCGAGCCTGCTGCGGGTGCGGAGAAATAAAAGTCGCCTGTGAGGGTCAGAATGACGCAAGAAATGGCGTGCTGGAGTTATGCTTGACTTTCAGGTGTAAAGGGGAGAAAACCATAACTTATGTAAAATGCTGTAGACGAGGATATAAAGTCAGGATTGGTGAGTTTATTTTTTTATTTTTATTTTTTTTTATATATTTTATTGATTTTTTACAGAGCAGAAGGGAGAGGGATAGAAAGTCAGAAACATCGATGAGAGAGAGACATCGACCAGCTGCCTCTTGTACGCCCCCTACTGGGGATGTGCCCGCAGCCAAGGTACATGCCCTTGCCGGAATCGAACCCGGGACCCTTCAGTCCGCAGTCCGACGCTCTATCCACTGAGCCAAACCGGTCTCGGCAGGATTGGTGAGTTTAGACAGTGAATGTAAAGTAAGCGCCATGTGTTTTTGTTTTTTTAAAAAATATATTGTATTGATTTTTCACAGAGAGGAAGGGAGAGGGGTAGATCGTTAGAAACATCGATGAGAAAGAAACATCCATCAGCTGCCTCCTGCACACCCCCTACTGGGGATGTGCCCGCAACCAAGGTCCATGCCCTTGACCGGAATCGAACCTGGGACCTTTCAGTCCACAGGCCGACGCTGTATCCACTGAGCCAAACCGGTTTCGGCCGTAGGTACCATTTTTGTCTTTTTTGGGACCCCCCCCCCCGCCAGAAATACATTAAAGTTTATTCACTTATTTATTTATCTTAAAGACAGTAAGCTACAGAGACTGAGGAGAGAGGTAACAAGAACAACACAGGCTTATAGCTAGAAAAGCCAGGGTGTCCGTGGTACCTGGGCACAAAGGAGGCATCAGAGGGCCAGAGGGCCCAGTTGACGGCACGGAACCCACCGAAGGCACAAGGGCTAGCAGCATGGGGTCTCCTGGAGCCGTGGTCCCCAGAGCCACATACCAGCAGCACAGCGATTGGCATTTCTCTGGAGAGCCACATTTTTTACACTTCAGCTTCTTCTAACGCCACTTCTTCAGCACAGACTCGCCCAGGCCGTGGTGTTTTGTGGGCGAGCCACACTCAAGGGGCCAAAGAGCCGCATGTGGCTCGTGAGCCGCAGTTTGCCGACCACTGCCCTGGGGTAAAAGGTGCTTGAGAAGTGAGGTCATTGGGTTCTTCCGTCCCCCACTCCGGCCCTGGCTGCTGGGCACCTGTCCTCCCCAGCGCCCAGGGCAGGGATTGCGTCCTGACTCCTGCGAGCAGGGAGCCCCGGGCCCGATGCCGGCCGACGTGCTGGCTCAGAGACTTGGTCTTCCAGGCAGAGGAGAGACAGTCCCCCGACTCAGCAGTCTCACGCATCTCCTCTCTGCACTGCTCCAGATTTTGTGTAAGGTAGATCGTTCAGTCCTGGGCAAACCGTGGGCAAAGGAGGTCAAAGTCTTTGTACCTTTTGGTTTTTAAGAGGAGAGAGAAACAGCAATGTGTATGTGTCGGTGAGACTGGCCCTGGGAGAAGAGTGTTCGCTGGAACGCGTTTCTGGGGAGCCCGCTGGGCATCTGTTTGGGGTGCGCATTGGCATTAGGTAAGCCTTCAGTTCCGATGTGTGTTTTTCAACCAGAACCACGCTGAAGGAACACATGCGGATCCACAGCGGAGAGAAGCCCCATCTTTGCAGCATCTGCGGGCAGCGTTTCCGCCACGGCAGCTCCTACAGGTGAGGCAGCCCTTCTCTTCCCAGGACGGAAGCGAAAATGACGACTTTCTTAATTTTTTTTAACACATTGTATTGACTTTTTACAGAGAGGAAGGGGGAGGGATAGAGGGTGAGAAACATCGATGAGCGAGAAACATTCCCCACTGGGGATGTGCCCGCAACCAAGGTACATGCCCTTGACCGGAATCGAACCCGGGACCCTTCAGTCTGCAGGCCAACGCTCTATCCACTGAGCCACACCGGTTAGGGCTAATTCTATTTTCTTATTAGTGACTTAGTTGTGTGCTGAATTAAAACATTTCTTAGCACTTGTAACAAGCAAAGTTGTGCACACATACAAAAAAACTTGTAGACATTCCCCTACAACTTTGAATATCGTCTTCATTCTGCGTGATAAAATATTTGTAAACATTTCCTCATCACCAAGTCTGCTGTCTGAATTGTCATCGTTTAAAGATTTAATTATTTTTCTTTGAATCCAAATTTATTGCAACTCTGCTGTTGTAAACTTAGTGTATTCCTTCACTCTCGGTTGTCAAAGAATCGTTGGGCCTGAAAATATGGCCAAATAAAAACCTCAGGGCTTCTCAGTTTTTGAAAGTCTTCCTTATTTGAAATTCATGCAATTATTTCCGCAGCTGAATCCTGGACCACATTTGCTGTTTCTGAAAAGCTGCTTTTTGCCCCTGAATGAATAGGTGACTGTGTACTGGGAGATACGTGTACAATTTTCCTTTTGATTAATGCCCTGAAGAATGTTAACCTTAAGGCTTTGCTATTTACCTCTCTGAGTTTAAACAGAATGCTTGCCTTTCCATGTAGTTCAGGCAGTTACAGTAGAATCAGCATGTTCAGGCAACTTGAATGAGAAAGCTATTCATTTCTCTGGGACATACATAATTGGAGGACGGTGAGGACAAAAATAATTTCAGTTAAGTCAGGTTTAAGAATTTAAACCTTTTATAATCTGCTCTTGGGTAACTACGAAATGAGCATGTTTTGTTTGGTTAAATATGAAGAACAGCCCTAACCGGTGTGGCTCAGTGGATAGAGCATCGGCCTTCAGACTCAGGGGTCCCAGGTCCGATTCTGGTCAAGGGCGTGTACCTTGGCTGTGGGCACATCCCCAGTAGGAGGTGTGCAGGAGGCAGCTGATCCATGCTTCTCTCTCGTTGATGTTTCTAATCCTCTATCCATCCTCCTTTCTCTGTTTAAAAAAAAAAATCAATAAAATACATATTAAAAAAATACGAAGCACGGTAGTAAAATGTAATTGTCAGTTGATTATTTATACGTTCGCTCAATTCTTGGTTGTCGCCCTATCAGCTTCACTGTCGTCCCTGTGCACACGGCCAGGTCCCCGGAAGGCTTCCTCTAGTTACCACCGTCGCCTTCCCCCAGCCTGGTGTCCCTCGGGCACTCACCCGTTTGTCTGCGTCCAGGCCTTCCGGCTCCTCTCCCACCCCGGCTGCTCCGAGACGCGAGCCTTGCCCTTTGCTGGGTTTAGGGGAGTCCACGGAGGATCTGAAAGGCCGGGGAAGGAGAGTGGGCCTGGGCAGAGCTGAGTGCTGGTTGCAAGAGGCGCGGGGAGCCAGGGAGCCTGGCGTCGGGTGGTCAGAGCAGGAAGGAAGGGCTCAGAGTCCTAGAAAAGGGAGCAGACAGCCCCCGCTCCCTGGGGGAGTGAGCCCCGTGGCTCCTCCCTGCCGGGCCCCCCGTCTCCAGAGCTCTTCCCCTCTCCCTCCCCGCAGACTGCACCTGCGGGTGCATCATGACGACAAGCGGTACGAGTGCGACGAGTGCGGGAAGACCTTCATCCGCCACGACCACCTGACCAAGCACAAGAAGATCCATTCAGGTGGGGCGCGCGGTCGGGCTGCTCCCCAGTCCCTAAGCAGGCACCCGCAGAGTGCGTGCTGTGCAGTGCTAACCAGTGCTGGCTGTTCGTCTGGTGATTGGGTGTCCGCCGGTTCTAACTACATTTTTTAAGAAGCATTTGAAAGGGACATACTTTTACGGCCTAGTTTTTTTTCCCACTGTCATTTTAAAAAATATATATATATATATATTTTTTATTGATTATTTGCAGAGAGGAAGGGAGAGGGATAGAAAGTCAGAAACATCGATGGGAGAGAAACATCCATCAGCTGCCTCCTGCACGCCCCCTACCTGGGATGAGCCCGCAGCCAAGGTACGTGCCCTTGACCGGAACCGAACCTGGGACCCCTCAGTCCGCAGGCCGACGCTCTATCCGCTGAGCCAAACCGGTTTCGGCATTTCACTGTCATTTTAATCACTTGGCTGTCTTTTATGACGGCAAACTATGTTTTAAAACCGTTTTAATCAGATGCTCAACGTTCGCGTCGTACCCGTTACGTGGACACTTGCGGCCGTGGCTGCCGACAGCTCCCTAAAGGGAGACGCCTGGGCAGCAGCGTTTTTATTGGATTTGAAGGATGTCAGGGGAACATGGACGCTGGATCAGAGGCATGATTGCAGCTGCGTGTTCAAATGCACATCACAGTGACTTTTTGAAACCCCATTTTTTTTTTTTTTTTTTTTTAAAGAGCACCTTAATCGTGCAGATCATTTTCAGGTCTTTGTGCCATGTCTGTGATTTTTATATCCCGGGGCTTTCTTCGGTGTTTTCCTCTCAGATTGGTGTTCAGGAGGTATCCCAAGAGCCCCCTCTGAGCGCAGTGTGGGGAAGGGCCACATCTGTGCACTCAGCAGGGCAGGTGACTATTATTCGTGAGCACGTTTTTAAACATTTATTTCCTTATTGATTTTAGAGAAGAAGGGAGGGGGGGGGGAGAGAGAGAGAGAGAGAAACATCCATGATGAGAGAGAATCATCGATCGGCTGCCTCCTGCACGCCCCACACTGGGGATCAAGCCTGCATCCCATGCATGAGCCCTTGGCTGGACTCAAATCTGGGACCCTTCGGTCTGCGGGCCGATGCTCTAGCCACTGAACCACACCAGCCAGGGCGAGCAGGTGACTATTACTGTCGTCACTGTACATGCGGCGAAGTGTCCAGAGTACAGCAGGCGGGCCAGTATGTTCTGAGGTGTTCCCCATGCGGTCGGTTGAGTAGCCGTGACCATTTCAAAAGCGTGTTGAAAGTCTTCCAGAGTTCCCACCGGGATTCTGCATTTTCACTTCTAGGCGGAGAATTCCAAGTTCCTAATCCCAGGGTCCATGTGGTTTAACTGTACACTGGCATGGAGAAAGTGATTTTTAAAGGTCAAGCCTTCGTAACTGAACGGAAGATTAGAGACGAGAAATCGAACTCACCTAGAATTTCCCTTTATGTTTATACTAGAGGCCCGGTGCATGAAATTTGTGCATGGGCAGGGTCCCTAGGCCTGGCCAGTGATCAGGGCCAATAGGGGCCTTCCTTCCCCAGCCGTGGGATGCCAGCTGGGGCCCTCCTTCATCCCATGCCACCCCTGGTGGTCAGTGCTCATCATAGCGAGCGATCGAATTCCTGGTCGAACTCCTGAGAGGACACTTTGCATATTAGCCTTTTATATGTAGATTATGACCCTTTTAACAGTAAATGTGAGAAAACTCCACAGAGGACAGTCTTTTTAAAGTACAGTACAAAGATCTGAAAACGTTCAGGTCCTTTCTCAGATGGTAAGCCAGCCTCGTCTTGATTCAGTGTACGTTCATTTAAAATGCCCCCCCCCCCCTCCCCAACCCTGGGTTTTGAAGTAATTTCATTCATCTTGCTCCGTTACATCGATAGGTGAGATTCGAAGTCTGCAGCAAAAGGCTGCTGACATAGGATTCACGTCCATGAAAATGGGCGTAGATTCATTGAAGATACTGAGGAAGGAATGTGAAGCAAATAGCCCAGAATTAAGGATGGCGTTACGGTCCTGGTCTGTTTCTCCTCGTGTTATTTTCCTGGTTGGTGGTTTATCTCTGGGGTGCGGGGGAAGCAGGGGACGACTGAAGTGCGTATTACAATCGACGTTTGGGTCTCTCAGGGGAGAAGGCCCATCAGTGTGAAGAGTGCGGGAAGTGTTTTGGCCGGCGGGACCACCTCACCGTTCATTACAAGAGCGTGCACCTCGGCGAGAAAGTGTGGCAGAAGTAAGTGCCGCGTCGCGTCGCCCTGGGCTGGAGGAGCCTTACGGGGCATCTCCGTGCGTGCTGTTTGGTTGGGACTGGGTTGGCTGACCAGCTCTCTCTCACTGCGCTAGCTCCTCTGCAGACCAATGGGAATTGAGCAAGGTCTACCTTGGTACCGGTTCTCAGTTGTTCATAAGCCAGGAGGTGCTGCACATTGAACTTCATGACGAGCATAACAGCTCGGCACTCTTTGGGGGATTTGTGTGTTTGGCTGCTGTGGCTCTTGGCACATTAACACTGCTTGTGTATTATACTTAACCAGAGGCCCCGTGCACGAAATTCGTGCACTCTGAGGGGATCCCTCAGCCCAGCCTGCGCCCTCTTGCATTCCAGGAGCCCTCAGGGGATGTCTGACCGCTGCCACCACTGCTGGCGCTTCCCAGCGTGAGCCCGGCTTCTGGCTGAGTGGTAACGCCCCTGTGGTAGCGCACTGACCGCCAGGAGGCAGCTCCTGCATTGAGCCTCTGCCCTTTGGTGGTCAGTGCGTGTTACAGCAACCGGTCGGTCGTTCCTGGTGGTTCCGTTGTTAGGGTCAATTTGCATGTTACCCTTTTATTAAATAGGATGAGACAGCAGCGATAGGAATGTTTGTAGTCAGAACTTAAATATTGTTAACCACACAAAGCATTCAACATGGCATCCCAGAGTGCAGTGTAAGGACCCTGCCAAGATCCAGGGCAAATGCAGATTCCCCTTAGCTTGAAGGCTCCGGTTTTATCAGCAACAGCTACTGTCAGTGTCTTCCCCTTGAAGGGACAGGCTCACTTCACGTGACTCCTGAGGCAGTGCCTGCCAGCCTACTCGCATCTGTAGCTGCAGGCTGTCCTTCGTTCTTTCAGTCACATGGCACCTGTCCCACGAAGACATTGGCCACGCCAGCGCCCAGCTCGGTCTTACAGGCGCTTGTCCGACACCGTTGTACCTCGACCTGTGGCGTGGCATTGCAATGCGGCTGAGAAAACTCAACCCTTTTTGTTGTCTTAGATATAAAGCCACCTTTCACCAGTGTGACGTCTGCAAGAAGTTTTTCAAAGGCAAATCGAGTCTCGAGATGCATTTTCGGACGCATTCAGGTAAAACTTAATGGGTGCTTTATATATACATATAATACACACACGTATACATATACACGTCTGTGTTGTTCTCGGTTAAGCTGCTGTGTCTTTCCCCATGAAGGCTTTCACGTGTCATGTAAAGTTTGATATTATCAACGAGCAATACTCTGGTCTCCCATTCTCTGTGACACTAGAGGCCCGGTGCACGAAATTCGTGCAAGCATGGGCCTTCTGTCCCCCGGCTGCCGGCACCGGCTTTCCTCGCAGCCCCGGCTTCGTCCGGAAGGTTGTCCGGAAGGGTGTCTGGTCTAATTAGCATATTACACTTTGACCATTGTGGATAAGCTTTGATGCCGCGAATATCACCCTGCACAATTAGGGGGAAACCTTCCTCGTCGGGAATTTACTCGGCGCTTGGCTCTCCTTCTTTCCCTCTTTTCTGCTTGTTTGTGGTTCCTCTATATCTGTGAACTCTCGAAAGACATTTGTTTTCTTGTCTTGGAAGAAGTAATTCGAATATGGCCTCAGTGCCTCGCCTACAAGTGCCCACGTGTCCTTTTCCTCTGCCCAGTCAGCTGTCACTCACAGGCCAGCTCGCCTCCCCTGCTGCCCCATTGTGAAACACAGATGATGCAGGTCGGAATCTTTCCTGTGTGTCTTCGTCCGACACCTCAGATAAATTAAGAGTTTTTCATGCTCTTCCTCTTTCTCTTTGAGAAAGGGGCTCATTTATGCTTTCCCTACTGCTTTTTAAAAAAACATATATTTTTATTGATTTCAGAGAGGAAGGGGGAGGGGGAGAGAGAGAAACATCGATGATGAGAGATTCATGGATCAGCTGCCTCCTTGCAGGCCCCACACTGGGGATGGAGCCCGCAACCCCTGCATGTGCCCTGACTGGGAATCGAACCTGTGGCCTCCTGCTTCCCAGGTTGATTCTCAACCGCTGAGCCAAGCCGGCCGAGCTCAACTGCTTTGTTTTATATTTAGTTTGAGTCAGGCGGCTGATCTGGAAGAGAAAGATAATTGTGTTCATAACTACCAGAATGGGGGAAATAACTGGATTTGGGTAATTCCCGATGACCAAGATTCACAGGGAAGAAATTATGACCGGTACACTCCTGTTGTGAAAAGCAAAAGCACGCCTCCCTCCGCATGAAGAAGCCGTAGTCTGGGGGTACACAGAGGCCACTGGGGGAACAAAGGGGAGTGAAAGCAAGCTGTGGTGAGGACGGCCGAGGCCAACTGCTTACAAATGGGAAGCTTACCTCAGGTTTGTCTAGGCCAGGGGTCGGCAAACTCATCAGTCCACAGAGCCAAATGTCAACAGTACAATTGACATTTCTTTGGAGAGCCACATTTTTTAAATGTGAACTTCTTCTAACGCTACTACTTCAACATAGACTCGCCCAGGCCGTGGTATTTTGTGGAAGAGCCACACTCAAGGGGCCAGAGAGCCGCACGTGGCTCACAAGCCACGGTTTGCCGGCCACTGCTCTAGTAAGTGGCACAGCCAGAATTCAAACCCGCATCTTTCAAGGTTGGAGCCCCTTCTCTTGACCAGCCCACTGATTGTGATGGCACATAACATTTCTGCTTTTATCCGGTTCCCATAAGAGCCCGAATGGGAGATTGGCTACTTGCAATTGTGGTCTTCTCACCGAAACCGGTTTGGATCCCTGGGTAGAGCATCGGCCTACGGACTGAAGGGTCCCGGGTTCGACTCCGATCAAGGGCATGTACCTTGGCTGTGGGCACATCCCCAGTGGGAGGCGTGCAGGAGGCAGCGGATCAGTTTCTCTCTCATCAGTGTTTCTAACTCTCTCTTCCTGTCTGTAAAAATCAATAAAACATATTTTAAGATAAATAAAATAAGATCATTGTCTTACCAAGGCTGCGCATTTTCACACGTTGCTTCCTTTCTGTTCCTGCAGGTGAAAAGCCCTACAAGTGTCAGATCTGCAATCAGTCGTTCCGAATCAAGAAGACCTTGACCAAGCACCTGGTCATTCACTCGGATGCCCGGCCCTTCTACTGCCAGTACTGCAACGCCACATTCAAGCGCAAGGACAAGCTCAAGTACCACACGGACCACGTGCACGGCATCAAGTCCCCCGACGACCCCCCGAGCGCCTCCGAGGAGAAGCTGGTGGCCCTGCCCGCGCCCTACGCCCCCGACGACAAGCTCTTCCCGGGGGACGCCAAGCAGCAGTACCTGGACCCGCCCAAGGCCTACCCGCCGGGAGCCAAGGCCGTGCTGCAGGACGTGCCCGCCGAGGTGTGTGTGCCCGTCACGCTGGTCCCCGTGCAGATGCCCGACGCCCCCCCCCGGCGATCTGGGGCGGCACGGCGCCCCCCTCCCGCCGCCTTCGCACCACGACATCCTGTCCCCGCAGCCGCCACCGGCCGACTACCCCCGGGCGGCTGACTTAGCTTTTCTGGAGAAATACACTCTGACCCCTCAGCCCGCGAACATAGTTCACCCGGTCCGTGCCGAGCAGATGCTGGACCCCCGGGAACAGTCGTACCTGGGGACCCTGCTGGGCCTCGACGGCGCCACGGCCGTGCAGGGCATCTCGGAGGCTGAGCCGCACTCCTGAGCGAGGCCGGACCGTCCACAGGTGTGTGGGGTGCTCACGAGCTGGCCGCCCCCTCGGGGCTGGCTTTTCAGCGAGCAGGTCTGCTCGTCTCCCCTCTCCAGTCCTCAGAGCTGTCGCAAATCAAGAGAAAGAATACGTATCTCTGTTTACCGAACATGTGACGATCTGGACACATTTTCTTCGAGGTATTTGAAGCGAACACTTTTGTGATTTTTTTAAAAAGATTATTTAGCGCTGATTTTAACGGCATCTCAAACTTTTCAAAATCGTTAGCTGTTGACATCATGTTTTGTGTTTTTGAATCATCGGTGGAAATTTTATTCTTCTCTAATCTCGTTCCTCTCGTCTCCCTTCCCCATCTTCCAGATGAGTTCAAGGACCACGTAGGCTTAAAGAATCTGTGCCAGTTTACCGATCATCACAACCCTTCCTCATCCGAGCTAAGATTCGTTGTTATTCCCTCCAGGTTCGGGATTTGAATTGATAAGGAAGTCTTGGGTATTTCTGTGTTGCTTCTAAGTCTGATTATCTGGTCATCTTTGGTTTTCATTATCCTTTGGTCTTTTGACAAACTCCAAGCCAGAAAGCTAACGAGAATAAGAGTAGCGTGTGCAATGAAATGCAGGATTGAAATAATTACCCACGTTATTGGTTTTTGCCTATGCTTCCATTCACATGAATATGAAATGGAAACGTAGATCGAGGCATTAAATGACGCAATTGATAACGTGTAGAAAGCAAAACGCGATAGTATCATTCAAGGTACGTTCACCTTTCGTTTTTGCCGTTGATTTCACATTAACCGATCATAGCAGATGTCTTCATCTCACTAATTGATGAGAGGAAAACGAACAGGTTTTTTGGGGTCTCCCTGGCCTTGGCTAACTGAAACTCTAGCAAACAGAACCGAGATGTCCCACACACAGTTGTTAGGAAAGGTGCCAAATCACGCTCTTCTGTGTCTGTCTGAACTCAGCGTTGTTTAATTACAGGGAATTGCTGTGTGTACACAAATGTACACGGAACCCAGACTTACCTCTGCCTTTCACAGAAGCCTGAGGTCTAATTGTCCTTGATTTTTGTTGTTGTCTGAGACACAAGCCGAGCACTTGGGGGAAGGAAACGGCAGTTACAGGGACTCCTCGCTGATGAAGATGAATTGAGGAAAAAGTCAGTGAGACACTTTAAAGATGTGCACTTTCCCTGTCTCCACGCCAATGTCAAGGTCAGCTAGGATACTGCTTCCTAGGAGAGCCGCTGGGAGGATAAGAATAGGCAGGCCTGATCCTCCTTAGCATGTCCTTTGTATGTAAACCAGTGGAAAATAACAGTGGTAAGCGTTTGTTATTTACGTTCCGTTTACACTCCTAATTGCTTTAAGCACTTTTTAAAAAAAAATGTAAACTGTAACGTCTGGCCCAGCCCTTGTGAAAAAAAAAATCACAAATAAAAATAATGACGTTTTAATAAAATTTAGCCACGTAATGGGGGTATGTGTTTGCCGAAGCACTTAAGAAAGGAAGGTACTTGATAGTCTGTTGTACTTGTGGGCATAGGAGAAAAAGTGTTGAGAATTGAGGCACTTGACCCAAGTAGCTCTTGTAAATAAGGAAACCAACCTGAGTTTTGGCTCAGCTGTGAAGATTTGATTCTAGGACCGGCAGATAGAGTCAATGCATTAATATTCTTTTGTGTGGAAATGATAATCCATCTGGGTACTCACATGACTGAACTTGACAAGATGAGGTACTGTTAGTTTGTTTAGTCTTTCAGATTGATTTTGAGAAATACGTATCCTTAACGATCTACACTAATAAAAGAGAAAGATGCAAATTGACCGTACCGTGACGATGCCCACCAGCCAATCAGGAGTGAGTATGCAGATTAACCCAACAAAGACAGAGTTAATTTGCATATGCACACTCCAAGCGGCCGGGGGGCGGGGCGGGGCGGGATGCTTGCGTGGTCGCCATGCACCACCCCAGCAGCTCCAGGCCTCTGGGCAGCATGGGAAGGCGGAAGGGCGACCCCAGGTGAGAGCGAAGGCAGTCAGGAAGATGGAAGGCCCGTTCTTGCACGAATCTTCGTGCATCAGGCCTCTAGTTTTTAACCTAAAGCACGACGCGGCTTTGAACTAAAAATTTCCTCTTATGAAAAGAAATCATACCTAGCAATGTACCCCGCCTCACCTATAAGCCGTGTGGAAGACTGGGGGCTTGCAAAAAGGCAGATGGTCTAGACCTGTGTGTGTATGTGTACGGTATATTCTGTTTGGTAGCAGGACAAGAAGAGTGTTGCATTTTCACATAGAATACTTTGTTTTTTTGAAGGTATTCGCTTTAGGGTCCTTTTAATAATCTAATGCTTTTAACTACGCGATTCGATGGTAGGAATTGGTTTACGGTAGGCAACTTCTCTGGAATGCATCTTTTCCGTAAAATGCAATGCAACTCTATTTAGTTGTCATAGGTCAGTGCACTTGAATAGAGGTTTATAAATCGCTTTTGCAAGTTATGTCAACTTCCAGAGCGAGCTCCAAGGGAAGAGTCTTCCCAGCTTGGGGAGAGAGAGTCCGAGGCGAAGGATGCAGTTAAGCCCCCGTCATTGATGAGTGGCAGGTACCCGTTTCTAGGGAAGGACACGTGGCATCTGCCACGCCTCCCACGTGCCAGGCACTGCGTTTTCTCGAGTCGTCTTCAACAGGCTGGGCGGGGAAGGGGGACTCTGATGAAGAGAGAGAGAGAGTCTCAGCAGATGAACAAGCAATCAGTCACAATCTGCTGCCTCTAAATCTCCAGACTAGAGTCTAAGAAGTTGGCAAAAACCTCATAGACTTGGGCAAACTGAATGTATATAGTTTTTGAAGTTGGCACAAGTAATATGAAATGAGGCCTACTTGTCTTCATTTTAACCTTATGTACTATCTGGGAGTCTTTGGGACAAATGTCCCATGAGCTCTAAAATACCTTACTTCTCTGTACCTGTACTTAAATTCTGAATTTTGCAACTAAGCTTTAGCCTCATTCAGAATTTTTTTTATTTTATGAGCATAATTTATTGTTCTAAATTAATGTTTTAGCTGATAGCAGTTAGCACTTAATATGGATGTGGAATAATTTATTAAGGGTAGAGATTTGTTAACCTGATCGGTTTTTACTTAAATGCACCAAAGATTTTAGTAGGTATTCCAGTAGTTCAGAAGAATTTAAATTCTTTGTTGTTCGAATAAATATTTGTCCAAAGAAGCACAGTTGAAGTCCTAGGCTTATGGATTTAAAAAAAAAGACAAAACGTGTTAGTTTGAATACTAAGATTAAGTGTTTGTGTTTATATGTATAAAAACAAGAACAGGAGGAAGTGCTCTGGAAATAGTCATACTGACAAATGAATTACCAGTAAGAATGCTGTTTTCTCTCCGTTTAATTCATAGAATGTTATCTTAAGTGAATCACTATTAAATGTATAACAATAAGCTTATTTTTTACACTACACTATTAAAATCATTTGCCTTAGATTTTTTTTAAAGACGAGTTAAAGTTATTTTTGTATAAAAACACTCAATCTATTTTTTTTTCTTTTGCAGTCTAAAATACCATTTAAAGTTAGGATTGTTCTTTATCCAGCAAGATTTAACTCACTCCGAAGGTAGTAATCTTGACATCATTTTAAGCAGTTTAGTCATTTATTGCCAGGAGGAAGGAGTGTAGTAGCCAAGATATATCATTTTAACTGGTGCTGTATCAAGTCACTTCCCCTTGAATCACGTTATGTACACTAATCACGTTCTGTCCACCTTTTCAGAGTGTCAAAACATCTTGGCGGAGTCACCAGAAACCGTTAGTTTAAGGGCTAGTCCAACAATCATGCATTGCTTTTCATTCTGCAGTAGCAAACAGATTCCAGACACAGCTAGACTGCTAACGTCGGTTAAGTTGGCGTTTCCCTCCTTCCAGATCATTCGGCCATGGCCTGGGGGATACGTCAGGCGGGGGCGCTAGCTCTTTAGCCGGCCTGTCTGGGTGGGATGCTGCGTGCCTTTCCTCCTTGCGTTGTCCTTGCTTCGAGTTGCTTCCGCCGGCCAATGAAGGCTTTTGGTTTTGTTGCTGTTCTGGGGTCTTACCGTTTTTGTGCGGCCTGCTGGTCAGGCTGTACTTCCATTGTAATTTTTCTTAGGCCGCTTTATGTTTCTGTAAGGAAATTGGCACTAGCGTAGTTGCGTGAATGTTTGATGTTTTTTTGTGTTTTTGTTGGTTTTTTTTTTTTTTTTTTTTTTAATGTCTATTTTGGCCTTTATAGTCACTGTCAAGACACTCCCAGGCCTGGCTCCATTCTCTTCTTTGAGGAATCTAATGAGTTGTGTGTCGGTTTCTCTGTCTTCTTCTCCCCCCCCCATCCCAGTTTTTGTTTTGTTTTGTTTTTTTAACATTAATCAGTCATCATAACCTCGCAGCTTTATACGGAACGGTCTCCCCAGATTTCAGTTTGCCGGAAACTGAACAGGAAGAGGTGATGGGTTGGGATGAGTTTCCCCTTAAGAGCAGGAGCAAACCCAGCCAAACATACAACTCGAGTGTCTCAACTCGGGAAGAGCGAGGACTTTGGAAGTCCCGTTCGGAATCCTGGGAGGTTCAGTGCCAAGTTTAAAATGGTGAGAACGTTACAAGGAGCAAGTGGCACCTCTATAACTTTAAATAGGGTCAGGGGCCCGTGTTACTTGCTGTTAGAGCGAATGATGGGTCACATGAGGATGGCTTTCTAACCAGTTTAGAAAAGTAGACAGTTCTTCCTTAGGTCCTTCTCTTGCTTTTTGAGTAGTCTCTTGGTATAAAGTCAGCAGTGGTTTCCTGAGAGGAATCGGCCTCTCTATTTCCTTCCAAACTACTTCTACTTTACAGTCCTCTTGTGCTGGAATATTAGCACGCTCTCTGCACTTCCTCTGCAGGTAGCCTTAAAAGTCGGAAGTAATAGGATTAGCTTGTATGATAGATGAGAGAGATTTTGGTAGAGACAGAAGCCTCTGTTTTATTTGCTCTTCATGCGTCAACTTGCTGTGTCTTGATTGATCTTAAGTCTCTGACTATTGGGAAATTCCTCAAGAACTAAATTTAGCCTCTGTAGCCATCAGATAAGTAAAAATGAAGATTATATTCACGGAATTAGAGGTTCTACAGAGATGGACATACCTCCTCTCCCGCCCCCCCCCGCCCCCCAAATTCTTAAGTAAAGAAGTATTTTCAGTGCTTGCATTATGTTTGGGAATTCTAAAACATTTCTTGAATAAAGAGCATGTACACTCCTCACGGTTATTTCTCCTCTTTGCTCGGCATTCCTGCCCGCAGTAACGTCGGACAGCACACTGCGGCGTAATCACAAAACGTTTATTCCTTCCAACGGTCGGAACTGACTGACGGGTGAAACTGGAGTACAGTGAGTACAGAGGTGAGCACTCAGCTGCTCCACATGTACACTACACGTTACGCTGAAGGGGCTTCATGATGTCCCATTCAGGGGAAAATGCTTTCGATCTCAGTTCTCCGTCACAGATCCCGAGTTTTGTTTTACTCATTAAAGGACACGTTTCAGAGCAGTTACAAGTAGAAATCTAAAATACCAGCAGGCATCCTTTTTGTCGGCCATGTGTAATGTCTTACCATGCGAGTTTCCTGGATTCTCGCGTTTCTTCAGTACAGATGTCTTTGTGTAGAAAAGGCCCCACGTCTGTGACAACTAAGGAAGCGTATTGTATGCGGAACTAGTTCTGTGTCATTTTGAAACTTCAAATAAAGTTCCTGGGTCTTCTCCAGGTCTCGTTGAACAGTTTCTCAGCAAGGGGATGTCGACCCAAATCAAATGTTAAAAGAGAGCCAAAACCGGTTTGGCTCAGTGGTAGAGCGTCGGCCTTCGGACTGAAAGGTCCTGGGTTCGATTCCGGTCAAGGGCATGTACCTTGGCTGCGGGCACATCCCCAGTAGGGGGTGTGCAGGAGGCAGCTGATGGATGTTTCTCTCTCATCGATGTTTCTGATTTTCTATCCCTCTCCCTTCCTCTCTGTAAAAAATCAATAAAAAATATTTTTTTAAAAATGTCAGAGCATTCCCGGGCACCTCTACCTCCATTTTATTTCTCATCAGCTAGATATTTTACATATTAAATGTATTCAATGATGTAATGGTTTTTAAGGGGCTAATGAATATACGCTTAAATATTAACAATGACTAGTAGTCAAAATGAACTACACTGTTGAGCTGAAGATGGCTTGTATTTGCAATGTTAATCTGAAGAATGACAGTCACAGGATGAAATAATATAAATTGGTTTTGAAATGATCATTCATGCTAACATTTTTGCTTAAAAAACTCTGTAGTAGAGTTTTCATTGTACGCTAGTCTTAACGGGGTCAAGACACCACTATGACAATTTTGTTGAAGTATCGTTAAGGTGACGGTTCCACTTCAGGCCCCATGTGGTATCAGTGACTATAATTTCCTGTCTCACTTTCCTCATTGCCTTTTAACCAGGGATGTTTTTCTGACCCATACATTTTTTTAAAAAATATATTTTATTGATTTTTTTACAGAGAGGGAGGGAGAGGGATAGAAAGTCAGAAACATCGATCAGCTGCCTCTTGCAGCACTGGGGATGTGCCTGCAGCCAAGGTACATGCCCTTGTCCGGAATCAAACCTGGGACCTTTCAGTCCACAGGCCGATGCTCTATCCACTGAGGCAAACCAGTTTCGGCCTGACCCATACATATTTTAAAGTTTCTGCCCGGCTGGCGTGGCTCAGTGGTTGAGCATTGACTTATGAACCAGGAGGTCACAGTTCGATTCCGGGTCAAGGGTACATGCCCCAGTTGCAGGCTCGATCCCCAGTGTGGGGCATGCAGGAGGCAGCTGGTCCGTGATTCTCATTATGGATGTTTCCTTCTCCCTCTCTGAAATCAATAAAAATATGAAACAAAAATAGTTTCCTACTGCCTTAAAAGGCAGTGCAGTATAGAGCAGTGGTGGGCAAGCCGCGGGTTCGCAAGCCACATGCGGCTCTTTGGCCCCTTGAATGTGGCTCTTCCACAAAATGCCATGTACCCTAATTAAATTAATAACAATGTACCTACCTATATAGTTTTAAGTTTTACAAATTTGGCTCTCGAAATATGAATATGTTCTTAGATACCAATCACTGAGTTAAAACCAAGGATTTACGTGTCCTGCCGACAACCATCAATTGCGGTGAATCTCAGGTTTCATCTAGTTTTGCTCCGGGCACCTCTTGTGGAGAAGCAGCAAACACACAATGCAATATAAAGACACAATGCAATATAAAGACACAATGCAATATAAAGACACAATGCAATATTGTGGAATTGTGCACCTGAGACCTGTGTAACTTTATTCACCAGTGTCACCCCAATAAATTCAATAATAAAAACCCAGCATGTAACCTCGCTGACTCCCTGCTGTGGACACTCATTGACATAAGCACAATCTGTACATCTCATTGTCTTCATTTTCTCCCATTCGGCCCTGGAAGCAGGGAGAGAAAGGCCGATGACTCTAATCCTGGGCGGGTTTGGGGGGTGGCGGTGGGAGTGGGGAGTACATTGGATGGGGAGGCTGGCTTGAGCCACTCTTTGCCTCCTTAACGGTTTTGCCTGCGGTTGCCCCTGGCAACCGCAACGCTGGCTCTACCTCCCCGTGGAAATGCCTTTGCAGCCGCCGCCTTCTTCCCCCGTCTCTCAACGCAACCTCTTTGCAAAACGAAAAGGCGGGTTTCGGGGTGTCGCAAAGACCCCCGCCTCGGTTTGCGGCCCCTCCGCAGAGAGCGCGACAAGAGCCATCATTCAAATGAAGCGCTGCCGTCTCATTGGCCCGGCGCTGCTGCCCGCCGATTGGCCCCTGCGGAGGTTTGACGGGCGCCGCCGCTCGCTGATTGGCTCTCCGAGGGCATGGGCGGTGCCGCGCGTGCCCATTGGCGGAGGAGCGAAGTTTAAGCCGAGGCGGACGCCACACTAGTGTCGCCCCTGTTTGTTGTCGGCGAGTTTTTTTTTGAGGGGGGAGTCGTTGCCATTTGTTTCTGGGGTGCGGGCGCCTGGAAGGAAAAGGAAAAGGCGGCTCGCTTTCTCTGCGGGTCCCCGGCTGCCATGGCGGCGCGGCGGGGCTGCGGGGCCGCGGGCGCCTTGGAGCAGGGGCCGCCGCCCGTGCTGGTCCTCAGCCACTTCTGCCCGCGGCCTTTCGTGTGCTTCGGGGACCTGCGCCCCGGCGCCTCGCGGACGCTGCCGCTGGCCGTGCTCAACCCCAACGCCGAGGCGGCCGCCGTGACGCTGCCCCGCGGGCCCGCCGCCGACCGCGGCTTCCACGTCCGGCCGCGCGCCTTCGAGCTGCAGGTGGGTGAGCGGGCCGGGCTGTCCCCCGGTCCCCGCGGCCACCCCGCCGCCCTGCCGGGGTTCAAAACACCGGGGGGTGGCCCAGAGAGGAGACTACAGATGCGGGGGGACACCCAGGTCCCCATCTCGGGAGGGGGGCTGAGGGGCGGGGGGAGGGAGGGGGACAGCACCGCACGCCAACGCGCATGCGCGGAGCATCCTTGGGCTGCATCTCAATAGCTTGTTGCATGGCGCGGCTGTTTTCAACCTGGTTCGTCTCCTGGCACAAGTAACTACTGGAATTCTGCAGGGACCCCCCCCCCCCCCAAAAAAAAGTACAACATTTTCTAATATATGAACTAAAAGATATCCAGAGACAGAGAAGCATCCATCAGACCGTCAAACCTATAAAAATATAACATTTGCTAATCTGATATATATGTTTTTGCTGATCTGACCCCCCCCTCCCAAAAAAAAGATATAACTGTGATTCATTCACCCCGGACCGCTGTGGTTGTGTTGGCTGTTGTCTTTTTATTTTGTTTTAATTTGACAATCTTAAAAGACAAGAGAGGTCAGTGCCTCAGACTTACATTTTTAAAAATTCTTGCGCAACCCCCCATGAAAAGTAGCCGAACTAGAGAGGCTGGCTGCCAGTGGTCGGCAAACTGGGGCTCGGTGGCCCCTTGAGTGTGGCTCTTCCACAAAATACCCCTGGCCTGGGCGAGTCTATGTTGAAGAAGTGGCGTTAGAAGAAGTTTCAGTTTAAAAAATGTGGTTCTCCAAAAAAAAAAAAAAAAAAAAAAAAAAATGTCAATCACTGTGCTGTTGATGTTTGGGCTCTGTGGACTGATGAGTTTGCCCACCGCTATAGGCATTGCGCGATAGAGGGTGCGCTTCTAGGACACCCAGTTCTGTCTGCTTTTAAGGATACGGGGAGGAGGGCCTGGGTCTGAGCATCTATCTTTCGGTTGAGTTCTGTAAGTCATCTTCGAGTTCTTCTCAGTGTCCGTGTGTGTGTTGGGGGCACTGACCCCACGTGGAATCAGGGTCCCCTGTTTTTTTCTAGTGAAACGGGGAGCTTTGGGGGAAAAGGCTGCAGAGAGAGGAACAGCAGCAGTTTGGGCTTTGTTGTCCTCTGTCGGGGAGGTGTGGTGGGTGGAGCCGGTGGCCCTCCTGGAGTTTTCAGGGTGCAAGCGTCACGTTGCATCTCATCAGCGTGGTTTCCACTGATCTCCTCGGCGGCTCTTCTGCATGGCATTGGCCAGAGGAATGTTCCCATCTTTGCCATGGGAACCACAGGACGTCAGTTCTTTTTTATTTCTATTTTGTAATTATTATTATTTCTTTACTTATTTTTTAAAATTCCTTTATTGATTAAGGTATTACATATGTGTCCTTATCCCCCCATGACCCCCTCCATCCGCCCCACTCATCCCCAGGTGTCTGTGTCCATTGGTCAGGCCCATATGCATGCACACAAGTCCTTTGGCTGATCTCTCCCCCTTCGCCCTCCCCTCCCCTCCCCTGCCTTCCCTCTGAGGTCTGAGCATCAGATGGCTGCTTCTCTGTCTCTGGACCTGCTTTTGTTCATCAGTTTAGTTCTCGAGGCCGAGGTGGCTTTTCCATTCCGAGGAGCGTCTCTCTGAATGTGTGAGCCTCACCCCTGTGTCCCAAAGACTCCTGGAGGGGGACCCCGCCCCAGGCTGTGAGTGGATGTCGCCCCGCCTGAGTGTCAGCAGGGGCTCAGCTGGGGCCCCGCCCTCCCCTGCAGTTCTCCCCGGGATCCTAGGTCCATAGTTTCCTACCTGCATCATAATTCCTTTTGTTATGTGGAACCAGCTTTATTTTGCTTGTTTTAGGATGTGCTGTTTTGTGTGTGTGTGTGTGTGTCTAACCAGATGTTTCTGATGTTTGACAGTTTCCGCTTGAAAACAACTTGCCTTTTTTTTTTTTTTAATTTTTTAAATTTTTTTTGCCCTGAACACCCGCAGGCACGGAGTCTTTTCCGTCCTGGCAGGGCTTCAGGCTGCGTGCCGGGCGTGGATGCCCAGCTCCGGGCTCTGGGCTCCGGCTCGGGCTGCCTGGGCTCCGGTTCCTGAGAGTCGGACTGAAATACGGAAAGCGCCCCGGCCCGGTCCCGGCCCGGTCCCGGTCCCGGCCCGGTCCCGGTCCCGGTCACCTGGCCTGTGAAAGGGAGGGTCGCAGTACTTCTTCCCCGGCCTGAGGACAGGAGGGCCCGAGACTGGGTCTGGCCCGGGTGGTTAACAAGGAGCAGTGGTCTCGAGGCTCAGACGCTCGTGGGAAAAGGAGTTTCATTGATTCTTTTCAAATCTTTTGGACAAAAGTCTTAATAATGCAACTTCTGTATTCGAACTGGAAGTAGTATGCGTGTCCTAAAGAAGCAGAAATATGTAATTAAAATTTTAAAAAACTCTGATAATGAAACATGATCTGGAGCCGAAACCGTTTTGGCTCAGTGATAGAGCGTCGGCCTGCGGACTGAAAGGTCCCGGGTTCGATTCCGGTCAAGGGCATGTACCTTGGCTGCGGGCACATCCCCAGTAGGGGGTGTGCAAGAGGCAGCTGATCAATGTTTCTCTCTCATCGATGTTTCTGACTTTCTCTCCCTTCCGCTCTGTAAAAAATCAATAAAATATATTTTAAAAAAAAAGAAAGAAAGAAAGAAAGAAACCATGATCTGGAGACTGTGCCATTGCTTTATTTACAATGACGATCTTGTTACAATTTCATTTCATTTATTTATTTATTTATTTGCAATAGCATAGAGCCTTTATTACAAGCCCGGGCTTGGCCCTCTGCCCCCGCCGCCGAGGCGACAGGAAGCAAAAGAGAGCGCAGTTTCATTTTATTTTGACCCTTGTTATTGCCAGTAGCTTTTTTCCTTGCACTAAAATGAGATAGGTTGGGAAAGTGTATTTGACTTGAACGTTACGGTGTAGAGTGTTGGTGAGTGACAGTTACTAATCTTGCACTCCGAGTCGTGTTGGTTGTTCAGCGTAGTCTGCTGTTACAGTAATTTAAAATCACTCTTTTGATTACAGCCGAAGGAGAAAATCGTTATTTCTGTTAACTGGACACCAGTAAAAGAAGGCCGAGTAAGAGAGGTCCTGACATTTCTTGTCAATGATATTCTGAAACATGAAGTCATATTACTGGGAAATGCAGAAGAGCCAAGAAAGAAAAAGGTAATAACTTTTAGTCATTCTGTGATCTATTCTAAGAAACTGATAACGCCCTAATCCGTTTGGCCCAGTGGATAGAGCGTCGGCCTGCGGACTGAAGGGTCCCGGGTTCGATTCCGGTCAGGGGCATATACCTTGGTTGCAGGCACATCCCCAGTAGGAGGTGTGCAGGAGGCAGCTGATTGATGTTTCTTTCTCATCGATGTTTCTGCCTCTCTATCCCTCTCCCTTCTGTAAAAAAATCAATAAAATACATTTTAAAAAATGAGAATGTGTAAAAATTACTTTTATAGCATTCTTGTTGAGATAACGTACACAGATTTTCTTATAAAAGGTAATATACAATAGCCGTCAACTTAACTTGTACCTTTTGCTTTTTTTGCAGAGGAGCCTCTGGGATAGCATTAAAAAGAAGAAAGCTTCGGCCTCTTCGGGCCGTAAGAAAAGGCTTCCAAACATTCCGAATGTTAACCAGACATTCAGCGTCCCGCCCAAAGCTGACAGAGTCAGGAGCCCGCTGCAAGCTTGTGAAAACCTGGCTGGGAATGCAGGCTCTTCCCCAGCGGAAAGCCATTCCCTCATCCTCCACGAGGATAAGATACCCATTTCACCCATCAGCCCCGCTTTCGAAGAATGCCACGGGGACCCGCGCCTGCCCCTCTGTGTCCGTCGGTCCACCACCTACACCTCTCTCCATCCGCCCGAGAGCGGGCAGCCGTGGGCATCGGGAGGGGCCCCCACGTGCCCAGAGTCTAACGAGAAAGCCGGGACGGAAACTTCCTTTGGCTCCTTGACTGGTGCCAACGGCCACATTGAAGAGGACGGTAAGCGCATGCTCACCCCAAACCGTTCTTCAGCTTTGAACGTCACCCAGAGCCACGGGGACTTTCTCAGCCCCGATTCCTTTGTGCGGAGCCGCCACGGAGCTGGTGATAAACTAGAATCGGGGGCGTGCGCTTCCCCAGACGTGGTTCTGAAAGGCGGCTCGAGGCCCCGGCATTTGGAATCCGACACCGGACGTGGAATTTACCGGGCGATTTTAAGCCCCGATTCCTTCCTCAAGGATAATTATGGACTAAGTCAGAAGCTAGAACCCGAGTTGGTGAATCCATTTGTATCCCCAAATCAATTTGTCAGAGACATCATGCCCTGTTTATCTGTATCTCCCCAAACTTGTAAATTCTCACCGCTGTCAAAAGGAGATACTCAGGCCCCACCGTCCCTGCAGGGGCAGAGGGGAAAGGACGTTTCACCCACCACTCCCGGAAGCCAGGGTCCGAACTCTCCCGAAGCGCTTTTTCAAGAACCCTCGGCTTCGGAAATGATGCCAGATGGTTACGCTTTCACAAAACAGAAGCGGCCCAAGTTTCCCGCCGCCCGAGAGACTGCTGGGCGGGGCCCCGGCGCGCAGCCTCAGCGACGCCCCATCCTCTCGGCCACTGTCACCAAACCGAAGCCCCCGGGCCCCAGAGGGCACGGCTCGGAGCCGAGCCAGCCGAAGGCCAGGCGATGCCTCCGCCGCGCAGTGGGCAAATGTGGGAGCGACCCCGCGGAGGGAGACGCGCTTCGTTCCCACCTCCCGGTGATAGAGCCGGCGAGCAGCTCTCCGGGGAGCAGAGAGGCAGCCCCTTCCTCCAAGCCTGCCTTCGCGGCGCAGAAAAGAAAGAGCGGAGGCAGCGGGGAGGACGCGGACGGCGCGATCGCAGGCTCAGGACGCCCGCAGGAGGGAGAGGGCAAAAGGACCCGTTTTTCTCCCGAGGAGCCTAGACCCTCCACGGCCAAGAAAACAGAAGTGCCGGTGACGCCCGCCTCGAGGGCCCGCGGCGGCAGAGGGAGGGCACAGCCGAGGAAGAAAGCTGGTGAGTTGTCCGTGAAAGCTTCTTTCCTCGTCACGGCCTCGTCCTCTGCTGCTGCTGGGGTCACACTGGCTGCTGCTGAGCTTGAGCTGACCTGCAGGCCGCTGTTCCCCGTGCGCTTAGCGGGAGCGGGGACCGTGTGCAAAACGGGGCGTGCCTGAAAGCAGCCTTCTCTCTCTGACGCCGGCAGAAACCCGGCTCCAGCATCCTCCTGCCCTGCAGTCCTGTCCTCCACCCCCCCTCCAGCCCCCACTTTCTCACCCAGCGTGCACGCCGTCACTCGTTACACACGTCTGCCCCTCACTGTGCTCGTCCGGACAGCCCAGTCCCGGTCCTCCACTGCTGTCTCTGCCCGAACCCCGCTGGGGGGCCCTTCCATGCGTGACCCCTGCCCTGCCCGGTGGCTCAGTTGCGGGGAGCGTCATACCATTCACCGACAGGTGGAGGGCACGTGGCCGGTCCAGTGGGGGCACATACCCGGGTTGGGGGTTTGACTTCTGGTTGGGTCGCAAATGGGAGGCAACCAATGGGTGTTTCTCATATCCGTGTTTCTCCCCCCACTCCCTCTTCCCTCCCTCCTTCCCTTCTCCCCTCCTTTCCTCCTTCCCTTCCGCTTTAAAATCAATAAACATATCTTCATGTGAGGATTCAAAGTAATAAGTAAGTAAATAACTTCATGACCTCCGACCTCAGGAAAGCCCCTAAGTCTTCAGCTCGGCTCCATTTTCCGGGTTTGGGGCCTTGTCCCTTGCTGCAGGCTGCCGCCACCTCCTTTCTCTTCTCCTGAGTTCTCTGCCACCTCCTCCCTGCCCCCTTTACGGCGAGCCAGTGGTCGGACTGTCACCTCTGCCCCGTCTCCCCTGCTTCTGCGTTAATCGGTTCTCACCACGGCCGGCGTGGCCACTCGGCAGCTGCTGTTCGCTTTGGGTCTCTGGTCTGGACCCCTTTCCTGCGCCTCCTAGCCTTGGGGAGTCGCCGGCGTCCGCCGTGGGTGTGATGGGCCTGCCACGCCGCGTCCGGACAGGCCGGTGGAGGAGCCACGTCCGACCGTGAAACGTCCACGCAGGGATTTCGTGTCACCTTTTAATGCTCTTCCTCCGCTTTACAATTTGTTTTAGATTCTGTAGCACTCCACACTCCTAACTCTAAAACACACAGACGGACACCACGCATGGTTCCTGTGGCCCAGGCTAGTTTGACCTTCATAAAACGCTTGAAAACAGGCAAGTGTCCCTGGGCGTCGCGGTCTGTGGGAAACTGACCTTGAGCGGAGCCGGCGTGTGCTCCCGTGGAAGCGGATCGCAGCGTGTGTGCAGCGAGAGCCGGGAAGAACCCGGAGAGGGTGTGTGTGGTGGCAACGAGGGCGCTTTCTCAGGCTTGTGATCCAGCTCGTGGGAATGGGTTGTCGCAGGCCGCCTGCTCTCCCCTTGTATCTGGATTGCGTGTCGTGCGCCCCAGGGCTCCCCAGGGCTCCCCACCGGCTCCAGCGAGCGGGGAGAGGACCCCCCGCTGGCCGGGGCGCTCTGTCGCCGGGTGCGCCGTAACGATTTAAAGGAAAAGGCCTCATGCCCTGATCCCCGTGTGTCCTCAGACATCCCAAGGCACCCGATGCCGTTCGCCGCCAAGAACATGTTTTATGACGAGCGCTGGAAGGAGAAGCAGCAGCAGGGCCTCACGTGGTGGCTGAACTTCGTCCTGACGCCCGACGACCTCGCCGTGAAGACGCACGTCTCGGAAGGTAAAGGCCGGTCCCCACGCCAGTGAGACAGCGCCCTGTCCCTACCGAGAGGGTCCGGCAGGGAGTTCGCCTTTTTTTTTTTTTTTTAAATATGTTATTGATTTTTTACAGAGAGGAGAGGAGAGGGATAGAGAGCCAGAAACATCGATGAGAGAGAAACATCCGTCAGCTGCCTCCTGCACGCCCCCCACTGGGGATGTGCCCGCAGCCAAGGTGCATGCCCTCGACCGGAATCGAACCCGGGACCTTCCGGTCCGCTGAGCCAAACCGGTTCCGGCATCAGTGAGGCATTTGTCTCCACCTTCGGCACGTACAGGATCTGGTCGATAAAGGACTTGGGTTAGATGATCTCCAAGGTCACTTTTCTTCCAAAGTCAGCAAAGCCTGTTATGCTCGTCCCCTTCTGGAGAGAAAATGTGTTTGATAAAATGCAGATCGCATTTCAAAACGGAATCGGTTTTCAAAACCGCACTCCTTAGGGAGCGGATCTGTAATCTCTGACGAGGATGGAGGCAGGAAACCAGCGAGCAGGCTCTCCCCCTGGTGTGGGTTCGAGCGGGTCGTCTTTGAAGTGGGGGTGGGGGGGGTGGGGGAGTGGCTAGGCGTGGGATGGGGTGCCTTTTGCGGGAGGAAGCAACAGGTTGCGGTGGTCGATGGGCCTCCGGGCTCGGTTTGAGAGGGACGAGGGGAGAGCGCGTGGAAGGGCGTGCTGACCACGTCCTGGCTGGGTGCGGGGTGCGTGAGCACCTCATTTCACCAGGCCCCTCTGGTTTCCTCCAGTGAACGCTGCCACCCTCCTCCTGGGCTCCGAGAGTCACCACAAGCCGAGTGTGCCCCGGGCACCCACCAAGGAGGAGGTGTCGCTCCGGGCGTACACGGCGCGGCGCCGGCTCAACCGCCTGCGCCACGCGGCCTGCCGCCTGTTCACCTCCGAGCGCATGGTGAAGGCCATCCAGAAGCTCGAGGTGGAGATCGCCGCGCGGCGGCTCGCCGTCCGGAGAGACAGACACCTCTGGAAGGACGTGGGTACGCGTGCCAGCAGCCTTCCGACTCTGTCTGTAAACACACAGACTTGCGGGTTCCGAGTTCATTGTGTACATGCCTGGCTCTGTGCCTGCACTCTCCCATGTTTAGGGACTGTCACGTGTATTTGCACTTCATGCGTGACTGCCCTCCCACCCGCCGGCCTCTGTGGAAGGCTGTGCCTGTCTGAGCTGCCCGGTGCCTGTGTGAGCTGCCCGGTGCCTGTGTGAGCTGCCCGGTGCCTGTCTGAGCTGCCCTGTGCCTGTGTGAGCTGCCCGGTGCCTGTGTGAGCTGCCCGGTGCCTGTGTGAGCTGCCCGGTGCCTGTGTGAGCTGCCCGGTGCCTGTGTGAGCTGCCCGGTGCCTGTGTGAGCTGCCCGGTGCCTGTGTGAGCTGCCCTGTGTCTGTGTGAGCTGCCCGGTGCCTGTGTGAGCTGCCCGGTGCCTGTGTGAGCTGCCCTGTGCCTGTCTGAGCTGCCCGGTGTCTGTGTGAGCCGCCCTGTGCCTGTCTGAGCTGCCCGGTGCCTGTGTGAGCTGCCCTGTGCCTGTCTGAGCTGCCCGGTGTCTGTGTGAGCCGCCCTGTGCCTGTGTGAGCCGCCCTGTGCCTGTCTGAGCTGCCCGGTGCCTGTCTGAGCTGCCCTGTGCCTGTGTGAGCTGCCCGGTGCCTGTGTGAGCTGCCCTGTGTCTGTGTGAGCTGCCCGGTGCCTGTGTGAGCTGCCCTGTGTCTGTGTGAGCTGCCCGGTGCCTGTGTGAGCTGCCCTGTGTCTGTGTGAGCTGCCCGGTGCCTGTGTGAGCTGCCCGGTGCCTGTGTGAGCCGCCCTGTGCCTGTCTGAGCCGCCTGGTGCCTGTCTGAGCCGCCCGGTGCCTGTCTGAGCTGCGCGGTGCCTGTCTGAGCTGCGCGGTGCCTGCGTGAGCTGCCGGTGCCTGTCTGAGCTGCCCGGTGCCTGTCTGAGCCGCCCTGTGCCTGTGTGAGCTGCCCGGTGCCTGTCTGAGCTGCCCGGTGCCTGTGTGAGCTGCCCGGTGCCTGTCTGAGCTGCCCGGTGCCTGTGTGAGCTGCCCGGTGCCTGTGTGAGCTGCCCGGTGCCTGTCTGAGCTGCCCGGTGCCTGTCTGAGCTGCCCGGTGCCTGTCTGAGCTGCCCGGTGCCTGTGTGAGCTGCCCGGTGCCTGTGTGAGCTGCCCGGTGCCTGTCTGAGCTGCCCGGTGCCTGTCTGAGCTGCCCAGTGCCTGTCTGAGCTGCCCTGTGCCTGTGTGAGCTGCCCGGTGCCTGTGTGAGCTGCCCTGTGCCTGTCTGAGCTGCCCGGTGCCTGTGTGAGCTGCCCTGTGCCTGTCTGAGCTGCCCTGTGCCTGTGTGAGCTGCCCGGTGCCTGTCTGAGCTGCCCTGTGCCTGTCTGAGCTGCCCTGTGCCTGTGTGAGCTGCCCGGTGCCTGTCTGAGCTGCCCTGTGCCTGTCTGAGCTGCCCTGTGCCTGTGTGAGCTGCCCTGTGCCTGTGTGAGCTGCCCTGTGCCTGTGTGAGCTGCCCTGTGCCTGTGTGAGCTGCCCTGTGCCTGTGTGAGCTGCCCGGTGCCTGTCTGAGCTGCCCTGTGCCTGTCTGAGCTGCCCTGTGCCTGTGTGAGCTGCCCTGTGCCTGTGTGAGCTGCCCGGTGCCTGTCTGAGCTGCCCGGTGCCTGTCTGAGCTGCCCTGTGCCTGTCTGAGCTGCCCTGTGCCTGTCTGAGCTGCCCTGTGCCTGTCTGAGCTGCCCTGTGCCTGTGTGAGCTGCCCGGTGCCTGTGTGAGCTGCCCGGTGCCTGTCTGAGCTGCCCGGTGCCTGTCTGAGCTGCCCTGTGCCTGTCTGAGCTGCCCGGTGCCTGTCTGAGCTGCCCGGTGCCTGTCTGAGCTGCCCTGTGCTTGCTTTCAGGAGAGCGGCAGAAGGTCCTCAACTGGCTGCTGTCCTACAACCCCCTGTGGCTGCGCATTGGGCTGGAGGTGAGGATACCCATTGGCTGCGCTTTACACACGCACTTAGGTGTTTACAATGAAATGGGTTTCCCTGATGAAAGTGTTTCGTTAGCTTGTTCTTCCCGTTTAAGATCAAACTGCGCATGAGGTAAGGGGACCAGGCCTCTTAGTTTAAATAGTCTTTTTTTTTTGTTAGTTTCTGAAACATACGTATAACGGGGTAGTAGACACAATGACACGTAGCGTAAGCTCCTTTTTGACAAAACTGGGCTGTATTAAGTCCGTCTTCGAATTGGGATCTGCTAACTCCATTGAGGGCTATGCTGCTGTTTCCACTTCTCCGGTGACACGGACGGAGCGTGGAGGTGAGGGCTGTCCACACACACACACACACACACACACACACACACCCCCCGTCGGATGCAGGGCCACCATCCGAACGCCTGCCTGAAGGTGGCGTCAGAGCGGGAGGCTTTCCCGCGTCCGAGGCTCAGTCGCGTGGATCAGAGGCGTGTCGCACTGCGTGCAGAGGTGGCTGGGCCGCCGTGGCCCCTGCCCTGCTCCTCAGGACGGAGGGCGTGCCGGCCCTTCGGTGGAAGATGGCTGCCCACCTTCCCCCAGCCCGGCCTCGTGCCGGTCCTGACCCGGCTCTCTCCCCCAGACGGTGTTCGGGGAGCTCGTCCCTCTGGAGGACAACAGCGACACCACGGGCTTGGCTGTGTTTCTTCTGAGCCGCCTGCTGTGGAACCCCGACATCGCCGCCGAGTACAGACACCCCTCCGTGCCCCACCTGTACCGGGACGGTGAGCGTCCGCCTCTCGTGCTTCCTGCCTCTGAGACCACCCGCTGGAGAGACAGCGTCAGCAGAGCCCCCCCCCCAATTCCCCACTGGAGACACAGCATCAGCAGAGCCCCCCCGCCTCCCGTTCCCCGCTGAGACACAGCATCAGCAGAGGCCCCCCCCCCAATTCCCCACTGGAGACACAGCATCAGCAGCCCCATCCACTCCCCGCTGGAGAGACAGCATCAGCAGCCCCCCCCCCCCCAATTCCCCGCTGGAGACACAGCATCAGCAGCCCCCTCCACTCCCCGCTGGAGAGACAGCATCAGCAGAGTCCCCCCCATTTCCCGCATGCCTGCCACCTGTAGTTCCTCCTGCCTCTCTCCACTCCCCCCCCCGCCCCATGTGGGCCTGTGGAGGTGGTATCTGAGTTTCTGTGGTGCACGTGGCACCTGGGCTGGCGCTGGGTGGCACAGGCGTTCATTAGGACCCGTGGAGGGAGGGGACCTGAAGTCCTCGGTGCCTTCGCCCCCTCCCGCGTGCCCACCTTGGAAATACTACCCGTCCCTGCCCACAGCAGTAGTCAGTGCGCCCAGTCCCGCAGAGCCTGCGAGAGGCCATCATGCTTCCCGTGTGCCTGTCACTGTTACGCATCTGCGTCATCGCGTTTGGGGGACTGCTCCGGCCCAGGTTGACCTGCCCGCTTCTGGCCGCCCCCCAGGCCACGAGGACGCCCTGTCGGCCTTCACGCTCAAGAAGTTCCTGCTGCTGGTTTGCTTCCTGGACCACGCGAAGCTCTCCCGCCTCATCGACCACGACCCCTGCCTCTTCTGCAAAGACGCCGAGTTCAAGGTGCGGTGCCCACCTAAGGCGCGGGCTTGCCTGTCACACGTTTTCTCGGTAGAAAAGCGAGCTTAAGGAGCGGGGCTGGGGGGGGAGGGGGGACAGCGGCGTGGCCATGTCCAGGGAGCCCTCCCGGTGGCTCCCCTCCGTCTGTGGGGTGACCTGAGCCTCACCAGCTGGCCCTGAACCTGGAGACGAGCAGACGGGCTTCCCAGGCCTCTGCTGGCCAGAAGGTCTTTCCTGACGGCCGTTAGCCACTGCTGCTCGTCCTCAGCGCGCGCTCAGTGTGAGCCAGTTCCCAAAAGGGTGCTGGACCGAGTGGTGGGGGAGCGCGCAGTCTAACGCCCGCGCTGGGCCCCCAGGCTAGCAGAGACCTCCTGCTGGCCTTCTCGCGAAGCTTCCTCAGCGGGGAGGGCGACCTGTGCCGCCACCTGAGCTGGCTGGGGCTGCCCGTCAGCCACGTCCAGACGCCCCTGGACGAGTTCGACTTTGCCGTCACGAACCTCGCCGTGGACCTGCAGTGCGGGGTGCGCCTTGTGTGAGTACGAGCCGTGGAACGGGTCCGCTTCGGGGTTGACCGGAACGTCCCGAAAAGCGCTTTTCCCCGGATTGGCACAGTCTCCATTGCTTTTTCGTGTTTGGGAATGAGCGTCGGGATAAAAAGCGGGAATAAGTATCTGCAACCCTTTGGGGGAAATGGGGCCGGTTCTGGCCCCAGACACCACCTCCTGTCCACAGCGTGTCCCCTGTGGCGTGTGACGGGTGAGTCGGGACCACCGGCGCCTAGAATGGCACATCGGGGTGACTGTCTGCAGTGGTTGCCCAGTGGGACAGTTTCACACGCTAGAATCGGGGTCCAGCTCGGGGTCTGCAGTCAGATCGCACGATCGTTCCTCCCATCAAACTGGCAGCTTCGGCCCCGGCTGTGGCGTGAGAGCCGTGAGCACCCCGCTCCCTTGTGGGAAGGGGCGCGGCCCTCCCAGTGCTGGCTGGAGCAGCGTTTCAGGAGAATGTTCTAGAGTCTTTCTAAATCGAACTTGGTGGTGGTGGGGGCGTTGTGTGGGCGGTAACCATATCTCAATGAGGCTTTTCCCCTTACGTTTTTATGTCGCTCTCGTCTGACACTTCCTTCCGTTGGTCAGGCGAGCCACGGAGCTGCTCACGCGGGACTGGGGCCTCTCGCGGCAGCTCCGGCTGCCCGCCATCAGCCGCCTCCAGAAGATGCACAACGTCGACGTCGCTCTGCAGGCCCTGCGTTCGCGGGGGGTCCCGCTACAGGACGAGCAGGGTGAGCCCGGGCGGCCGCTCCCGGGGGCCCGTCCCCACCCCGCGGTGCTGACGGAGTCTCTCTCGCCGCAGGCAGCGCGATCGTGGCCAAGGACATTGTGGACAGGCACCGGGAGAAGACGCTGGCGCTGCTGTGGAGGATGGCCCTGGCCTTCCAGGTAGCGGTCTGGGCGTGGCCCTCCCGCCAGCGCCTCGCAGAGACCGACGGGGGGACTGCGGCTTCCTGGCTGCTCTGCTGCCCCAGGGATGGGGCTGGTCCTCCGAGCACCCCACCCTCTGCCTCAGCCCCGGGAGGAACCGAAGGGAAAAGACCGCGTCCGGGCTGGGAAGTGGACGTGAACTTGGGACCCAGCCACCATCGCCTCCGTGCGGACGTGCTGGTCTAACCAATAGCCTTCAGCCTCTGTGGGTTACAGTGACGCTCTGCCAAAAGGCACGTTTTCCAAAGGACGGAGAGAGCCGATTGTCTCTTACGTTTCAGGTGGACATCGCTCTTGACTTAGCGGAGTTAAAAGAAGAAATAGACTTTTTGAAGCGCACGTGGAGGGTGGGGGAAAGCACGTCGGAGCGCTCCCGCTGTGCGGACGCTGTTGTCAGTAAGAAGACGGACCCGAGGCCGAGTGGCTCCTCGGACCAGCGCCCCGAGAGCGTCCGGCTGCTGCTGGAGTGGGTGCGGGCCGTCTGTGCCTTCTACGGCGCCCAGGTGCGTGCCGTGCTGTGCCCCCATCTTCCCCCAGAGCTTGTGAGGACCGAGCAGGGGCAGGTGGTCACAGCCGCCAGCATCGCTGCGTCTCCGAGGCAGTGACCTCTCCGCCTCCCCCAGGTGGACAACTTCACCGTGTCCTTCTCGGACGGCCGCGTGCTGTGCTACCTGATCCACCACTACCACCCCCGCTGCCTGCCGCTGGGCGCCGTCCGCCGGCGGACCTCGCAGACCGTGGAGTGCGCGCAGTCGGGCTCCGTGGTGCTCAACTCCTCGTCCGAGTCCGACGACAGCTGCCTGGACCTGTCTCTGAAGGCCCTGGAGCTCGGTCAGTGCAGCGGGTCGGTGGGCGTGGCATGCTGAGTGGGTGGGTGTGGTGCGCTGAGTGGGTGGGTATAGCGTGCTGAGTTGTGGGCCTGGCATGCGGAATCGGTGTGTCCAGATGAGTGGGTGTTGCACACTTAGTGAGTGGGTGTGGCACCCTGAGTTGTGGGTGTGTTGAGATGAGTGGGTGTGGTGTGCTGAGTTGTGGGTGTGATCAGCTGAGTGGATAGGCGTGGCACTATGAGTTGTGGGCATGGCACGCTGAGTTGTGGGTGTGTTGAGATGAGTGGGTGTGGCGTGCTGAGTTGTGGGCGTGATCAGCTGGGTGGATAGGCGTGGCACTCTGAGCTGTAGGTGTGGCACGCTGAGTCGTGGGCGTGGCACTCTGAGCTGTGGGTGTGGCACACTGAGTTGTGGGCGCGGCACTCTGAGCTGCGGGCGTGGCTCGCTGAGCTGTGGGCGTGGCACTCTGAGCTGTGGGCGTGGCGCGCTGAGTCGTGGGCGTGGCATGCTGAGCTGTGGGTGTGGCACGCTGAGCTGTGGGCGTGGCACACTGAGCAGTGGGCGTGACACGCTGAGCAGTGGGCGTGGCACGCTGAGCCGTGGGCGTGGCATGCTGAGCTGTGGGTGTGGCACGCTGAGCTGTGGGTGTGGCACGCTGAGCTGTGGGTGTGGCATGCTGAGTCGTGGGCGTGGCATGCTGAGCTGTGGACGTGTTGAGATGAGTGGGTGTGGCACGCTGAGTTGTGGGCGTGATCAGCTGGGTGGATGGGCGTGGCACTGAGTGGTGGGCATGGCCTGCCTGTCGGCAGAGCCAGCTCAGGCTCAGGCTCAGGCTCACGCGCTCTTCTCAGCAGGGAAAGGCCCGGAGCTGCACAGGGAGCTCCTGGAGAACGAGAGGAGGAACTTCCAGCTGGTGAGCTCGGCGGCCAGGGACCTCGGCGGGATCCCGGCCATGGTCCAGCACTCGGACATGTCAAACACGATTCCGGACGAGAAGGTGCGCGAAGGGAGAGCCGCCTCTCGGAGGACGGAGGACGGAGGACGGAGGCTCGGGGGAGGGGCCCGGAGGCCGGGGGGAGGGGCCCGGAGGCCGGGGGAGGGGCCCGGAGGCCGGGGGGAGGGACCCGGAGGCCGGGGGGAGGGGCCCGGAGGCTCGGGGGAGGGGCCCGGAGGCCGGGGGGAGGGGCCCGGAGGCCGGGGGGAGGGGCCCGGGAGGAGGGCCCTGTCGCTGTGGTCTCCATCTCGCGCTTCCCCCAGGTGGTGATCACCTACCTGTCGTTCCTCTGCGCGAGGCTGCTGGACCTCCGCCGGGAGACCCGGGCGGCGCGGTGCATCCAGGCGGCGTGGAGAGGGCACCGGCGGAGAGCGGCTCTGCGGCGCCATCAGGTATGGGGGTGCCGGTGGCCGTGTGCGGGGCCGTCTCAGAAACCCGCAGACAGATGGCTCTCTGTCTCCCTCCTGGTTTCCTGTTCGCTCTGCCTGCCTGCCCCTCCATCTCCATAGGCTGCGGGGGGCGTGGAGTCACTTCCCCGCCTCGTAAACGTGTGGGCCGTAAATGGGTGCCTGACTGGGCCACCCAGGCCCACCCTCCCTCCTGGACTCTCCTCGCCTCCCGGGAGCGGGCGGGTCCGGTGCTGGGGCTCAGGGCCTGGAGCTGAGGCTCAGGGAGCCGCTCGTTTTGTCGGCAGGGACTCTGGGGGTGCTTGTTCTCTGCACCACGGGGCTGGCTGCCAGGTGCACTGTGCGAAGGGGGCCGTTTCCGCTCCCTTTTGGTGATTCTTTTGTTCAAGTCGTAACCAAGCCACCCGGCCAGGTTCTGTAGCGCATCTTTATTTTAGGGTCTTTCCTCCTTTTCATTTTTCTCAGCCGGTGCGTCCCGTTTGTGACAGTTAGGCATGAATTTACCGAACCACAGTCTGGGAGACATACACGTGTGTGATTTTTCTCCTATGTGATTCCCTAGGAGTCTTAGCTATTTTTCCGGCGTATAGGACGACTGGAACTGATGATGAGAGGCGGGAGATAAACAATAGAGAGAGAGAGAGAGAGCAAGTGCTGGGCAAGTCCCTGGCGAGTTAGCAACGCCCAATAAACTGCAAGCTACGGCATTTTTACACCCGGCGTATAAGACGGCCCCGACTCTCCAAAAGGTTTTCCTGGGTTAACCAGTCGTCTTATACGCCGGGAAATAAGGTGACTGTATCTGCAGGGCCACCTCTCTGCCACTTCACCATGCCAGGGTGCCCGTCTTCCAGCTCCAACTACGAGCGTGTCCCACAGGGTGGGGGTACTTTACTTCCAGGACGAATTCGGTTAATGTTTAACAAACGATTTTCTTACAGGTAATAATTTAGGGTCCCAAGCGATGGTTCAATTACTTTTTTGTCTTGAGGAGCGGGACCAAGCCGCGAGGGTCATCCAGGCCGCGGTGCTGGCGTTCCTCGCCCGGCGGCGGCGGCGGCGGGAGGCCCGGGCCGCGCGGGCCGTCCAGAGGCGCTGGCGGGGGCTCCGCCGGCGGAGGGCGGCCCTGAGGGCCGAACAGCAGCTCCGGGAGGAAGCGCAGAGCCGGGCGGCATCGCTGATTCAGGTCAGGCATCCGGGCACTTTGGAATTTAGAGAGTCTTCGCAACTTCTAACGGGAGGAAGTGAAATACAACCAACTTTTGAATTATCGTAGTGTAGGCTTCTGCATTTGTTCTGGGACTTCAGCAAATGTTTCAGGGCATTTGAGATCTTGCTTCCTGACATACGCCATCCATTTGCCTGAAACTCGTAAGAATTAAAACGCCAGACGCACTTGTCGAGTGCCTCCCGCCACGTGTGAACGCCGTGTGCAGCCGTGGGCGCAGGCACAGACGGGCGATGCCCACTCTCCTCGGGGGGGCACCCCGGCTGCCTGTCGCCTCTGCTGTGTCTTTTTTCTCGAGGTTTCCGGGCCTCCCCTCGGCCGGGCTGGCCTGGGTGCCCGTCATTCCGCTCTGCGTGCACTGCGCGGAGGCTTCGCGTTTTGATTCTCTATTAATCTGTTGAAGAATATTTGCCTCGTGCCCGGTTTTAGGTCATCTCATTAGGGTCGAGGCAAGGATTCGTGAGTTGGCTCCAGCTGTATCAATGTAGAAACCGAAACACACACAGAGGAAGACCGGTGTCTTTTTCAGAAATACATCGTTTTAACGGAACGTGCTCACTTTTAAGCAATATGTTTGCAGTGTGTGCCCTTACTCTGTGTCCGTCCTCACCGCCTGCAGAGATCCTGGAGAACGTACTCCGCGAGGAGACGGTTCCTGAGCCTGAGACACCACTCTGTCGTCCTGCAGTCCCGGAGGAGGATGGTCGCCGCCGTCGCTGCGTACAGGCGCTGCCTGGCGGCCGCCGTGACCATCCAGAGGCACTGGCGCGCGTGCCTGCAGAGGCGGCGGGACCAGCAGCGCTACCGGGCGCTCCGAGCCGCCTGCCTGCTCGTCCAGGCCGCGTTCCGGCGGCGGAGGCGCCGGGAGCTGCGGGTCCGGGCCAGAGCGGCGGCCACGCTGCAGAGGGCCTTCCGCGCGTGGCGCGCCCGGAGGCGGGCCCGGGAGGAGCAGGCCGCCACCGCCATCCAGGCGTGGTTCCGGGCGCGCAGGGCGGCGCGCAGGTTCGGCCGCACCAGGGCCTGCGCCGTGCTCGTCCAGGCGCGATTCCGCGGCCGGCGAGCCCGCAAGCTGGGCCAGAGGCGGGCGGCGGCGGCCCTGACGATCCAGCGGCACTGGCGCGCCCTCCTGCAGGGCCGGGCCCAGCGCGCCCGCTACCTGAGCCTCCGGAGAGCCGTCGTCGGGCTGCAGGCGGCGTACCGAGGGCTGCGCACCCGGACGGCCTTCCGGCGCGCCCGCGCGGCCGCCGTGGCCATTCAGTCTCGCTACCGCGCGCACGCCGCCAGGAGGAGGTTCCTGAGCCTGAAACACGCTGCCGTCCGGCTGCAGGCGGCCGTGAGGATGAAGCAAGCCCGGGACCGGTACGTGCGTGTGAGAGCGGCCGCCCTGTCCACCCAGCGGAGGTTCCGGGCCCTGAGGACGGCCGCGCGGACCAGGGACGCGTACCGGCGGGTGCGGGCGGCCTGCGTCCGGCTGCAGGCCCTCGCCAGGGGCCACCTGGCCCGCAGGCGGCTGAGGCGGCAGAGGACGGCCGCCGTCACCCTGCAGTCCTGCTTCCGCATGAGCGCGGCACGGCGGCGCTTCCTGCAGGTGCGCAGAGCGGCTCTGGTCATCCAGCGACACTACCGCGCCCACCGGCTCCGCCGGCGATGGTCCACGGCCGCGCGTGCGATCCAGGCCGCGTTCCGAGGCCGCAGGGAGAGGGCGCGGTTCCAGGCTGCGCTGCGGTCGGCCGTCACGATCCAGAGGTGGTACAGGGCCCGCAAGGCAGGTCGTGACCTGAGGGCTCGGTTTGCGAGGATGAGGACGGCCGCGGTCGCTCTCCAGGCCGCCTGGCGCGGCTGGCAGGTGCGGGCGCGGATCCGCAGGGAGCGGCAGGCGGCGCTGAAGATCCAGGCCGCGTTCAGGACGGCCCGGGCCCGGCGGCGGTTCCGGAGGCTGCGAGCAGCGGCGCTGGTCCTGCAGCGGCGCTGGAGAGCCCGGGCTGCGGGCCGGAGGCAGCGCGAGGCGTACGCGGGGCTGCGGCAGGCGGCGCTGACGCTGCAGGCCGCGTGGAGGGGGCGCACGGTGAGGAAGCAGGTCCAGAGGCGACACGCGTGTGCCGCTGTCATCCAGGCGCACTACAGGATGTACACGCAGCGCAGGAAGTGGACCGCCCTGCGGGAGGCCGTGCTTCTGCTCCAGGCGCGCCATCGGGCTCGGCGCCTGGGGAGGAGGCAGCGGCTCCTGTACCTGCAGACCCGGGCGGCCGCGGTGACCCTGCAGGCCCGGTACAGGGCGCTCCGGGCCAGGAGGAGGTTCGTGGCCTGCAGGGCCGCCGCCATCGCCATCCAGAGGTGGTACCGGCGCGTGAGGGCCGCCCGCCAGCAGCGCCGGGAGTATCTGCGTCTGAAGGCGGCGGCGACCCTGGTCCAGGCTGCGTGTCGGGGCCTGAGAGCCAGGAGGCGGCTGCAGCGCATGCACGGGGCGGCCGCCGCCATCCAGGCCGTGTTCAGGATGCGCCGGGCCCAGCGGCGGTTCCGCCAGGCGAGAGCGGCCGCCGTGGTCATCCAGGTGCGGTTCCGGGCCCGGCGCCGGGGCGGGGCGCAGCGTGCGCGATACCTGGCTGTCCTGCGGGCCGCGCGTGTTCTCCAGGCGAGCTGGCGGGGAGCGCGGGTGCGGCGGGCGCTGCGGCGGAGGCAGAGGGCAGCCGTGCTGATCCAGTCCTGCTACCGCCGGTACCGAGAGCGGGCGTCCTTCCTCCGGCTGAAGCGCGCCGCCGAGACCGTGCAGCGCCGGTACCGCGCGGCCAGGGCGGCCCGCCTGCAGCGCCAGCGCCACGCCAGCCTGAGGCGCTGTGCGGTCCGCATGCAGGCCGCCTTCAGGGGCAGGAGGGCCAGGAGAGAGGTCAAGGCCATGCATGTGGCCGCAGCCGTCATCCAGAGGAGGTTCAGAACTCTGCTGCTGAGGAGGAGGTTCCTGTCGCTCCGGAGCGCTGCCGTCTGGGTCCAGCGGAAGCGTCGTGCCAACAACGTCCTCGCCAAGCACCGCCTGCAGTTCCTGCGCGTACGGGAGGCCGTCGTCACCATCCAGGCCTGGGTCCGAGGGTGGCTGGCGCGGAACAGGCTGCGCGCGATGCACCGGGCGGCCATCGTGGTCCAGGCCGCGTTCAGGACGCACCGAGCGCAGGCGGAGGACCGGGCCCTGAAACGGGCCTCCGCCCTGACCCAGCGGCGGCACCGAGCCCGCCGGGCGGCGAGGCTGCGGGGGGAAGAGCGTGTCGGGCAGACAGGCGCCGTCGAGGTCCTGCCGGCCGCACAGGAGGCAGCGGGGACGGGACGGCGCGTACAGAAGCGGCACAGAGCCGCCGCGCTCATCCGGAGCACGAACGGGGGGCGCCGGCAGCTGCAGGGGGCCCGCCCGGCCACTCCGGAGAGACACAGAGCAGATGGGAAAGGGGCGCCCGAGCACTGTGTGCTCGCAGAGGCGGCGGCCTGTGCGCAGGCGGGCTCTCCGGGCCCAGCGGCCGGGCGGCGGAGTCGGGCGGCCGTCACCGTCCAGCCGTGGTTCAGAGGCTTCGGAATGGGGGCGCGGTGCCTCTGCTTCAGAGCAGCCGTGGTGGTGGTTCAGAGAGGGTACACCGCGGCCTCGGGTCTGCCGTCTCCCTGCGGAGGTCGGCGGGGACACAGGGACCTCGACGGCAGGCACCGGGCCTCGCACCGGATGCCCAGGGCCAGCGGGGCAGCCGCCGTCCTGCAGAGTCACTGCCCGGCGTACGTCAGAGGGACCGCGCTGGGAAGGCGGAGCCTCGCCGCCCGCAGATCCGCACCGGCCGTCGAGTCTGCCAGTCGGGGCCCGGGAGGGAGGTGGGCGCTGGGAGAGGCCTCCGAGGATGTGGTGGCCGCCGGCGCTGGGCCTCCTGCACCCCGCTGGGCCCGGGCCGGGGCTCAGCAGGACGCTGCCCGGAGCCCCGCGGCCAGGCCGAACCCAGGGGCCGGAGCTTCTCCGGCTGCTCCCTCTCCGGAGGAGGCGGCTGCGCTCACCGGCCCACCGGCTCTCCGGGGAGCGGCCCCCGGGACACTAGGGACACAGGGGCGCGCCGCCCTGCGGGCCCCGGCCTCTCCCGGCGTGGCCGTGTGTGGGAGCAGGTGCGTCAGGCGGAGGAGGGCTGTGGTCCCGCTGCCGCTGTCCTTCCGAGCTCGGCGGGCCCGGAGGCGGCTCCGGCCGGGGAGGGCCGCGGTGGCCGTGCCCCATCGCCTCCGCGCCTGTGCGGCCGCGAGGCTCCGGAGCCGAGTGCACTTACGCGCCAGGAGTGCCGTCACCATCCAGGCGTGGACGAGAGGCTTCCTCCAGAGGCGGAGCTTCCAGAAGGTTAAAGCCAGCACCGTGACAATCCAGGTATTTGGACTTCCTTCCATGTCGAGCCCCATTCTCCCAGCGTCTGAGGCCAGGGGGCGAGCGCCCGCAGGGCATAGGGGCCCTGGTCTAGGGCCATGTCACTGATCCCCCACAAATGACGCATGTTTTCGAGGGAGCCCAGGGTACGGGGAGGGACTGAGCCGAGCGAGAAGCACCGACGGGGCTGCAGGGCAGCGGCCCCCTTCCCGGTGCGTTTCCCTAGCTGTCGTCACAGCTCCCCCGGGAACGGGGCGATGGTGGGCTTCTCTATTGAGTGACATTCTCTCTAAGGGAAGATTGCAACCCTTCGGAATTAAAAAAAGTGAGTAAACGGCTTCCTGGTGCGTCTTTGCGTTGAGCAGGCTGCGTGGAAGAGCCACAGAGCCCGGCAGCACGCACACGCCGTGAGGGCCGCCTGCAGGATTCAGGCCTGGGTTCGGGGCTGGAAGGCGCGCAAGGCGTACCTGGCGCTGCTGAAGGCGGTGCGAGCCGTGCAAGGCCGCTTTCGGGCCAGGCGGGCGCGGGCACGGTATGCAGCTCCGCTGGGGCCGGGGCGGGCGGGCGGGGGTGTGTGTGTGTGTGTGTGTGCACATGCGTGTGGATGTATGTGTGTGTGTATCCGTGTGTGTGTACGTGCATGTGTGTACGTACACAATAATAACGACTGCTAGAACGTAAGCGTAAGTTGCAGTTTGTCATGTTCTTTTGTTACTGCCTTTCGTATGTTTTTTCTCCTCTGGTGTCTGTTTAAATGGGGTCAGTAAATACTTGCTGAGTGGACTGGTCTCAACTGGCTTCCCGATGGCCGCCCTTCAGGTTTCTGCGCGTGCGAGCGGCAGCGGTTACCGTCCAGCGGAGATGGAGAGCCATGCTGGCTGGAAGGAGGGCTCGCGAGCACTTCCTGTCGACGCAGGTGGGTCTGGACACGCCCACAGCACGTGTGCAAGGGGCTGCCTCAGCAGACAGGCGCTTCCCTGCCAGGGCATTATTTTAGACCCATCGGCACCCTCAATGGGAATTGGTCACAAAAAGCCGTTTGTGAGTGTTTTTGTTTATATATTCACTAGGGGCCCGGTGCACGGAATTCATGCACTGGGGGTGGGTGACCCCTCAGCCCATCCTGCCCCCTCACACATACTGGGAGCCCTCAGGGGATGTCCTACTGACCGCTCACCCCCAGCCTGCCCAAGGCCTAAAGCCTCTGGCCGAGGCTATTTCCGGCCTTGGGCAGCAGCAATCTTGGTTGGGTATTAATTTGCATATAGCTCCTGATTGGTTGGTTGGTGTAGCAAAGGCATAGTCAATTTACATATTACTCTTTTATTGATAGGATGTGTAATTATAAGAAATCCTCAAACCCAGCTTCAAAGTGACTTTCAGACTTATTTACTGGGAGAAAGTGATAATCGGTGTAGCGTTTTGTCTAATAAAAATCACATTATAAAAGTACAATGGAAGTTAACATGCTAGCTTACCCAGTTCGGCAGTGGGCTGTGCAGGAGGAGACACGGGGATGTCTCCCGAGTCGAGTCTCCGGTCACCAGCGTGTCCTCTCCTTTAGACGGCGGGACGCACAGCCGAGGCCAGGCTCCTGCGCCTCGCAGCCGCCGCCCGCTGCCACCTTGCCGCCGTCCGCATCCAGAGAGCCTATCGGCGCCACGCGGCCGGGCGGAGCGCGGAAAGGCGCCTGCGTTCCGCCATCTGCATCCAGAGAGCCTATCGGCGCCACGCGGAAAGGCGCCTGCGTTCCGCCATCTGCATCCAGAGAGCCTATCGGCGCCACGCGGCCATGCGGAGCGCGGAAAGGCGCCTGCGTTCCGCCGTCTGCATCCAGGTGAGCCCCGCAGTGGCCTCCGGGACGGGCGTCACACACCTCTGCTGTGTCATTGGTGATCGCCAAGTGCGTTACATCGGTAACGGGGAGGGCTTGGCGGCTTAGGAAGAGGCGGTGTCGCGTGATGAGCTCCCTCTCGGCTCTGAAATCACCGCACTCATTGACGCTCCTCCCAGCGAAGTCCTCTCTCGTGTTCCTTTTGGCCGAACGTTCTTCTGTGTGTGGTTTTTCTAATACGCACTTTGCCCATTTTTCTGTTGGGCATATTTTCTTCCGTTTTGTCGGACCCGATCGCATGTACTTCCGATAACAGACTGACAGGTAAAATCTCGCGTGAAGAAAGGCACTGCCGAGCGGCTGGCAGCTCCGTGGCACTAACAGAAGCCAGGAAGGGACGCCCCGTGTCCAGGGTTAGACACAGACGCTCACACACACCAGCGTAGCCTGGAGGGGCGGGTGCGATGCCCCGGGGGAGGCAGACACGTGGTTTCCAGGGTCCTGTTACCGCTGACACGTCGGTGTCGTCAGGAATGGCATGTACCTGTCATTCGTTTACATTACAGACCAAGATAGCCCAGCCGGAGCGGCTCGGGTGGAGCATCGACTGTAAACCGGGAGGTCAGGGTTCAATTCCCGGTCAGGGGACCTGCCCGGGTTGCGGGCTCCATCCCCAGTGGGGAGCGTGCAGGAGGCAGCCATCGATGATTTTCCTCACTGATGTTTCAGCCGCTCTCCCCCTCCCTTCCTCTCTGCAGTCAGTAAAACACGCACGCACGCACGCACACACGTAAAATCCTCACGTGTTTCCCCAGAGATGGTTCCGGGCGAGGCTGCAGCTGAAGAGGTTTAGGCAGGTCTGTCATCACGTCATCGACATCCAGCGCCAAGTTCAAGCCCGTCAGACGCAGCAGGACGGGGCGGCCTTAGGGACACAGGCCGCCGAGCCCCGCTCTCTCCTCCTCGAGACGCAGAAGGTGCCGGAGCAGGTGCTCAGGGGGATCGTGAGGATCCAGGTGAGTGACCGAGAACAACAGCGGTGGGTGGAGGTCACGGCCGCCAATGCCGCAGGCGCAGGTCACGGCTTCAGGTCGCAGTTGAAAACCTAACGTCTTGAAAACAGTCGCGCAGCCTTTAAACAGCTGCCATTAGCCCACTCGCCCTGGTCTGAGTCATCGGCTGAGCGGCCAGCGCTTCCTGTTCGGGCTCCCTGGGGGAGTGTGTGACTGATGAGAGGACGTTGGCATTTTATTGTTACTTTTTTAATATACTTTATTGATTTTTTTTTTTAAGGAGAGGAAGAGAAAAGGATAGGGAGTTAGAACCATTGATGAGAAACATTGATCAGTTGCCTCCTGCACACCCCCTACTGGGGATGTGCCCAAAACCAAGGTCCATGCCCTTGACCGCAATCGAACCCGGGACCCTTCAGTCCGCAGGCCCACGCTCTGTCCACTGATCCACACCAGTTTCGCCAGGACATTGGCGTTTTAACAGTCAGCTGTCTGAGCCCGGGAGTGAACTCACACTGTGTACGGGGAACGTCCGTGCATTTCTTCTGAGACAGCCCAGTTGGCTGTTTCTGGGGACCCCCAGGGGCGTTGGAGGCCAGGTGTCCGCCCCACTGTGGCAGCTCCCGGAGGAAGTTTGCTTGGCGGAGGGAACCAGGGCCGCTGGAAGCCCCTGCGTGTGGTCTTGTCTCCAGGCGCTGTGGCGGGGCTACGCCCTGAGGAGGAGGAGCAGCTGTGCGCAGATCAGCGCCATCCGCACGAGTCTCCGGGCGCTGAGCGGGGCGGTCCGGGAGGAGGACAAGCTGTACAGGAGGACCGCGCTGGCCGTCCACCACCTGCTGACCTACAAGCACCTGTCGGCCGTCCTCGAGGCCCTGAAGCACCTGGGTTAGTCCACGTCCCTGTGCCCTCGGGTCTGATCTGAGGCCGGACTCGGCGCCCACGTCCAGCCCGGGGCGCTCCCGAGGCCCCGATGGGCTGTGAGTCTCTCTCTCCCTCCAGAGGTGGTCACGCGGCTGTCCCCCCGCTGCTGCGAGGACATGGCCCGGAGCGGGGCGGTCCGGGAGATATTCCTGCTGATCCGGAGCTGTAACCGCAGCCTGCCCTGCATGGAGGTGGTCAGCTATGCCGTGCAGGTGCTGCTGCACGTGGCCAAGGTAGCTCCCGCCCCCCGAGGGTCCTCACGCAGGGCCGCCCGCCACTGGGTCCGAGCGCCCGACCCCGCATGCCGACGCCCGGTCACGTGCGTGCGCCGCAGGCGAATCAGGGGGACAGTGTCGTGAGGACGGGGCGTTCGCAGGCGGGCACGGGCTCGAGCTGGCTGGTGCTGTGACTCCGTGTGGAGAGCAGGGACCGTCTCTGTCCTCACCGGGGACACGCGGGTGAGGTGGGCTGAGCCGGACCGTCCTGTGCGCCCGGCGGTGCTGGCCGCCCGTGCCGTCTCAGAACGGGGCCCAGGCTCCAGTGATCTGAGCGCTGTGGCCCGCCACCGGCCCGGCTCGCTCCCGCGGCGTTCGGCCTCCGGTGGGGGCGCAGGTCTGTGCTGAGCTATGCGGGCTGAGAAGGGGGATAGGCCGGCTCTTCCCACCCGACCCCCAGCCACAGCTGAGGGCACTGCCCCCGGCGGTTCTGATGGCACAAGAGTGCCCCCCACACACGCGCTGGTGCCAGCTGCCTGGGGAGCCCCACTCTGCAGTCCCCGCCAGGTCCCCTCCCTCTCTGGGCTTCACGCCCTGTGGGGTGCAGCCATTTCCCTCCCGCAGGCGCTGCTGAGGGTGCGAGAGTGAGTGCAGGGTAACCGGGAGCCTTTCTGCTGCTGGTACAGCTCCCTCAGGCGTGTTTACTCCCGGTCAGGGCACATCCGCACCTCCTGTCAGGGGCAGCGCCAGTGACCCGGGAGGAGCTGCAGTTCACACTCAGGGTCCAGGGCGTTAAAACGAGCGCCCCCTCTCCAGCAGGCGAAGGGCAATGAGCTCAAGTGCCCTTAGCACCTCTCGCCCCGTGTGTGAGCAGCGCCCCACAGTCCCTTCTGGGGGTCCCCGGAGGTGGCCTGTGGTCACCTCGTCTGTGGGGGTTCGGGCGTTCACTGGCAGCTGAGGGCGGCCCCTGTCTGTGGGACCTGCAGGGAGTCGGGCAGGGAGAGCAGGCGCCTGGGAGAGGGGTCGGGACCACAGGGAGGTCGGGGACTGGGCAGGAGCATGGCTCGGCCTCCCCTCTCGGTCCTGGGATCCCGCGAACACCGCGCTCACTGTCCCCCCTGCCCGTGTCCCAGTGCGAGAGGACGGTGGGAGCGGTGAGCGCCGTGGACGGCTGGGCGGACACGCTGCTGGGCCTCCTGCGGACGTACCGGGAGAAGCCGGGCGACAGGCTGGCCGACAAGAGCGGCAGCATCTTCACCAGGACCTGCCGCCTGCTGGCCGTGCTGCTGACGGCGACGGGCCGGGCCTCGGTGAGTCCGCGTCCCCCTCGGTCTGGCGGTCGAAGGAAGCACGCACTCGGGAGCCTGTGGGCTGGGGCGTGGGGGGCCGGTTTTGGGTTGGTGGTCGGGGCTGTGTGACTGGGGGAGCTGCGAGGAGGTCAGGTCACAGGGCGTGGTGACGGGACCCGGTGGCCATTGACCAGGACTTGCCCTTTGGGTGCAGACCTAAGGGTCCGGGTGGGTGGAGTATGTGCCTCTCTCTCATCATCTTATGAATCAGTTTATGATGCACCCCGGTCTGGCCTCTGAGCCGGGAGCTAGCTGGCCCCGGGGCGTGTGTGAGCTGCGATTGGTTGGTCGGTGGCAGGAGCAGTGTCACTGCTCAGTCCTCATCGGGGCGCGTTGGCTGTCTCTTCAGGACGCTCAGAGCAGGTCCAAGGTCGCCGACTGTGTGTGCGGCATCTACAGGCTCACCGCTGCCAAGCACAGAGCGGACGCGGAGCGAGCGCCTCCCAGGCCCAGTCTGAGCCCCGCCAGCCTGCCCCGCCTCCCCGACAGCCCTGGGAGGCCTCGCACAGCGGCCAGGTGAGCAGAGGGCACTCTTGTTTCTGTCCCGGGCACGCGCATTAGGACTGTCTGGCGCTGGAGCAGTGGCCGTGGCAGAGAGCAGAGCCTGGCCCCAGGCCGCCGGCTCGGGAAGGAGGCCGGAAGCTGTGGCCGGGGGTCGGCTGTGGGTCTGGGAGGAGGAGCAGTGCAGCGGCCACATGAGGGTCGTGGGGGCCAGGCCCTGTGCCATGGCCTTTAAGCCTCCAGAGGGGTGTGTGTGGTCACCTTGGGGACAGAGAGGACAGACAGGGAAGCTCCACATGAAGCTCAGCCACCCCCTGTCCCCCTCCTCCCCGCCCATTCCTCCAGAAGTCAGGTAGAGGGGGAACTAGCCAAGGTGCTGGGGGCTTGCTACCCGCACAGGAAGACCCCCAAAGGCAGTGGCATGGCCGCCAGGGGAGCAGGTGCTGCCCGAGGGGGTCAGACGGAGAGGGAGCACCGCTGGGGGTGGCGGGAGGCATGGGGAGCAGGGATGTGTGGGGGCCGGGCCAGGCAGTCGCGTGGCCGGAGCAGCCAGGGTGGCGGGGGGAGGCGGCCGGCTCAGGAGAAGGACTCGGTTAACGCGAGGCCTCGGTTCCCCCACAGCCTCCAGCCAGCCTGGGTCCTGAGGAGGGAGGACGGGCCGGAGATCACGACGCCCCTGCAGGCGGCCCAGCTGGTGATGGACGTGCTGGGCCTGCCCCACCCGTGACGGGAGCGGCCCGCGTGTGCGGACAGGACCCTGCGAGCTAATCATGGCTGCGGAGTGATTTGGGTCTTTTCTAGAACCCCCGAGATCAGAGTTTGTGTTAAAATGTGGGAACTACTTATACCAATAAAGTTTGTACATTTGTCATTGTTTCTTTTAGCAAAGCTCTGTGTACATGGTCTCTCTCTCTCTCTCTCTGTCTCTCTCTCCCTTCCTTCCGTTCTCTCTGCAAACCCGTGGGGAAATATCCCTGGGGAGGATTAATAAAAAACAAAGAAAAAGGCTGCTGGCTGGATGCTGAATGTGTAATTAAATGATAAGAAGTTGAATAAAGGGTCCAGCAGATCCAGGGGCTGGATCACCCATGATCCTCTCTGGCTTCTTGGCTTCTTGAGGGAAAGAATTCAAACACGAGCCAGCACAGAGTTTACCATGAAACGGGGGGACGGGGTGGCTACTCCCCTGGCAGCAGAGAAGCAGGGCATTCCATAAGGGGGGACACCTGGGTTTTTTCTGGGGACCCCGGGGGGCGGGTGGAGCCCTGTGGGCCGTTGTTTTCGTATTTGGGTTCCCAGTCGCCTGCACCTCAGGGTGGGTGAGGTTCGGGGGTTACAGAGGACGAGAGCGCAGAGGAGGTGCGGGGCATCAGGCGAGGCCAGACCCACTGGGTGGTTCCATCGGCTGCCAGCTCTACCCACAGGTCTTCGGGATTTGGTTGGTCTCGCGAGCTCCCTGATAGTCCTTTTATCCTTATTGGCTACAGCTGTTTAGCTGGTGGGGGTGGTGGCTAATTTTCAAATCAAACACAAACGATTCAGCCCTAACCGGTTTGGCTCCGAGGATGGAGCGCTGTCCTGAGGACTGAAGAGTCCCGGGTTCAATTCCGGTCAAGGGCATGGACCTTGGTTGCGGGCACCTTCCTAGTAGGGGGTGTGCAGGAGGCAGCTGACTGATGTTTCTCTCTCATCAATTTTCTGACTTTGTAAAAAAAAATCAATAAAATATATTAAAAACAACAACAAATGATTGGAAATGAGCAGAGGCCATACACTATTTCTCCCTGGGTAGCCACCTGCATGTCCATGAGGAGTCAAGTACATGGGCTGCCTGTGGGAGTAAACAATGAGATACAGACCACCCGGTGGAGGGGCCAGTCATTGCAGCCAACACGGGGGACCCACAGTCAACAGGCGAAGGAGACGTCCAATATAAAAAATACTGGACAGCTTCGTTTATGCAGCACAGGGAGGGCCTGTGGGGGCAGCAGTCAAATAGGTTTCACCGCCGGGTAGGCGAGGCTCAGCGGGTCAGCACTGACCTGTAAACCAGGAGGTCAGGGTTCGATTCCGGTCAAGGGCATGGACCTTGGCTGCGGGCACATCCCAAATGGGAGGCGTGCAGGAGGCAGCTGAGCGATGTTTCTCTCCCCTCGATATTTCTAACTCTCCCCTCTCCCTTCCTCTCTGTGAAAAATCAGTAGCCGAGAGGAGGGCTTGGCGGCTTAGGGGGAGGCGGTGTCGCGTGATGAGCTCCGTCTCGGCTCTGAAATCACTGCACTCATTGACGCTCCTCCCAGCGAAGTCCTCTCTCGTGTGCCTTTTGGCCGAACGTTCTTCTTTGTGTGGTTTTTCTAATACGCACTTTGCCCATTTTTCTGTTGGGCATATTTTCTTACGTTTTTTTGGACCCGATCGCATGTACTTCTGATAAGGCACTGCTGAGCGACCGGCCGCTCGATGGCAGTGACAGAAGCCAGGAAGGGACGCCCCGTGTCCAGGGTTAGACATAGATGCTCACACACACCAGCGTGGCCTGGAGGGGTGGGTGCGATGTCTGGAGGAGGCAGACACGTGGTTTCCAGGGTCCTGTTACAGCCGACACGTCGGAGTCATCAGGAATGGCATGTACCTGTCATTCGTTTACATTACAGACCAAGGTAGCCCAGCCGGTGCTGCTCAGGGGTGGAGCATCGACTGTAAACCGGGAGGTCGGGGTTTAATTCCTGGTCAGGGGACCTGCCCGGGTTGCGGGCTCCATCCCCAGCGGGGAGCGTGCAGGAGGCAGCCATCGATGATTCTCCTCACTGATGTTTCAGCCGCTCTCCCCCTCCCTTCCTCTCTGCTGCTGGTGCTGCACCTGCCTCAGGCGTGGTTACTCCAGGTCAGGGCACATCCGCACCTCCCGTGGAAGGCAGCGCCAGTGAGCCTGGAGGAGCTGTAGCTCACAGTCAGGGTCCAGGGCGTTAAAATGAGCGACCCCTCTCCAGTAGGCGAAGGGCAATGAGCTCAAGTGTGACTGGGGGAGCTGCGAGGAGGTCAGGTCACAGGGTGTGCCGACGGCGACGGGCCGGGCCTCGGTGAGTCTGCGTCCCCCTTGTTCCGGTGGCTGCAGGAAGCACGCTCACGGGAACCTGTCGGCTGGGGGGTGTTCGTGGCTGTGTGACTGGGAGAGCTGAGAGGAGGTCAGGTCACAGGGCGTTGTGACGGCACCCGGTGGCCATTGACCAGGACTTGCCCTTTGGGTGTGTACCTAAGGGTCCGGGGGTGAGGGGTGGAACATGTGCCTCTCTGTCATCATCTTATGAATCAGTTTATGATGCACCCCGGTCGGGCCTCGGAGCCGGGAGCTAGCTGGTCCCAGGGCGTGTGTGAGCTGCGATTGGTTGGTCGGTGGCAGGAGCAGTGTCACTGCTCAGTCCTCATCGGGGCGCGTTGGCTGTCTCTTCAGGACGCTCAGAGCAGGTCCAAGGTCGCCGACTGTGTGTGCGGCATCTACAGGCTCACCGCTTGTCCCGGGCACGCGCATTGGGACTGTCTGGCCCTGGAACAGCGGCCGTGCCCGAGAGCAGAGCTTTGCCCGAGGCCGCCGGCTCTGGTAGGAGGCCGGACGCTGTGGTCGGAGGTCGGCTGTGGGTCTGGGTGTAGGAGCAGTGCAGCGGCCACATGAGGATCGTGGGGGACAGGCCCTGTGCCATGGCCTTTAAGCCTCCAGAGGGGTGTGTGTGGTCACCTTGGGGGCAGAGAGGACAGACAGGGAGGCTCCACATGAAGTTCAGCCGCCCCCTCTCCCCCCCTCCACCCCCATTCCTCCAGAAGTCAGGTAGAGGGGAACTATCCAAGGTGCTGGGGGCTTGCTACCCGCACAGCAGGACCCCCCAAGGCAGTGGCATGGTCGCCAGGGGAGCAGGTGCTACCGAGGGGGTCAGACGGAGAGGGAGCGCCGCTGGGGGTGTCCGGAGGCGTGGGGAGCAGTGATGTGTGGGAGCCAGGGCATGCAGTGGCGAGGCTAGAGCAGCCAGGGTGGCGGGGGGAGGCGGCCGGCTCAGGAGAAGGACTCGGTTAACGTGAGGCCCCGGTTCCCCCACAGCCTCCAACCGGACTGGGTCCTGAGGAGGGAGGACGGGCCGGAGATCACGACGCCCCTGCAGGGGGCCCAGCTGGTGATGGACGTGCTGGGCCTGCCCCACCCGTGACAGGAGCGGCCCGCGTGCGCGGACAGGACCCTGCGAAGCTAATCACGGCTGCGGAGTGCTTTGGGTCTTTTCTAGAACCCCCGAGATCAGAGTTTGTGTTAAAATTTGGGAACTACTTATACCAATAAAGTTTGTACATATGTCATTGTTTCTTTTAGCCAAGCTCTGTGTACACGGTCTCTCTCCCTCTCTCTCTGTCTCTCTCTCCCTGCCTTCCGTTCTCTCTGCAAACCCGTGGGGAAATATTCCTGGGGAGGGGTAATAAAAAACAAAGAAAAAGGCTGCTGGCTGGATGCTTGAATGTGTAATTAAATGATAAGAAGTTCATAAAAGGGTCCAGCAGATCCAGGGACAGGATCACCCATGATTCTCTCTGGTTTCTTGGCTTCTCGAGGGAAAGAATTCAAACACGAGCCAGCACAGAGTTTACCATGAAACGGAGGGATGGGGTGGCTACTCCTCAGGCAGCAAAGAAGCAGGGCATTCCATAAGGGGGGACACCCGGGGTTTTTCTGGGGACCCCTGGTTGGGTTGGGGAGGAGCCCTGTCGGCCGTGGTTTCCGTATTTGGGTTCCCAGTCGCCTGCTCCTCAGCGTGGGTGAGGGTCGGGGGTTACAGAGGACGAAAGTGCAGAGGAGGCGCGGGGCTGCAGGCGAGGCCAGTCCCACGCGGTGGTTCCATCGGCTGCCAGCTCTACCCACAAGTCTTCGGGATTGGGTTGGTCTCGCGAGCTCCCTGATAGTCCTTGTAGCCTTATTGGCCACAGCTGTTTAGCTGGTGGGGGTGGTGGCTAATTTTCAAATCAAACACAAACGATTGAGCCCTAACCGGTTTGGCTCCTAGGATGGAGCGCTGTCATGTGGACTGAAGAGTCCCGGGTTCGATTTCGGTCAAGGGCATGGACCTTGGTTGAGGGCACCTCCCTAGTAGGGGGTGTGCAAGAGGCAGCTGACCGATGTTTCTCTCTCATAGATTTTCTGACTTTGTAAAAAAAAATCAATAAAATATATTAAAAACAACAACAAATGATTGGAAATGTGCAGAGGCCATATGCTATTTCTCCCTGGGAAGCCACCTGCGTGTCCATGAGGAGTCAAGTGCATGGGCAGCCTGTGGGTGGAGACAATGAGATACAGACCACCCGGGGGAGGGGCCGGCCAGTGCAGCCAAGACAGGGGGACCCATAGTCACTAGGTGATAGGAGACATCGGACACAGAAAATACTGTACGGCTTCGTTTATGCAGCACAGGGAGGGCCTGTGGGGGCAGCAGTCAAATAGTGTTCTCCGCCGGGCGGGCGTGTATCAGCGGGTCAGCACCGACCTGTGAACCAGGAGGTCAGGGTTCGATTCCGGTCAAGGGCATGGACCTTGGCTGCGGGCACATCTCCAATGGGGGGTGTGCAGGAGGCAGCTGATCAATGTTTCTCTCTGGTCGATATTTCTAACTCTCCCCTCTCCCTTCCTCTCTGTGAAAAATCAATAGCCGAGAGGAGGGCTTGGCAGCTTAGGGGGAGGGGGTATCGCGTGATGAGCTCCGTCTCGGCTGTGAAATCACTGCACTCATTGACGCTCCTCCCAGCGAAGTCCTCTCTCGTGTTCCTTTTGGCCGAACGTCCTTCTTCTTGTGGTTTTTCTAATACTCAGTTTGCCCATTTTTCTGTTGGGCATATTTTCTTACGTTTTATCGGACCCGATCGCATGTACTTCCGATAACACAGACTGACAGGTAAAGTCTCGCGTGAAGAAAGGCACTGCCGAGCGGCCGGCAGCTCGATGGCACTGACAGAAGCCAGGAAGGGACACCCCGTGTCCAGGGTTATACACAGACGCTCACACACACCAGCGTGGCATGGAGGGTTGGGTGCGATGCCCGGAGATGGCAGACACGTGGTTTCCAGGGTCCTGTTACAGCGGACACGTCGGTGTCGTCAGGAATGGCATGTACCTGTCATTCGTTTACATTACAGACCAAGGTAGCCCAGCCGGTGCTGCTCAGGGGTGGAGCATCGACTGTAAACCGGGAGGTCGGGGTTCAATTCCCGGAGAGGGGACCTGCCCGGGTTGCGGGCTCCATTCCCAGCGGGGAGCGTGCAGGAGGCAGCCATCGATGATTCTCCTCACTGATGTTTCAGCCTCTCTCCCCCTCCCTTCCTCTCTGCTGCTGGTGCTGCACCCCCCTCAGGCGTGGTTACTCCCGGTCAGGGCACATTCGCACCTCCAGTGGGAGGCAGGGCCAGTGAGCCTGCCAGAGCTGTTGCTCACACTCAGGGTCCAGGGCGTTAAAATGAGCGACCCCTCTCCAGTAGGCGAAGGGCAATGAGCTCAAGTGTGACTTGGGGAGCTGAGAGGAGGTCAGGTCACAGGGTGTGCTGACGGCGACGGGCCGGACCTCGGTGAGTCCGCGTCCCCCTCGGTCTGGCGGCCACAGGAAGCACGCACACGGGAGCCTGTTGGCTGGGGGGTGTTCGGGGCTGTGTGACTGGGGGAGCTGCGAGGACGTCAGGTCACATTGCGTGGTGACAGGACCCAGTGGCCATTGACCAGGACATGCCCTTTGGGTGCAGACCTAAGGGTCCGGGGGGGTGGAGTATGTGTCTCTCTCTCATCATCTTATGAATCAGTTTGTGATGCACCCCGGTCCGGCCTCGGAGCCGGGAGCTAGCTGGCCCCGGGGCGTGTGTGAGCTGCGATTGGTTGGTCGGTGGCAGGAGCAGTGTCACTGCTCAGTCCTCATCGGGGGGCGTTGGCTGTCTCTTCAGGACGCTCAGAGCAGGTCCAAGGTCTCCGACTGTGTGTGCAGCATCTACAGGCTCACCGCTGCCAAGCACAGAGTGGATGCGGAGTGAGCGCCTCCCAGGCCGAGTCTGAGCCCCGCCAGCCTGCCCCGCCTCCTCGACAGCCCTGGCAGGCCCCGCCGGGCGACCCCGAGAGCAGGGGGCGCTCTGGATTCTGTCCCGGGCATGTGCTTCGGGACTGTCTGCCGCTGGAGCAGCTGCCGTGCCGGAGAGCAGAGCCTTGCCCAGGGCCACCGGCTCGGGAAGAAGGCTGGACGCTGTGGCGGGGGTCGGCTGTGGGTCTGGGAGGAGGAGCAGTACAGAGGCCACATGAGGGTCGTGAGGGCCAAGCCCTGTGCCATGGCCTTTAAGCCTCCAGAGGGGTGTGTGTGGTCACCTTGGGGGCAGAGAGGACTGACAGGGAAGCTCCACATGAAGCTCAGCCGCCCCCTGTCCCCCTCCTCCCCGCCCATTCCTCCAGAAGTCAGGTAGAGGGGGAACTATCCAAGGTGCTGGGGGCTTGCTACCCGCACAGGAAGACCCCCCAAGGCAGTGGCATGGCCGCCAGGGGAGCAGGGGCTGCCCGAGGGGGTCAGACGGAGAGGGAGTGCCGCTGGGGGTGGCGGGAGGCGTGTGGAGCAGGGATGTGTGGGGCCGGGCAAGGCAGTGGCGTGGCCGGAGCAGCCAGGGTGGCGGGGAGAGACGGGGAGCTCAGGAGAAGGACTCGGTTAACGTGAGGCCCCGGTACCTCCACAGCCTCCAGCCGGCCTGGGTCCTGAGGAGGGAGGACGGGCCGGAGATCACGACGCCCCTGCAGGCGGCCCAGCTGGTGACGGACGAGCTGGGCCTGCCCCACCCGTGACGGGAGCGGCCCGCGTGCGGGGACAGGACCCTGCGAAGCTAATCAGGGCTGCGCAGTGCTTTGGGTCTTTGCTAGAACCCCCGAGATCAGAGTTTGTGTTAAAATGTGGGAACTACTTATACCAATAAAGTTTGTACATTTGTCATTGTTTCTTTTAGCCAAGCTCTGTGTACATGGTCTCTCTCTCCCTGCCTTCCGTTCTCTCTGCAAACCCGTGGGGAAATATCACTGGGGAGGGTTAATAAAAAACAAAGAAAAAGGTTGCTGGCTGGATGCTGAATGTGTAATTAAATGATGAGAAGTTCATAAAAGGGTCCAGCAGATCCAGGGGTGGATCACCCATGATCCTCTCTGGCTTCTTGCCTTCTCGAGGAACAGAATTCAAACAGGAGCCAGCACAGAGTTTACCATGAAATGGAGGGACGGGGTGGCTACTCCCCAGGCAGCAGAGAAGCCGGGCATTCCATAAGGGGGGACAGCTGGGGTTTTTCTGGGGACCCCGGGGGTGGGTGAGGAGCCCTGTCGGCCGTGGTTTCCGTATTTGGGTTCCCAGTCGCCTGCACCTCAGCGTGGGTGAGGTTCGGGGGTTACAGAGGACGAGAGCGCAGAGGAGGCGCGGGGCTGCAGGCGAGGCCAGTCCCACGCGGTGGTTCCATTGGCTGCCAGCTCTACCCACAGGTCTTCGGGATTTGGTTGGTCTCGCGAGCTCCCTGATAGTCCTTGTAGCCTTATTGGCTACAGCTGTTTAGCTGGTGGGGGTGGTGGCAGATTTTCAAATCAAACACAAACCATTGAGCCCTAACAGGTATGGCTCCGAGGATGGAGCGCTGTCCTGCGGACTGAAGAGTCCCGGGTTCGATTTCGGTCAAGGGCATGGACCTTGGTTGCGGGCACCTCCCTAGTAGGGGTTGTGCAGGAGGCAGCTGACTGATGTTTCTCTCTCATGGATTTTCTGACTTTGTAAAAAAAATCAGTAAGATATATGAAAAACAACAACAAATGATCGGAAATGAGCAGAGGCCATATACTATTTCTCCCTGGGAAGCCACCTGCATGTTCATGGGGAGTCAAGTGCATGGGCTGCCTGTGGGTGGAAACAGTGAGATACAGACCACCCGGGGGAGGGGCCGGTTACTGCAGCCAAGACAGGGGGCCCCGTAGTCACTAGGTGATAGGAGACGTCCGATATAGAAAATACTGGACGGCTTTGTTTATGCAGCACAGGGAGGGCCTGTGGGGCAGCAGTCAAATAGGTTTCACCGCCGGGCGGGCGGGCTCAGCGGGTCAGCACCGACCTGTGAACCAGGAGGTCAGGGTTCGATTCCGGTCAAGGGCATGGACCTTGGTTGCGGGCACATCCCCAGTGGGGGGTGTGCAGGAGGAAGCCATCGATGATTCTCCTCACTGATGTTTCAGCCTCTCTCCCCCTCCCTTCCTCTCTGCTGCTGGTGCTGCACCTCCCTCAGGCGTGGTTACTCCCGGTCAGGGCACATCCGCACCTCCCGTGGGAGGCAGCGCCAGTGAGCCTGGAGGAGCTGTAGCTCACACTCAGGGTCCAGGGCATTAAAATGAGCGACTCCTCTCCAGTAGGCGAAGAGCAATGAGCTCAAGTGCCCTTAGCATCTCGCGCCCCGTGTGTGAGCAGCGCCCCACAGTCCCTTCTGGGGGCTCCCCGGAGGTGGCCTGTGGTCACCTCGTCTGCGCGGGTTCGGGCGTTCACTGGCAGCTGAGGTCGGGCCCTGTCGGTGGGACCTGCAGGGAGTCGGGCAGGGAGAGCAGGGGCCTGGGAGAGGGGTCGGGACCACAGGGAGGTCTCAGTCTGGGCAGGAGCGTGGCTCGGCCTCCCCTCTTGGTCCTGGGTTCTCGGGAACACCACGCTCACTGTCCCTCCCACCCGTCTCCCAGTGCGAGAGGACGGTGGGAGTGGTGTGCGCCGTGGACGGCTGGGTGGACATGCTGCTGGGCCTCCTGCGGACGTACCGGGAGAAGCCGGGTGACAGGCTGGCCGACAAGAGCGGCAGCATCTTCACCAGGACCTGCTGCCTGCTGGGCGTGCTGCTGAAGGCGACGGGCCGGGCCTTCAGCATCCCCCTTGGTCCGGCGGCCGCAGGAAGCACCCACTCAGGAGCCTGTCGGGTTGCGTGTCTGGGGGACAGTGTGGGTGTGGTCGTTGGGACTGTGTGACTGGGGAGCTGAGAGGAGGTCAGGTCACAGGGCGTGGTGACGGGACACGGTGGCCATTGACCAGGACTTGCCCGTTGGGTGCAGACCTAAAGGTCGGGGGGGGTGGGGGGTGGGTGGAATATGTGACTCTCTTTCATCATCTTATGGATCAGTTTATGATGCACCCCAGTCTGGCCTCGGAGCCGAGAACTAGCTGGCCCCGGGGCGTGTGTGAGCTGCGATTGGTTGGTCGGTGGCAGGAGCAGTGTCACTGCTCAGTCCTCATCGGGGGCGTTGGCTGTCTCTTCAGGACGCTCAGAGCAGGTCCAAGGTCGCCGACTGTGTGTGCGGCATCTACAGGCTCACTGCTGCCAAGCACAGAGCGGACGCGGAGCGAGCGTCTCCCAGGCGCAGTCTGAGCCCCGCCAGCCTGCCCCGCCTCCCCGACAGCCCCGGCAGGCCAGCCCGGCGGCCCGGTGAGCAGAAGGCGCTCTGGCTTCTGTCCCGGGCACACGCATTAGGACTGTCTGGCGCTGTAGCAGCGGCCGTGGCAGAGAGCAGAGCCTGGCCCCAGACCGCCGGCTCGGGAAGGAGTCCGGACGCTGTGGCCGGGGGTCGGCTGTGGGTCTGGGAGGAGGAGCAGTGCAGCGGCCACATGAGGGTCGTGAGGGCCAGGCCCTGTGCCATGGCCTTTAAGCCTCCAGAGGGGTGTGTGTGGTCACCTTGGGGGCAGAGAGGACAGACAGGGAAGCTCCACATGAAGCTCAGCCGCCCCCTGTCCCCCTCCTCCCCGCCCATTCATCCAGAAGTCAGGTAGAGGGGGAACTATCCAAGGTGCTGGGGGATTGCTACCCGCACAAGAAGACCCCCCAAGGCAGTGGCATGGCCGCCAAGGGAGCAGGTGCTGCCCAAGGGGTCAGAAAGAGAGGGAGTGCCGCTGGGGGTGGCGGGAGGCGTGGGGAGCAGGGATGTGTGGGAGCCGGGCCAGGCAGTGGCCTGGCCGGAGCAGCCAGTGTGGCGGGGGAGGCGGACGGCCCAGGAGAAGCACTCGGTTAACGCGCGGCCTTGGTTCCCCCACAACCTCCATCCGGCCTGGGTCCTGAGGAGGGAGGACGGGCCGGAGATCACGACGCCCCTGCAGGCGGCCCAGCTGGTGATGGACGTGCTGGGCCTGCCCCACCCATGACGGGAGCAGCCTGCGTGAGCGGACAGGACCCTGTGAAGCTAATCACGGCTGCGAAGTGCTTTGGGTCTTTTATAGAACCCCCGAGATCAGAGTTTGTGTTAAAATTTCGGAACTACTTATACCAATAAAGTTTGTACATTTGTCATTGTTTCTTTTAGCCAAGCTCTGTGTACACGGTCTCTCTCTCTCTCTGTCTCTCTCTCCCTGCCTTCCGTTCTCTCTGCAAACCCGTGGGGAAATATCCCTGGGGAGGGTTAATAAAAAACAAAGAAAAAGGCTGCTGGCTGGATGCTTGAATGTGTAATTAAATGATGAGAAGTTCATAAAAGGGTCCAGGAGATCCAGGGGCTGGATTACCCATGATCCTCTCTGTGTTCTTGGCTTCTCAAGGGAAAGAATTCAAACACGAGCCAGCACAGAGTTTACCATGAAACGGAGGGACCAGGTGGCTACTCCCCAGGCAGCAGAGAAGCGGAGCATTCCATAAGGGGGGACACCCGGGGGTTTTCTGGGGACCCCGGGGGGTGAGGAGTCCTGTCGGCCGTTGTTTCAGTATTTGGGTTCCCAGTTGCCTGCACCTCAGCGTGGGTGGGGGTTACAGAGTATGAGAGCGCAGAGAAGTCGCGGGGCTGCAGGCGAGGCCAGTCCCACGCGGTGGTTCCATCGGCTGCCAGCTCTACCCACAGGTCTTCGGGATGTGGTTGGTCTCGCGAGCTCTCTGATAGTCCTTGTGGCCTTATTGGCCACAGCTGTTTAGCTGGTGGGGGTGGTGGCTAATTTTCAAATCAAACACAAACGATTGAGCCCTAACCGGTTTGGCTCCGAGGATGGAGCGCTGTCCTGCGGACTGAAGAGTCCCGGGTTCGATTCCGGTCAAGGGCATGGACCTTGGTTGCGGGCACCTCCCTAGTAGGGGGTGTGCAGGAGGCAGCTGACCTATGTTTCTCTGTCTTCGATTTTCTGACTATCCCTCTCTGTAAAAAAAAATCAATAAGATATATGAAAAACAACAACAAATGATCGGAAATGAGCAGAGGCCATATACTATTTCTCCCTGGGAAGCCACCTGCACGTCCATGAAGAGTCAAGTGCATGGGCTGTCTTGGGTTGAAACAATGAGATACAGACCCCCCGGGGAGGGGCCAGTCACTGCAGCCAACACGGGGGCCCACAGTCAAGAGGCGAAGGAGACGTCCGACATAGAAAATGCTGGACGGCTTCGTTTATGCAGCACAGGGAGGGCCTGTGGGGGCAGCAGTCAAATAGTGTTCACCGCCGGGCGGGCGTGGCTCAGCGGGTCAGCACCGACCTGTGAACCAGGAGGTCAGGGTTCGATTCCGGTCAAGGGCATGGACCTTGGCTGCGGGCACATCCCAAGTGGGAGGCGTGCAGGAGGCAGCTGATGTATGTTTCTCTCCTGTCGATATTTCTAACTCTCCCCTCTCCCTTCCTCTCTGTGAAAAATCAATAGCCGAGAAGAGGGCTTGGCGGCTTAGGAAGAGGCGGTGTTGCGTGATGAGCTCCGTCTCGGCTGTGAAATCACTGCACTCATTGACGCTCCTCCCAGCGAAGTCCTCTCTCGTGTGCCTTTTGCCCGAACGTTCTTCTGTGTGTGGTTTTTCTAATACGCACTTTGCCCATTTTTCTGTTGGGCATATTTTCTTAAGTTTTATCGGACCCAATCGCATGTACTTCCGGTAACACAGACTGACAGGTGAAATCTCGCGTGAAGAAAGGCATTGCCGAGCGGCCCGCAGCTCGATGGCACTGACAGAAGCCAGGAAGGGACGCCCCGTGTCCAAGGTTTGACATAGACGCTCACACACACCAGCATGGCCTGGAGGGGCGGGTGCGATGCCCTGGGGGAGGCAGACACGTGGTTTCCAGGGTCCTGTTACCACTGACACGTCGGTGTCGTCAGGAATGGCATGTACCTGTCATTCGTTTACAATATAGACCAAGGTAGCCCAGCCGGTGCTGCTCAGGGGTGGAGCATCGACTGTAAACCGGGAGGTCTGGGTTCAATGCCCGGTCAGGGTACCTGCACCGGTTGTGGGCTCCATCCCCAGTGGGGAGTGTGCAGGAGGCAGCCATCAAATGATTCTCCTTACTGATCTTTCAGCCTCTCTCTCCCTCCCTTCCTCTCTTCTGCTGGTGCTGCATCCCCCTCAGGCGTGGTTACTCCCGGTCAGGGCACATCCGCACCTCCCGTGGGAGGCAGCGCCAGTGAGCCTGCAGGAGCTGTAGGTCACACTCATGGTCCAGGGCGTTAACACGAGCGACCCCTCTCCAGGAGGCGAAGGGCAATGAGCTCATGTGCCCTTAGCATCTCTCGCCCCGTGTGTTAGAGTAGCGCCCGACTGTCCCTTCTGGGTGTCCCCGGAGGTGGCCTGTGGTCACCCCGTGTGCGTGGGTTCGGGCGTTCACTGGCAGCTGAGGTCGGCCCTGTCGGTGGGCCCTGCAGGGAGTCGGGCAGGGAGAGCAGGCACCTAGGAGAGGGGTCGGGACCACAGGGAATTCATAGTCTGGCCAGGAGCGTGGCTCTGCCTCCCCTCTGGGTCCTGGGTTCCCGCGAAAACTGAGCTCACTGTCCCCCTACTCGCCTGTCTCCCAGTGCGAGAGGACAGCGGGAGTGGTGTGCGCCGTGGACGGCTGGGCGGACACGCTGCTGGGCCTCCTGCGGACGTACCGGGAGAAGCCGGGCGACAGGCTGGCCGACAAGAGCGGCAGCATCTTCACCAGGACCTGCCGCCTGCTGGCCGTGCTGCTGAGGGCGACAGGCCGGGCTTCGGTGAGTCCGAGTCACCCTTGGTCCGACGGCCGCAGGAAGCACGCACACGGGAGCCTGTGGGCTGGGGGGTGGGGGGCCGGTGTGGGGTTGGTGGTCGGGGCTGTGTGACTGGGGGAGCTGAGAGGAGGTCAGGTCACAGGGCGTGGTGACGGGACCCGGTGGCCATTGACCAGGACATGCCCTTTGGGTGGAGACCTAAGGGTCCGGGTGGGTGGAGTATGTGCCTCTCTCTCATCATCTTATGAATCAGTTTATGATGCACCCCGGTCTGGCCTCGGAGCCGGGAGCTAGCTGGCCCCGGGGCGTGTGTGAGCTGCGATTGGTCGGTCGGTGGCAGGAGCAGTGTCACTGCTCAGTCCTCATCGGGGCGCGTTGGCTGTCTCTTCAGGACGCTCAGAGCAGGTCCAAGGTCGCCGACTGTGTGTGCGGCATCTACAGGCTCACCACTGCCAAGCACAGAGTGGACGCGGAGTGAGCGCCTCCCAGGCCCAGTCTGAGCCCCGCCAGCCTGCCCCGCCTCCCCGACAGCCCGGGCAGGCCCCGCCCGGCGACCCGGTGAGCAAGGGGGCGCTCCAGCTTCTGTCCCGGGCACGCGCTTCGGGACAGTCTGGCGCTGGAGCAGCGGCCTTGCCCGAGAGCAGAGCCTGGGACACAGGCCGCCGGATCGGGAAGGAGGCCGGACGCTGTGGCGGGGGTCGGCTGTGGGTCTGGGAGGAGGAGCAGTGCAGCGGCCACATGAGGGTCGTGGGGGCCAGGCCCTGTGCCATGGCCTTTAAGCCTCCAGAGGGGTGTGTGTGGTCACCTTGGGGGCAGAGAGGACAGACAGGGAAGCTACACATGAAGCTCAGCCGCCCCCTGTCCCCCTCCTCCCCGCCCATTCCTCCAGAAGTCAGGTAGAGGGGGAACTATCCAGGTGCTGGGGCTTGCTACCCGCACAGGAAGACCCCCCAAGGCAGGTGCTGCCCAAGGGGGTCAGACTGAGAGGGAGCGCCGCTGGGGGTGGTGGGAGGCTTGGGGAACAGCGATGTGTGGGAGCCGGGACAGGCAGTGGCGTGGCCGGAGCAGCCAGGGTGGCGGGGGAAGGCGGCTGGCTCAGGAAAAGGACTCGGTTAACGCGGCCTCGGTTCCCCCAGAGACTCCAGCCGGCCTGGGTCCTGAGGAGGGAGGACGGGCCGGAGATCACGACGCCCCTGCAGGCGGCCCAGCTGGTGATGGACGTCCTGGGCCTGCCCCACCCGTGACGGGAGCGGCCCGCGTGTGTGGACTGGACCCTGCGAAGCTCATCATGGCTGCGAAGTGCTTTGGGTCTTCTCCAGAACCCCCGAGATCAGAGTTTGTGTTAAAATTTGGGAACTACTTATACCAATAAAGTTTGTACATATGTCATTGTTTCTTTTAGCAAAGCTGTGTGTACACGGTCTCTCTCTCTCTCTCTGTCTCTCTCTCCCTGCCTTCCCTTCTCTCTGCAAACCCGTGGGGAAATATCCCTGGGGAGGATTAATAAAAAACAAAGAAAAAGGCTGCTGGCTGGATGCTTGAATGTGTAATTAAATGATAAGGAGATGTTCATAAAAGGGTCCAGCAGATCCAGGGGCAGGATTACCCATGATCCTCTGTGTTCTTCGCTTCTCCAGGGCAAGAATTCAAATAGGAGCCAGCACAGAGTTTACCATGAAACCGGGGGACGGGTTGGCTACTCCCCAGGCAGCAGAGAAGCTTGGCATTCCATAAGGGGGGATACCCGGGGTTTTTCTGGGGACCCCGGTGGGGGGGAGAAGCCCTGTTGGCCTTGGTTTCCCTATTTGGGTTAACAGTCCCCGGCACCTTAGCATGGGTGAGGTTCGGGGGTTACACAGGACTTGAGCGCAGAGGAGGCGCCGGGCTGCAGGCGAGGCCAGTCCTATGCGGTGGTTCCATCGGCTGCCAGCTCTACCCACAGGAGTTCGGGATTTGGTTGGTCTCGCGAGCTCCCTGATAGTCCTTGTAGCCTTATTGGCTACAGCTGTTTAGCTGGTGGGGGTGGTGGCCGATTTTCAAATCAAACACAAACGATTCAGCCCTAACCGTTTTGGCTCCCTGGATGGAGCACTGTACTGTGGACTGAAGGGTCCCGGGTTTGATTCCTGTCAAGGGCATGGACCTTGGTTGCGGGCACCTACCCAGTTGGGGGTGTGCAGGAGGCAGCTGACCGATGTTCCTCTCTCTTCGATTTTCTGACTATCCCTCTCTGTAAAAAAAATCAATAAAATATATTAAAAACAACAAACGATTGGAAATGAGCAGAGGCCATATACTATTTCTCCCTGGGTAGCCCCCTGCATGTCCATGAGGAGTCAAGTGCATGGGCTGCCTGTGGGTGGAAACAATGAGATACAGACCCCCCAAGGGAGGGGCCGGCCAGTGCAACCAAGACAGGGGGGCCCCGTAGTCACCAGGTGATAGGAGACGTCCGACACAGAAAATACTGGACGGCTTCGTTTATGCAGCACAGGGAGGGCCTGTGGGGGCAGCAGTCAAACAGTGTTCACCGCCGGGCGGGCGAGGCTCAGCGGGTCAGCACTGACCTGTGAACCAGGAGGTCAGGGTTGGATTCCGGTCAAGGGCATGGACCTTGGCTCCCGGCACATCCCCAGTGGGAGGCGTGCAGGAGGCAGCTGATCGATGTTTCTCTCCCGTCGATATTTCTAACGCTCCCCTCTCCCTTCCTCTCTTTGAAAAATCAATAAAACGTATGTTATAAAAGTACAATGAAAGTTGACATGCTAGCTTACCCAGGTCGGCAGTGGGCTGTGCAGGAGGAGACACAGGGATGTCTCCCGAGGCGAGTCTCTGGTCACCAGCGTGTCCTCTCCTTTAGGCAGCGGGACGCACAGCCGAGGCCAGGCTCCTGCGCCTCGCAGCCGCCGCCTGCTGCCCCCTGGCCGCCGTCCGCATCCAGAGAGCCTATCGGCGTGCGTCCGCAGGCGAATCAGGGGGACAGTGTCGTGTGGACGGGGCGATCGCAGGCGGGCACGGGCTCGAGCTGGCTGGTTTTGTGACTCCGTGTGGAGAGCAGGGACCGTCTCTGTCCTCACCGGGGACACGCGGGTGAGGTGGGCTGAGCCGGACAGTCCTGTGTGCCCGGCGGTGCTGGCCGCCCACTCGGTCTCAGGACGGGCCCCGGCCCCAGTGATCTGAGCGCTGTGGCCCACCACCTGCACAGCTCGCTCCCGTGGCGATCAGCCTCCGGTGGGGGCGAAGGTCTGTGCTGTGCAATGCGGGCTGAGAAGGGGAATAGGACGGCTCTTCCCACCCGAACCCCAGCCACAGCTGAGGGCACTGCCCCCGGCGGTTCTGATGGCACAAGAGTGCCCCCAAAACACGCACTGGTGCCAGCTGACTGGGGAGCCCCACTCCCTGGCGGGAGTTCCCGCCAGGTCACCTCCCTCTCTGGGTGTCATGCCCTGTGGGTTGCAGTCATATCGCTCCCGCAGGCACTGCTGAGGTTCCGAGAGTGAGTGCAGGGTAACCAGGAGCCATTCTGCTGCTGCTGCACCTCCCTCAGGCGTCGTTATTCCAGGTCAGGGCACATCCGCACCCCCTTCGGAGGCAGCGCAAGTGACTTCGGAGGAGCTGTAGCTCACACTCGGAGTCCAGGATGTTAAAACGAGCGCCCGCTTCTCCAGCAGGCGAAGGGCAATGAGCTCAAGTGCCCTTAGCACCTCTCGCCCCGTGTGTGAGCAGCGCCCGACAGTCCTTCCTGGGGGGTCCGGGAGGTGGCATATGGTCACCCCACCTGCGCGTGTTCGGGCGTTCACTGACAGCTGAGGTCGGCCCCTGACTGTGGGACCTGCAGGGAGTCGGGCAGGGAGAGCAGGGGCCTGGGAGAGGTTTCGGGACCACAGGGAGGTCGCAGTCTGGGCAGGAGCATGGCTCTGCCTCCCCTCTCGGTCCTGGGTTCCCGGGAACACCGCGCTCACGTCCCTCCCGCCCCTCTCCCAGTGCGAGAGGACGGCGGGAGCGGTGTGCGCGGTGGACGGCTGGGCGGACACGCTGCTGGGCCTCCTGCGGACGTACCGGGAGAAGCCGGGCGACAGGCTGGCCGACAAGAGCGGCAGCATCTTCACCAGGACCTGCCGCCTGCTGGCCGTGCTGCTGACGGCGACGGGCCGGGCCTCGGTGAGTCCACGTCCCCCTTGGTCCGGTGGCCGCAGGAAGCACGCACTCGGGAGCCTGTCGGCTGGGGGGTGTTCGGGGCTGTGTGACTGGGAAAGCTGAGAGGAGGTCAGGTCACAGGGCGTGGTGACGGGACCCGGTGGCCATTGACCAGTACGTGCCCTTTGGGTGCAGACCTAAGTGTCTGGGTGGGTGGAGTATGTGCCTCTCTCTCATCATCTTATGAATTAGTTTATGATGCACCCCAGTAGCGCCTCAGAGCCGGGAGCTAGCTTGCCAAGGGCCGTGTGTGAGCTGCGATTGGTCGGTCGGTGGCAGGAGCAGTGTCACTGCTCAGTCCTCATCGGTGTGCGTTGGCTGTCTCTTCAGGACACTCCGAGCAGGTCCAAGGTCGCCGACTGCGTGTGCGGCATCTACAGGCTCAGCGCTGCCAAGCACAGAGCGGACGCGGAGCGAGCGCCTCCCAGGCCCAGTCTGAGCCCCGCCAGCCTGCCCCGCCTCCCCGACAGCCCCGGCAGGCCCCGCCCGGCGGCCCGGTGAGCAGGGGGTGCTCCGGCTTCTGTCCCGGGCACGGGCATTGGGACTGTCTGGCACTGGAGCAGCGGCCGAGCCCGAGAGCAGAGCCTGGCCCCAGGCCGCCGGCTTGGGAAGGAGGCCGGACGCTGTGGCCGGGGGTCGGCTGTGGGTGTGGGAGGAGGAGCAGTGCAGCAGCCCCATGAGGGTCGTGAGGGCCAGGCCCTGTGCCATGGCCTTTAAGCCTCCAGAGGGGTGTGTGTGGTCACCTTGGGGGCAGAGAGGACAGACAGGGAAGCTCCACATGAAGCTCAGCCGCCCCCTGTCCCCCTCCTCCCCGCCCATTCCTCCAGAAGTCAGGTAGAGGGGGAACTAGCCAAGGTGCTGGGGGCTTGCTACCCGCACAAGAAGACCCCCCAAGGCAGTGGCATGGCCGCCAGGGGAGCAGGTGCTGCCCGAGGGGGTCAGATGGAGAGGGAGCGCCGCTGGGGGTTTCGGGAGGTGTGGGGAGCAGGGATGTGTGGAAGCCGGGCTAGGCAGTCGGGTGGCCCGAAACGCCAGTGTAGCGGGGGGAGGCAGCCGGCTCAGGAGAAGGACTCGGTTAACGTGAGTTCTAGGTTCCTCCACAGACTCCAGCCGGCCTGGGTCCTGAGGAGGGAGGACGGGCCGGAGATCACGACGCCCCTGCAGGCGGCCCAGCTGGTGATGGACGTGCTGGGCCTGCCCCTCCCATGAGGGGAGCGTCCCGCATGTGCGGACAGGACCCTGCGAAGCTAATCATGGCCGCGAAGTGCATTGGGTCTTCTCCAGAACCCCCGAGATCAGAGTTTGTGTTAAAATTTGGCAACTACTTCTACCAATAAATTGTGTACATTTGTCATTGTTTCTTTTAGCAAAGCTCTGTGCACAGGTCTCTCTCTCTCTCTCTGTCTCCCTGCCTTCCGTTCTCTCTGCAAACCCGTGGGGGAAATATCCCTGGGGAGGGTTAATAAAAAACAAAGAAAAAGGCTGCTGGCTGGATATTGAATGTATAATTAAATGATGAGAAGTTCATAAAAGGGTCCAGTAGATCCAGGGGCAGGATCACCCATGATCCTCTCTGGGTTCTTGGCTTCTCGAGGGAAAGAATTCAAACACGAGTCAGCACAGACTTTACCATGAAACGGAGGGACGGGGTGGCTACACCTCAGGCAGTAGAGAAGCAGGGCATTCCATAAGGGGGGACACCCGGGCCTTTTCTGGGGACCCCAGGAGGCGGGGTGAGGAGCCCTGTCGGCCGTTGTTTCTGTATTTGGGTTCCCAGTCGCCTGCACCTCAGCGTGGGTGAGGTTCGGGGGTTACAGAGGACGAGAGCGCAGAGGAGGCGCGGGGCTGCAGGCGAGGTCAGTCCCACGCGGTGGTTCCATCGGCTGCCAGCTCTACCCACAGGTCTTCGGGATTTGGTTGGTCTCGCGAGCTCCCTGATAGTCCTTGTAGCCTTATTGGCCACAGCTGTTTAGCTGATGGGGTTGGTGGCTAATTTTCAAATCAAACACAAACGATTGAGCCCTAACCGGTTTGGCTCCGAGGTTGGAGCGCTGTCCTGCGGACTTAAGAGTCCTGGGTTCGATTCTGGTCAAGGGCATGGACGTTGGTTGCGGGCACCTCCCTAGTTGGGGTGTGCAGGAGGCAGCTGACCGATGTTTCTCTCTCATCGATTTTCTGACTTTGAAAATAAATCAATAAAATATATTAAAAACAACAACAAATGATTGGAAATGAGCAGAGGCCATATACTATTTATCCCTGGGTAGCCACCTGCGTGTCCATGAGGAGTCAAGTGCATGGGCTGCCTGTGGGTGGAGACAATGAGATACAGACCACCCGGGAGAAGGGCCGGCCACTGCAGCCAAGACAGGGGGGCCCCGTAGTCACTAGGTGATAGGAGACGTCCGACATAGAAAATACTGGACGGCTTCGTTTATGCAGCACAGGGAGGGCCTGTGGGGGCAGCAGTCAAATAGGTTTCACCGCCGGGCGGGCGAGGCTCAGCGGGTCAGCACCGACCTGTGAACCAGGAGGTCAGGGTTCGATTCCGGTCGAGGGCATGGACCTTGGCTGCGGGCACATCCCCAGTGTGGGGCGTGCAGGAGGCAGCTGATCGATGTTTCTCTCCCGTCGATATTTCTAACTCTCCCCTCTCCCTTCCTCTCTGTGAAAAATCTATAGCCGAGAGGAGGGCTTGGCGGCTTAGGGGGAGGCGGTGTCGCGTGATGAGCTCCGTCTCAGCTCTGAAATCACTGCACTCATTGACGCTCCTCCCAGCGAAGTCCTCTCTCATGTTCCTTTTGGTGGAACGTTCTTCTTCGTGTGGTTTTTCTAATACGCACTTTGCACATTTTTCTGTTTGGCATATTTTCTTCCGTTTTGTCGGACCCGATCGCATGTACTTCCGATAACACAGACTGACAGGTAAAATCTCGCGTGAAGAAAGGCACTGCCGAGCGGCCGGCAGCTCGATGGCACTGACAGAAGCCAGGAAGGGACGCCCCGTGTCCAGGGTTAGACACAGACGCTCACACACACCAGCGTGGTCTGGAGGGGTGGGTGCGATGCCCGGAGGAGGCAGACACGTGGTTTCCAGGGTCCTGTTACAGCGGACACGTCGGTGTCGTCAGGAATGGCATGTACCTGTCATTCGTTTACATTACAGACAAAGGTAGTCCAGCCGGTGCTGCTCAGGGGTGGAGCATCGACTGTAAACCGGGAGGTGGGGTTCAATTCCCGGTCAGGGGACCTACCCGGGTTGCGGGCTACATTCCCAGCGGGGAGCGTGCAGGAGGCAGCCATAGATGATTCTCCTCACTGATGTTTCAGCCTCTCTCCCCCTCCCTTCCTCTCTGCTGCTGGTGCTGCACCCCCCTCAGGCATGGTTACTCCAGGTCAGGGCACATCCGCACCTCCCGTGGGAGGCAGCGCAGGTGAGCCTGCAGGAGCTGTAGCTCACACTCAGGGTGCAGGGCGTTAAAATGAGCGCCCCCGCTCCAGTAGGCCAAGAGCAATGAGCTCAAGTGCCCTTAGCATCTCTCGCCCTGTGTGTGAGCAGCGCCGGACTGTCCCTTCTGGGGGTCCCCGGAGGTGGCCTCTGGTTACCTCGTCTGCGCGGGTTCGGGCGTTCACTGGCAGCTGAGGTCGGTCCCTGTCGGTGGGACCTGCAGGGAGTCGGGCAGGGAGAGCAGGCGCCTGGGAGAGGGGTCGGGACCACAGGGAAGTCGCAGACTGGACAGGAGCATGGCTCTGCCTCCACTCTGGGTCCTGGGTTCCGCGAATACCGAGATCACTGTCCCCCTGCTCGCCCGTCTCCCAGTGCGAGAGGACAGTGGGTGTGGACGGCTGGGCGGACAAGCTGCTGGGCCTCCTGCGGACATACCGGGAGAAGCCGAGCGACAGGCTGGCCGACAAGAGCGGCAGCATCTTCACCAGGACCTGCCGCCTGCTGGCCGTGCTGCTGACGGCGACGGGCCGGGCCTCGGTGAGTCCGTGACCCCCTCGGTCTGGTGTCCGCAGGAAGCACGCACACGGGAGCCTGTTGGCTGGGTGGTCGGGGCTGTGTGACTGGGGGAGCTGGGAGGAGGTCAGGTCACAGGGCGTGGTGATGGGACCCGGTGGTCATTGACCAGGACTTGCCCTTTGGGTGCAGACCTAAGGGTCCGGGGGGGGGGGGTGTGGGCTGGAATATGTGCCTCTCTGTCATCATCTTATGAATCAGTTTATGCTGCACCCAGTCTGGCCTCGGAGCCGGGAGCTAGCTGGCCCCGGGGCGTGCGTGAGCTGCGATTGGTCGGTCGGTGGCAGGAGCAGTGTCACTGCTCAGTCCTCATCGGGGGGCGTTGGCTGTCTCTTCAGGACGCTCAGAGCAGGTCCAAGGTCGCCGACTGTGTGTGCGGCATCTACAGGCTCACCGCTGCCAAGCACAGAGCGGACACGGAGCGAGGGCCTCCCAGGCCCAGTCTGAGCCCCGACAGCCTGCCCCGCCTCCCCGAAGCCCCGGCAGGCCCCGCCTGGCGGCCCGGTGAGCAGGGGGCGCTCCGGCTTCTGTCCCGGGCACGGGCATCGGGACAGTCTGGCGCTGGAGCAGCGGCCGTGCCCGAGAGCAGAGCCTTACCCGGGGCCACCAGCTCGGGAGGGAGGCCGGACACTGTGGTTGGGGGTCGGCTGTGGGTCTGGGAAGAGGAGCAGTGCAGCGGCCACATGAGGGTCGTGAGGGCCAGGCCCTGTGCCATGGCCTTTAAGCCTCCAGAGGGGTGTGTGTGGTCACCTTGGGGGCAGAGAGGACAGACAGGGAAGCTCCACATGATGCTCAGCCGCCCCCTGTCCCCCTCCTCCCCGCCCATTCCTCCAGAAGTCAGGTAGAGGGGGAACTATCCAAGGTGCTGGGGGATTGCTACCCGCACAAGAAGACCCCCCAAGGCTGTGGCATGGCCGCCAGGGGAGCAGGTGCTGCCCAAGGGGTCAGACAGAGAGGGAGTGCTGCTGGGGGTGGCGGGAGGCGTGGGGAGCAGTGACGTGTGGGGGCCGGGCCAGTTGGTCCCGTTGTCGGAGCAGACAGGGTGGCGGGGGGAGGTGGCCGGCTCAGGAGAAGGACTCTGTTAACGCGAGGCCTCGGTTCCCCCACAGCCTCCGGCCGGCCTGGGTCCTGAGGAGGGAGGACGGGCCGGAGATCACGACGCCCCTGCAGGCGTCCCAGCTGGTGATGGATGTCCTGGGCCTGCCCCACCCGTGATGGGAGCGGCCCGCATGCTGGGACAGGACCCTGTGAAGCTAATCATGGCTGCGGAGCGCTTTGGGTCTTTTCTAGAACCCCCAAGATCAGAGTTTGTGTTAAAATGCGGGAACTACTTATACCAATAAAGTTTGTACATTTGTCATTGTTTCTTTTAGCCAAGCTCTGTGTACATGGTCTCTCTCTCTCTCTCTCTGTCTCTCTCTCCCTGCCTTCCGTTCTCTCTGCAAACCCATGGGGAAATATCCATGAGGAGGATTAATAAAAAAGAAAGAAAAAGGCTGCTGGCTGCATGCTTGAATGTGTAATTAAATGATAAGGAGATGTTCATAAAAGGGTCCAGCAGATCCAGGGGCTAGATCACCCATGATCCTCTCTGGCTTCCTGGCTTCTCGAGGGAAAGAATTCAAACACGAGCCAGCACAGAGTTTACCGTGAAATGGAGGGACCAGGTGGCTACTCCCCAGGCAGCAGAGAAGCTGGGCATTCGATAAAGGGGATACCCGGGGTTTTCCTTGGGACCCGGGGAGGGGGGTGAGGAGCCCTGTCGGCCGTGGTTTCGTATTTGGGTTCCCAGTCGCCTGCACCTCAGCGTGGGTGTGGTTCGGGGGTTACAGAGGATGTGAGCCCATAGGAGGCGCGGGGCTGCAGGAGAGGCCGGTCCCACCCGGTGGTTCCATCGGGTGCCAGCTCTACCCAGAAGTCGTCGGGATTTGGTTGGTCTCGCGAGCTCCCTGATAGTCCTTGTAGCCTTATTGGCCACAGCTGTTTAGCTGGTGGGGGTGGTGGCTAATTTTCAAATCAAACACAAATGATTGAGCCCTAACTGGTTTGGCTCCGAGGACGGAGCGCTGTCCTGCGGACTGAAGAGTCCCGGGTTCGATTCCGGTCAAGGGCATATACCTTGGTTGCGGGCACCTCCCTAGTAGGGGGTGTGCAGGAGGCAGCTGACTGATGTTTCTCTCTCTTCGATTTTCTGACGCTCCCTCTCCGTATAAAATCAATAAAATATATTAAAAACAACCACAAATGATTGGAAATGAGCAGAGGCCATATACTATTTCTCCCTGGGAAGCAATCTGCATGTCCATGAGGAATCAAGTGCATGGGCTGCCTGTGGGTGGAAACAATGAGATACAGACCACCCGGGGGAAGGGGCCGGCCAGTGCAGCCAAGACAGGGGGGCCCCGTAGTCACTAGGTGATAGGAGACGTCCGACACAGAAAATACTGGACGGCTTCGTTTATGCAGCACAGGGAGGGCCTGTGGGGGCAGCAGTCAAATAGTGTTCCCCGCCGGGCGGGCGGGCTCAGCAGGTCAGCACCGACCTGTGAACCAGGAGGTCAGGGGTTGATTCTGGTCAAGGGCATATACCTTGGTTGCGGGCACATCTCCAGTGGGGGGTGTGCAGGAGGCAGCTGATCGATGTTTCTCTCCCGTCGATATTTCTAACTCTCCCCCTCTCCCTTCCTCTCTGTGAAAAATCAATAGCCGAGAGGAGGGCTTGGCGGCTTAGGGGGAGGCGGTGTCGCGTGATGAGCTCCGTCTCGGCTCTGAAATCACCGCACTCATTGACGCTCCTCCCAGCGAAGTCCTCTCTCGTGTTCCTTTTGGCCGAACGTTCTTCTTCGTGTGGTTTTTCTAATACGCACTTTGCCCATTTTTCTGTTGGGCTTATTTTCTTACGTTTTGTCGGACCCGATCGCATGTACTTACGATAACACAGACTGACAGGTAGAATCTCGCGTGAAGAAAGGCACTGCCGAGCGGCCGGCAGCTCGATGGCACTGACAGAAGCCAGGAAGGGACGCCCCGTGTCCAGGGTTAGACACAGACGCTCACACACACCAGCGTGGCCTGGAGGGGTGGGTGCGATGCCCTGGAGGAGGCAGACACGTGGTTTCCAGGATCCTGTTACAGCGGACACGTCGGTGTCGTCAGCAATGGCATGTACCTGTCATTCGTTTACAATACAGACCAAGGTAGCCCAGCCGGTGCTGCTCAGGGGTGGAGCATCGACTGTAAACCGGGAGGTCGGGGTTCAATTCCCGGTGAAGGCACCTGCCCGGGTTGCGGGCTCCATCCCAGCGGGGCA